>JAYRBT010000081.1:2491847-2560364 GCA_036023395.1 Myiotriccus ornatus | reverse complement strand
GGCTGCAGGTGCACGTACAGCGGCCCCGCCACCAGCCCCGCCGCCGCCGCCACCAGCCCCGCCGCCCGCCGGGGCAGCGCGGGCAGCGGCGCCGTCAGCACCAGCAGCCCCGAGGGGAAGGGCGGCATCGCCCCGCCGGATGCGCCGCCGACCGGAACGGGGACGGCACCGGCAGCGGAACGGCACCGCCTCCCGGGCAGCCCCGGCGCGGCTCCGCCCGCGGGGGGAGGAGACCGGCAGGCCCGGCCCCAGCGCGGCCCCGCCCGGCCGGGACGGAGCGAGAGGGACGGAGCGGGAGCTGTGCGACTGCAAAAGGGCTTTATTGGGGACACGGCAGGACCGAGCCCGCACGGAGCCCGGCCCGGCTCCGCTCACGGCTGGTCCCCGCCGACTTCGCTGCCGCCGAACACGAAGTCGTGCATGGCGCGGACGTACGCGGAGCCGTCGGGGCTGCCGAGCCGCAGGCGCCAGAGCGGGGCGAGGAGCTGGGTGCTGGCGCAGCGCAGGGGCGGGCAGAGGCTGACGATGGCCTCCAGGAACACCTGGCACCGCAGAAGGGTCAGAGCCGTCCCCCGCGCGGCTCCACGGCCACCCCCGTCCCGCGCGGACTCACCGGCAGGACCTCCTCCACCTCCTGGGCCGCGTCGCGGAACAGGCTCTGGCAGTGCCGCAGGTACCGGCGGTACAACCCCCGCGTCTCGGCGTCCAGGCCCTGCAGCTCGCTGCCCTCGGGGTCCGGGCACTGTAGGTTGGCCAGGAAGCTGGTGTGGACGGGCCCGCACTCCACCAGTGTCACGCTGCGGGAAGGAGCGCGTGAGACGACACCGTGTTCCCAGCCCTGGCATCTCGCCGTCCCGGTGGGCGGTCGGCAGGATCCAGCCCCCGCGGCACCGCCGGCACTCACTGGATGTTGAAGGGACGCAGGACGATGGCCAGGCTCTCGCACAGCCCCTCTACTGCAAACTTGCTGGCACAGTACACGGCATTGAAGGGTAGCCCTGGGGCAGAGCCGCACCCTGAGCACTGGGGCTCTTCCCCGTGGCTCCCCACGCGCCAGGATGCCGGGGGTCCCACCTTGCAGCCCCCCGATGCTGCTGGAAACAATGATCCGCCCGGCCCTGCGGCGCTTCATGGCGGGCAGGAATGCCTGGATGGTGCGGACAGCTCCGAAGAAGTTCACATCGAAGAGGGTTTTCATGGCCTGGTCGGAGCAGGTCTCCAGGGGTCCCATCAGTCCCACCCCCGCGTTGCAGACTGCTGGGCATGGTGCAGTCAGCTGGGCACTGCAGCCCCCACACGCCACTGAGTGCCAGAAGGCAGGAATGGGGGGGGCTTTCCCTGCTGATGGGCCCTTGGCACCCCCAGCCCCGTCTCCTGCATCCTTCCCCTGCTGAACACATCCCGTCCCAGCCCCAGGACTGCTGGCATCTCCCATGATTTGGCATCTGCATTCTGGAAGGGCTGTGACCCTGGAGATGTCCCCCCAGCCACCCAAGGGACAGCGGAGGCAACAGGAAGAGTCGTACCCAACACGTCCAGGCGCTGCTCCTGCACCCGCTGCGCAGCGGCTGCCAGCGAGTGCGGGTCGGTGACATCGAGCTGCAGGACCTCCAGCGTGTCAGGGCAGTGGCTGCCCAGGCGCTCCAGCAGCCGCTCGCCCTTGGCCGGGTCGCGCATGGTGGCATAAACTGGGGAGAGAGTGCGGCCACAGGCAGCGAGGCCACAGAGCCCACCCTCCACCAGGGCTGTCCCCAGCCCACCCCCAGGCACTGTCTGTCCTTGTTGAGGTGCTGCCTGGCCCAGCCTGGAGACCCCCAGGGGTGCTGGACCCTTTACCTTTGAACCGGCGAGTGCTGTCGGCCGCCAGCCGTGCGGCCAGTCCCAGCCCGATGCCGGAGGAGCAGCCCGTGATCAGCACCGTGGTTCTCTCCATGGCCCGCAGTGCTGGCCGAGGGGGCCGTGCTGCTTAAGAGGGCTGGGAGGAGGGTCCCCCCACCCCACGCCACATTGTTGTGTCTGCTGCCTTATCTCAAGGCCCCTCCACCGACCGCCTTGTGCGTGCCTGGGGCTCCCTGCGCCTTGATGCTCTCGCAGGTGCTGTGATAACAACCATTGTGGGGGCAGGCTCTGGGGCACAAGGGGAGCCGCAGCCCCGGGGAATCTGCACCAGCCACCCTGTGCTGTGCCAGGCGCTCCAGCTGCCAGGACTTGTCTGGCAGTGCATTGTTCCCGCTATGTGGGCTTAGAGCCAAGCTGCTCCTCTACCCCTTGTGCTCCACACAGTCCTGCACTGGGGAGACGAGCTGGACACGCATAGGAGAAAAGAGTCTTTATTTGCTCCGCAGCCAGGCTCTGCCTGAGCTCCAGCTGGAGAAAAGGCCTCAAAAACCCCATCCTGATGGAGCACGGCCCCAGCAATGCTCTGGGAAATGCCACTAAGTCTTTTATGATACAGAAGGCACCAAACAGGGGCAGGGCTGTGCAGTACTGGGTCCCTGCAGGCACCGGGGTCCAGGGATGCTCTGCCCCTACACCACTGCCACCTCCCTGCTTCTCCACCATCACTGCCCCTGCGAGCCAGCCAGGGCCCCACGGTAGGGACATGTCTGTCCTGACCCTCTGCAGAATCTCCCCAAGCTTCCAACTGGGAGTACTGGGGCAGCCCAGCTTTCCAGGGGATAGGCTCAGGGCAGACAGGCAGGGCTGGGCACAGAGCACAGTGCAGGATGTTTCCCTGAGGCATAGCCTGCCCCCCATCTGTCTGCCAGCCCCTGTCAGGGCACATCCTGCCTACACAGGAGAAACAAGGGGTCCAGGCTGGCTGGGTGCCACCGGGGCTGGTGCACCCCTTCCAGTACAACCAGGATGCAGCCATCAGGTCAGGACTTGCAGGAGCCTGGACCAGGAGGGTGTGAGGGCTCTGCCCTCCCTTCCTGGGGGAGACTCTGGAGGCACAGTCCAAAGTCATGCCAGCCCAGCCTGGCTGCGCCACAGGGCACTGGGGTAGTATTTGAGGAACAGCTTCCTGGAGATCTCCAGCGTGTCCCCAGCCGGCACGGCCGGGTAGCGCTTCTTGTTGTAGACAAAGCCTCTCTCCACTTGGAAGACAGCCTGGTTGAACTCGTCCTGGTGGAAGGGGCGGCCTGAATTGAGGCTTTCCACCAGCACAGAGACGAAGAGGCTCCAGCGCACACCATAGTAGTCCAGCACCAGCCCCCCCAGCTGCTTGTTGGCATAGTCCAGGATGTTCCCACTGGGCCCCCAGAGCGTCACCTGGTTCCGGGCATTCAGCTCGTACTGCTCTGCCTCCCGGTCGCTGGTGGCCATGGCGCGGGCGCTCTCCAGCCAGCGGCCGAGCAGGAAGA
The DNA here is from genome assembly GCA_036023395.1 of Myiotriccus ornatus. Lineage (NCBI taxonomy): Eukaryota > Metazoa > Chordata > Aves > Passeriformes > Tyrannidae > Myiotriccus > Myiotriccus ornatus. The sequence goes on along the minus strand of JAYRBT010000081.1, from coordinate 2,556,999 downwards.
GGCTGTGGCTGGAGAGGAGGCTGTCCAGCTCGGGCAGCAGGTCGTACACCAGCACGCCACCGGCCGTCAGCAGCTCCGGCAGCGCATGGCTCTGGAAGGCGCTGCGGATGTCCAGGTAGTAGTTGCTCACCAGCTGCTGGGCCGCCTGCCGCGTCACGTCCACCAGGTCGTAGCGGAAGGTGGGGCTGGAGCCCAGCTCGGCGCTGGCGCTCAGCAGCAGGCGCCAGGCCTCGTACACGTCGCTGGCGTTGTACCAGAGCTCCGTGTCCATGTGCAGCGAGGGCCGGCGCACCAGCGGGCTGCGGTTGTGGTTGACGCAGACGCCGGTGCAGTTGTACACGCTGCGGAGGAGCAGGCGCCAGGCGGCGGCTGCAGCAGCGTTCGGGGCGCCATAGCGGCGCTCAGCGTAGCGGGACACCCAGCTGGTGAGGTTGAGGGGCTCCTGCCGCCAGCCCAGCTCATTCATCAGCTCATACACCATGTCGTTCTGCTCGATACCCTCAGGCACCAGCCCTGTGCCCACCATGGTGGAGTTGGGGAAGTGCCGAGCCACGAAGGGGCCGTGGTTGATGGCCTCCACCGTGCCGAAGAGGCCATGGTTGCCCCCGAAGTTGTGCAGCATGCACCAGATGAAGGGTTGCCCATAGAAGGACTCTGTCCACTGGTAGACAGGTTTGGACTCAGCAAAGAGGTCAAGAACAATCATCCTGCCGAGCGGCACTCCATGCAGGAGGGCCTGAACCTGTGCCGGGTGCCAGAAGTCTGGCTGGTGCTGGAAGAGCCATCCCTGCATCAGCCACAGCGCCTTGGGGTCAGCTGTGGATGGAGGAGCACAGGGTGAGGTCCCCTCCAGGCAGGGCCCACGGGTGTCCCAGGAGGTCCTGGGGCCACCAACCACCCCTCGTGGAAGGGGCTTTGGGGGTCTGGCACCAACAGGGTCTGTCAAGCGCAGGCAGCTCAGCGCTTGCATGGGACCCACAGCCTCCTTCCCCGGCCCCAGTTATCCCACCTGGAGCCTCACAGCCAGGCTGGTACCACACACTGACCCACCTCCTGTCATCGACCTGAAGACAGCATTGCTGACCCTCGAGAGATAGGCAGGGTCAGAGGAGAGAGGGGTCATCTCATTGAAGGTGTCGGCACTATAGACGTGGTCTGTGCCGAACTCCTTGATCAGCTCCTTCAGGAAGAGGGTCCCAATCACCTGGAACATGGAGTCCTCCGGGTCCAGCAGGTAGATACACGAGTAGGTGCAGTCGAAGTGGCTCCAGCCCCCCAGGCGAGTGGCGTTCACGCGTGGGAAGACCCTGCACCAGAGGGCAGAGATGGGGATCAGGAGCAGGGCAGGAGAGGAGCACTGTGCCTCTGTGGGGACAGTGCACCCTCTTGGGGAAGGCACAGGTGGGAGGTGCCATAGGTGCTGTTATGCCAAAGATGTGACCCTGGAAAGGGCCCAGGGCAGAGTGAGGGCAGCACCTACCGAAGGATCCCCTGTGGCACATGGCCCGCGAAGGCTGGCAGCACTGTGGTCATCCCCAGCGAGCGCATCCGCTCCACGATCCGGTACTGGGAGAGAGAAGGAGGGAGAGAGCAGGGAGAGAGGAGCCCACGCCTCCACCGTGAGGGGCTCCAAGAGGTGCTGGAGCTCGGGGAGGGACACGGGGGTCCCCGAGGCTCCGCGAGCACCGCCAGGGCAGGGGGTGTCAGGGGTCTGCCCCGGATGGGCGTGGCCGCCCCGGTACCTGCAGGTAGAGCTGCTTGAGGTGCCAGGCAGGTGGCAGCGGTCCGGCCCAGCGGCGGAGGTTCCCCATCCGGTTCCAGGCCAGGAACGCGGGGCCTGTGAAGTACTTGTCGATCTCCGACTGGTTCAGCCCCAGGTTGTGGTAAACCTGCGCCGGGCGCCCGGGGGTCAGCCGGTCCCGGTGTCTCCCGGTCCCCGCCGCCCTCCCGGCCCCACTCCTCACCCGCTGCCACACCGCCTCCTGCCCAGCGAAGGCCGGCGCCAGGTTGATGCCGCTCAGCGCCATCCAATCGATCTCCCGCTCCCAGCGCGCCCAGTCCCACCAGGCGAAGGAGTAGCTCTGGGCGCACACGTTCTGGTAGTAGCGGTACCTGCGGGAGCGGCGGAGGCTGCGCCGGGGCCGCCCCGCGCCCCCGGGGCCCCCGTTACATAAGGGCGCCTTGTCCCGCGCTAACGAGGCGTGAGCGGCCCCGCGCGGCCCCGTTACCTGCCGTTACCTGCCGGGGGCGGCGGCGCGGATCTCGGCCCGCAGCCGCGGCAGCGGGTCGGGCAGGCGGAGCTGCGCCCCGGACCAGGACAGGTGGCAGCCGCAGAAGTCGCGCAGGTAGCGGTAGAGGCCGGCGGCCGCCGCCACGCCGCTGGAGCCCGTCACGGACACGGCCACGGCGGCGCCGGGAGGCGACCACAGCCGGTACGCGTCGGGCCCGCCCGCCGCCAGCGCCGGCTCCACCGACAGCGACACGGCGGCGGCCCGCGGGCCGAGCAGGCGCCGCGCCAGCGCCCGCACCGCCGCCTCCTGCCGCGGGTCCCCCGCCCGCGCCGCCGCCAGCAGGAGCAGGAATGGCAGCGCCAACGCCAGCCCCGCTCCCGGTCCCGGTCCCCGCCGCGCTGCCATCGCCGCTTCCTGCCCCTTCGCCAGGACCCGCCTCTCCCGGTACCGTCCCGCCCCTCCCGGCCCCGCAGCGCTGGGCGGTCCCGGCGGCGGGGCCGGGCCTGAGCCGGCAGCGGGTGCGGGGCGGAGCGGGGCTGCTTCAGTGGGCGGGCTCCGGCCCCTCGGAGCGGGGACTCACCGGGCCGGGGCTGGGGACAAGCGCTGCCTGTGCCCCGGGGCCACCGCGGCCCCTTCGCCGCCCGCTCAGGGGGATCCCCGCCGGGGCTGCCCGACCGGTGCGAGTCTGGCACCGGCAGCTCCGGACGTTTCGCGTTTCCCACCCGTGAGGGCTCCCCGCCCCCGGGGCAAACCGGGCCGCGGCGGTCCCGGAGCATCCGCCAGCCCGGGCCCCGCTCCGGCCGGGCGGGGGCGCTGCGAGACCGGGCAGGGGGCGCCGCCGGTGCCCCGGGCAGGGGAACGCCCCGGGCCCGGCCTCCCCCTCCGCCCCGAGGGGCCCGGGCTGCCGGGGTCTCTCTCAGCTCCAGGGCCATTCGTGGGCACTGCCAGGACAGAGCTCGGGGCTCCCCGAGCATCCCCAGTGCAGCCCACGGGAGCCCCCAGGGCTGCCCTGCGGCCCCGGAGCCATGGAAACGGGCAGAAATATTGTGATTGCGCTCGGGAGTGGTGCAAGAGCGCAGGGGAGCGGGTGAAAGAGGAGAGCATCCCCCGGGACCGCTGGTACCCATAGCGGTGGGAGAGCATCCCCCGGGACGGCGGGAGCCGGCCCCTCGTCCGAGGGGTGCGGGACGCTAGGGGGGGGGGAAATGCAGCGCAGCTCCTGCCCTGCCGGGACATCAGGAGACGGGAAACACACCGACTTCAGCAACACAATCGCCAAAACCCCGCAGAACCCTCCCTTCCGCTGCTCCCGCACATGTGGAAAAAGCCCTGCTGCAGGAAGGGCCTGAGTAAACACGGCCACCCCGGGGGGAGCGGGGGGTCCCTGCGGCTGGGAGGGCCGGGAGCAGGGCACAGCCCCCGGGCACGCAGACCGCGTTCCCCACTCCCCGTCAGGAGCACCCAGGTTAATCAAACCGGAGCTTTTCCTCCTCCACGGCTCCTCGTTCCACCCAGTTCTGGGGTTTATCGGGGTGGGCAGGAGGGCCGAGGACAAACGGCCCCGGCCAGTTCTTCACTCAGGATGTCGCCGGGGCTTGATAAGTGCAGGGACATTGCAGTCCGGGCAGGGTCACCCCGGTTTCACTGTACAAACCAGCCCTGCCCACCCCTGGTTCTGGCCATGGATGTAACAAGGATCCTAGGCAGGAACACTGAAGGTCCCAGATGCCCCCAGCAGCTTTAGGGGCTCTGCCCAGTGTCAGTCAGGGATAAGGGGCTGCCCACGAGTCCCCCCTGTGAGTGCAGAGGAAGCAGAAAACAGACCAAGCACTTGTTGTGCAGTTCATTTAATTTATACAGTGACTGTCAGCGTTTCACCCGGGCAGCAGGACACACCAGGACTTGTGTCGCTGCTCTACCTGCAGGTCTGCTTTGATTTCACCCTTCAGTCTGCAATCACCTCTGTAAACCAGTGAGCACCCAGGGGCTGCCCAGGTGCAGCAGGAAGGTCCCTGTGCTCTGCACACGCTGCAGCATGCAGTGCACATGTATCTTTCTCACTTAATTTTAGGCAGCCCAGTACCTTGAGGCATTTCCTCCTCACTTCCAGGTTAACGATTCTCATTTTTGTTCTAATCTGTTCATATACAAATACTCAGCTCCACTGTGAGAATTAAATATGATGGTCGCACACAGCACTAACACTCCACTGCTGCTACAGCTACATCGAGTTGAGGAGGGCAAGGAATTACTGACAGCTCAGGCAGGAGAGAAAATAACAGCCACTGCAGGGACACACCACTGAGACCTCCCTGAGCCTCTGCTCCCCCTTAAAGGGCTCTAAAAGTGGCAGTACCTGTGGTGAGAGATGACAGTCTGCACCACAGCTCATCCCTCCCCGTCCAGCCCCAGGCAACAGCCAGGCCTGAGCTCCCTCCCCACCACAGCCTCCAGCAACGTGATGGGGAGCAACCCTCGGTCTTCCGGAGCTGAGGTTCTTAGGTCTTTTCTCCACGTGCTGGTTTGCCCCCTCAGCACAGTTACATTTCTCTTCTGCCCTGATCAGCTGCCAGGGAATGCACGACACAACTGCACACCAGACAGACACATCATGCACTTGGTATCTTCAAGAGTAAACATAAGGAACAAAAAAATTTCTGTGATCCAGTGTCACTCGTTACCCCAGAGCATCAAAGCTCGTGGCTTTGGGTTGCCATGGTAATGCTCAAGAGTGCTGCAATAAGTTATTGTCACTATGGGGGGGGGTTACACACGACTCAGACACGCAGGGAGGGGAGGGTCAGTCACACATATGGTGTTGGGAGGGTCAGTCATACACACACACACACTCAGACACGGTGTTTAACACTGCTGGAGTGGAGGGGGGGGCTCAGTCATCGAACCTCCCCTCACGGATGGTGTCAAAGGAGAAAGGGAGAAACTTGAACCCAGTACCAGTGTAGAACTTGTTCTGGAACTCGATCCTGCAAGAGAGGGAAGAGCAATCGCTCATTAAAAAGGCAGGTCTCAGTAAGAGCAGTTAGCAAGAACTCTGTTAGAAGTACGATTACTGGCTATAAAAAATAAAGCTTTAAAGAGAAAAAGAGGTGTTATAATGCAATATACCTTTTGGGATAAACCCCCCACCTGCGTGTGTGGTTTCTGTGAGGGGAGGAGAACTGTCCACGGACTTAAATCTCAACCCCAGGGGCAATATAAGGGCAAGAGAACCAGGAAGCCCACCCCGACTGTGGTGTCCCAGGAAGCACAGAACACATTTTCTACACCAGCTAAGCTGAAGTTCCCTCTCCTGTGAGCACAAGCCTCAGCCGCGTGACGCTGAGCTCAGACTCCCCCACCAGCCGCTGCTGTTTATTCCCTGTGGCACATTTGGTTCATCCCCCCCCCACAGGCACTCGTGCTGGGATGTGCCTGCTGGCTCCAGCCGAGCGTTAGCACGGCCCCATTTGCTGCTGCTGCCCCTAATGAACTCGGGGAAAAAAAAAGGAATTATTCTAGAGAACTGCCCAATGGTCAGCGACAGCCAAATAGGGACAGGGAAAACTAATCCCCTGATTCCCAGCTAAAACAAGCTTGGGTTTCACAGACACTTTACATGATCCCCTGGAAAACAAAGTCTCTGCGGGCAGTAAGTGACAGCAAACTGGGGAGCATTTAACACAGCTGGGGAGAAGGATTTTTATGCAGCAATAAAAAGAAAAACTTGAATTATTTTTCCTCATGGCAAACTCCAGAGCTGCCGGATTTAGCTGGCAAAAAGTGATTTCCCCACAGAGCCCAGGAGGGAAATGCTCAGAAAAAAAACAGCTTTATCTTGTATCTGCTGCTGCCTCGTAGGCCAAGGGATCCCCAGGATGAGCAGGATTTTCCGTGTGGGAGGAAGGGCTCCTCGCCAACCTGCTCCAGTTTTTCAGGAACCCTGATAATCTCCATAAATATCCTTTGACTAAATAACTGTTCTGTAAGCAAAGGGAAATGAGAGGCAGAGGGTTGGGTATCTGAGTCACCCAAACCCACTGTAACTGAAATTTTAACCCTGATGATTCATAGTTCCAGCTGGCCTTGACATCCAAACACTCCCTTTGGACACTGCTACAACTGGAGGCCCAATGCTGGAGGAGAGATGCCCAGTGCTCTAAGTTTAGAGAACTAGTGAGAAAAGTGTATTTAACCAAATAATCACAGCATAAACAGTCAGTGGGGTTTTCTGCAGTTGTCTCCAGGAACGTCCAGAAGCCAGCACGAGGCACTGCTGCCCCCAGGCTCTGCCTGTCACATGTCCCAGTTTATTGCTAAACTCTCTGTGTGTCTCCCATCGGTGACCAAGGTCTGCAGAGGATTTAGAGACAGTGAGCACTGTCAGCAAACAGATCAGGAGCTCTCTGGCAGCAGTGCTACAGCTCTGCAGCTTTTTCCATTAAAAATTAGTGTCACTGTTTGTCAGACTGTAGCTCTGTGGATTTTCCAACTACACAGAGTCAGGGTACCCACACTGGAAAACCAGGCAGCTCCAGTCCTGCGAGCAGGAGCAGCTGCAGAGGCAGCTGTGGAACAGGAACCCCGACTGCCACTTGGTACAACTGCAAATTCCCACTTGGTGTTTGTGCTCCCAAAGGCAGGTGCCAGAGCCTGGGGTCAGGTGTTACCCAGGCACACTTTGAGAGGGGTGACCTCCAGCACACCCAGCAGTCAGAACCCACTGAGGTGTCCGTGCAGAGACTGTTGCAGTTACTCCTTCCCGAAAAAGCACTGTAGGAGATTCCATCCTGCCTGACAGGAGGCTGCACTGCCCCTCGGAGCAGCAGCTCCTGCAGTCACACCACAGGCCAGCACTGGCTTGTGACCTTTTACAAAGGAAAATCAAATCCTGGCAGGTGGGTGGAAAGCTGGACTCTACCACTCCCACTCACTGGATTAAGGGCAGGATGCAGCTCCAGCACGCCCACACCTCTAGGGAAGCAGCACTCTGAATCCAGTTTTAAACTTCTCCTTTTGGGCACAGTGTGTGTTGGCTCAGATTAGAAGAGCTGACTAGCTTAAAAGGGGGAAAGCTGCTTTAATGTGAACATTCACGTCAAACTGCATCACTGAAAAGCAAATGGAAAGGCAAACTGTTTCAGGGGAGTTACAGTAAAAGGAGTTGACAGCACGACAGCTCAGACCAGTACTGAGCTGCAGCAGAGCCCTGATGCACACCCAGCACTCTGGGTGCTGCCTCCACCCCAGAATGCCCTGAAAAACCCAGCCTGCTCGAAGAATGCACACTGAAAAGGCACAGAGTAAACCTCCCTCATTTGGGACTGCCATGCACAGCACATGGAACAACCTGGCACTCCCTCACCAGTAAAAAACATGCTCAATTCCTCCTCCTTTCCAGGACGGCTGAACCACCCACACCTCGAATTCCTGATAGGTGACTGTTCTCCCACAGCCAGAAAATCCCATCTGCTCTTCCCAGGACAGCTGTATTTGACCCTCACTCCCCCTTCCTCCTCCTAAAAAGGGAACACCTGCCATTGGAACGCCCTGTTTTTGCTTCAGGAGCAAAAAGGAATGTGAACAGTGTGTTCTTTGGAACAACTGCAGGTGCCTCCCTGTGATAACCAACACAGCAAACACAAAAGCATTTCAGCAGATCACTTGCAGTCTGAAATAGAGCCTTAAACTTGGTCTTTGGGCTCTGAGCCTGAACAGATTTTCTCTCAGAGCGTGTACATGACAGGTTTGCAAGTCTGAAAAACACATTTAAGGAAAACAGGACTTTGATAAGCACTGCAGTTCTGCAGCCAGGCCATGCCCTGCACTGGTCTGCATGGCTGGAGTGATCTGCTGCTGCACCTGGGTTTCCCTGTTTGCCATTCCACTGACTTATGTCTTCCCTTGACACATTTTACAGACGATTTTTTAAAGTCCCTTTAGGAACAGCCTGGCAATGGGAGCAGCCACCTCTTGGCTGAACCACAACCTCCAGCTCACACCTGTTCCAGGTATCTGTGAGCCATATCCATAGGTGCAGATTGTGGTTATTAACACAAGAGAGGTACCTCCCCAAAAACATGCTTTCTGCTCCGAGCCCATCCCTGTGGGTGCCAAAGGAGCCTGCCCAGAGCAGCTGCTCCCCAGAAACAGCCGTGCAGCTCCACAGCCCAGAGAGGCCAGACCTTGGAAATCCTCTAAATCCACAGGGGATTGCAGAGCAAACCCTCCAAATCTGGAGTTACAGCACTGCTGCTCTCTGCTCTCCTTGGACTGCTCTCAGTGCCCGGCAGGGTCCGCGGCGCTCCTACTGTCGCCGCTGCAATGGCCCCAGGGTGACAGCAGGGAGAGGGTGAGGGCCCTCTGTCCAGCCAGAGAGGAGCTCTCGAGTGACTGCTAGGGAGGGTTCAGGCTGGATGCCAGGAAAAACAGAGGCACCATCCAGCAGCCATTTCCAGCAGTGCCCCCCCTGCTCCCTCGGCACAAGATGGCTTCATCCCGGGATCCCGGGGCGAGCTCAGCTCACCGGGCTACAGACACACAGGTGGGCCAGGAACCCCCAGCCTGCCCAATGCAGAGGGCAAAAGGCCAAAGTTTTCCTTCCACACAAGCAGGGGAAAAATCCAAAAAGGCTGATTTTTTTTTTCCCCTTTTTTTTTTTTTTTTAAAGGCACTGCACCCTTTGCACTCCCAGCCTTTTCTTCCCATTTAAGCAAGACAGAATATTCCTTGTGATCTGCATGGGACTTCCCTTTGCACTTCTGACCCTCCAGGAAATCAGCAGCCTGAGGAGGTGGCAGCTGCCTAAACCCCACAGAGGCACAGATTTGCTTCAGGAGCAACTCCCAGTTGCTCCTTTGATCCCACCAGTCCACTAACCAAGGAATCTGAAGTGGAACAATAAGTGCTCTTAAACATGGATTAGAGAAAGCTCTTGAACACTTTCCATACTTGGGAGCAGAGTAATTCCTTCTGCTTTGCTGTCTGCATACACAGGAGCTCAGTGCTCATGGGAAAGGAGCTGCAAAAGCATCTGCCAAAAGCAAGACCAGCAAAAACTCGCTGCCATCCCACAGCACCCCGAGGGCAGAAGGCAAAGCCACTCCTGTCCGAGGCAAGGTCTTATGACGATGAACAAGAGCATGAGAAGGAAACTGCAGTCAGTGACTATTGCACATGAAGGACAACAAAGACAGGAACCAGGGAGAAGACCAAAAGACAAAATGAGAACGTCCTGCCGAAAGCCACAAACACACTGATCTGCCCAGAGCCTCCCTACCCCCCCAGTCTCAAAGCTTTGGTCCTAAAGTTTTAGCCTTATAGTGCTTATTTTTAAGCAGAGCTCAGTTAACTCTCCACAATTTCTAAGCAACAAATGAGGAGACAGGTGCTGCTCTACCAACAGGATTGAAATCTGGCTTTTTTAAAGACCTTCTGCCTTCTAGAATATGGCCTTTCTGCACAGTCCAGGTGACATTTATTTTCTGCCTATGAAGAGCTCCCCAGGTTTCTGGACGTCCCAGTAACTCACCAGTGCAAACGCAGAGCGTGGAGGAAGGCTGAGAGCCCCTCCATGACCAGCAGAATGGCCACTGTCAGGGTGGCAAAAGCAGCAAAGATGAAGAAGAGGCCGAGGCCTCCCCCCAGGCTCCTGACGCTGAGGCCAATGTGGATCACCATGGTCCAGAGCACCTCCGAGAGCTCTGCCAGGAGAAAGGGCAGGAGAGAGGGCTTGTGTCAGCGGGAACAGGGGGTTGCAAAGCCAAAACTGAAGTCAAGCTCCCTCCCTCCCGTTCGGCAGAGCTGTGGGAGCACCCCCTGTGTGGGGCTCGCTGCTCTCACACACACGCACACAGCTGAGCCCCGGGGAAGCCCCTCGTGTTCCTGCCTCCCCCTGCACGGGGGGAGCAGCCCCTCAGCCCCGGGAGGGACACTCACGCGCGTGGGCCAGGCTGAGGGCCCAGAGCCGCAGGTAGGACGCGGTGTTGGAGATGCAGCCCAGGCAGTACTCGATGGTGTGGATGGCCTGGTACACCACGGTGTCACCGAAGTCGAACTGCAAAGGGAACACAGGGTGAGGGGAGCCGGGAGCCCTGCACGGGCCAGCCAGGCAGGGACACGGGCAGGGGAACCTGCTGCTATCGCCCAGGGACACCACGTGTGACGCTGCACACTGACACTGTCTGCTCCTGGCTCAGCCACGTCAGTTTTGTAAATGCAAAACAGATCTTCGTCTCGCCAGGTTTTGCAGAATGGCAAACGCTGAATGTTGTTTTCACATTCTAGCACGTGAAAGTCAGATATTCCAAATCCATCCACGGGCTTAGCCAGGAAAAGACTGTTCAGCAGAAGATGGTGTTGGTGTGCATTCCCCAGTACCTCAGAGGTGCCTCTACGGGAAGGAGACAGTGCTCCAAGCTGTACTGTGTGCGCCTTTGCTAAAGAAGCAAACAGGAGCATTTTGCAAGACATGAACTTGCCCTTTTTGAAAGCAAAAACAATGCATGAAGCTATCCTGAAAAAGTCACATCTATGCACCATTCACTGGCGAAGTCTCTGTGTCTCGGTAATTTTCTGCAATAATAAAAGAAAAACTTACAAGGAAGTCTGCCATGTGGGGCAGTTTCTTATTCTGCAGCTTGGGAAAGCATTCCCTGCATTCTGGATTTAATCTGTGCTTCAGAAACTGCTCAGATTTAAGTGAACACGATGTTTTAAATACATCCAGTGACTAATGCTCTAGGCTATGAACACAAAGCTATTTATATTCTTATTTCTCCCCCAGTATATCCAAGGCAATAAATATTTCAAACAATTCAGTTAAATTAGCTGTCAAAAGCCTTAATTCTTTCTCCACAGAATGTGACCTGTGAAGTTCTTCAGTTCCAGCCCCTGCACACACAAGCCGGGCGGCAGCTCCGGGAATGTGGGAAATGTGGAATGTTTAAACAACGACTGTTCACAGCCCTGAGTGCAACTGCCTGAGAGAGTTCTCTTTTACACAAAGCCTCTGCCCAGTTCACCTGTTGAACTACATGAAACTGGACTGGTTGTGCTGTATTTGCTCACTCAGTCAACCAGTATCATCCTTAACATGGCAGATAGTTTGGGGAAAAAAGCTCTTTAAACAGTTTACTGCAGCACAGAATTACCAAAGACACAACATAAGGCAACCGAGACTTCTCCAGAGGCTCAAAAGTGAAAACTTTTCAGTTTCAGACCTCCAGCTGAGCAGCTTCCCAGGTAACTGGGAATGACCTGCAGACAGGGGATCAGACAGACAAGCTGTACAGATGAAGTAATTAAAAGTCTGTTAATGTATGCATGTATGAAATAAAAACGGCCTGTGACATGTAAACAGCAAGATCTTTTCGAAAACAAGATGCTGTGACATAACATGTTCAATTCAGCACGTTTTACATCAATGGGAAATGGCCCAGGTACACATGAAGGCAAAGCTGCTGTGCTCTTACCACCTCGTCCTCTGTAGGCTTGAAAACATAAATTTACATTTAGTTCAGTGTCTCGATCACATTAATCCCGAACACATTCAGCAATTCCCTCCTAAACACGCCACGGAAAGCAGTAACACATCCCATGCACTACAGAGGCAGGATCTGCTGCAGTCGTTCAGAGGCATCAGAAAACTCCCAAACTACACGAGATGATTGCTTTTCTCCTCTCCCAGAAGAAAGGGAAGTAATTAATATTACCCCTAGCAGTCAAAATGAATATATATAAACAAGATTTCAGTGCTGCAGAAATAGAGCCCCTGGATTTCCAGGGGCATGGGAGAAGCAGGTAACACCCCTGAGATGGTGGCTCCTTGTCACGGGGACAAACAGAGCCACATCTCCCACGATATGCAAATTATGCTGCTTTTTCTGGAGTCCCGTGAGTGACCAAGAGACAGTCAGTGAAAAAAACTGCTATGAAAACACTTCACTGGGAATGCTGCTGTTCAAACAGCCTGGAAAATGAGTAATTTCAGTCCCAGCGAGCTCATCCTGCTGCCGAGTGCAGTGCCCTGAGAGCGAGGATGCTCAGGTGCTTACCTCTTCCCCCTCCTCAGAATGGGTAGATAACTGGTCATGTTGAATGATCTCAGCATCCTCCTCCGTTGGGCCATTGCCCACCCGGATCCCACCAAAGTTGTGCGTGCCCTGACACATGCAGAAAAGAAAGAGCAAAGTGTTGTTCGGGTTTTAGTGCAAAAGTGCAGGTTTCTCATGACTTCATGTGCAGCAGCAGCTCACAGAGGAAAACAAAATATTAAATATTAAGGCCCAGGTTAAGGCAGGTACAATTCTATTTCCCAGCTCGGATGGGAAAGGTGCTGATTCCTGCTGGGGCTGGGGAAAAAAAAAAAAAAAAAGGTCTGTCTGAATGAATCTTTGGTACATTTCTACAGTGTAACTGCGACCCTGAGGACAATAAAGGCAAATCTCTCAGAGATCATTTGCTGGCTCTGACGTGCAAAAGCTCATGTCCTCCCCAGCATGGCTGGCCAAGCACTGACACACCACTGCTGGGTCCTGGAAGAGGTCACAGAGCAGAACACACTGACACAAATACACACACACTCACTCCCACCAGCCCCAGGCACACCAACACCAGGTGGGAAACCAGATCTTCCCTGCTTGGAAGCTGCAAGCAGCTCTTTTTATGGACGTTTGCTCTGATATTCAGCATCTGACCCTCAGCTGCACCTCCAGGACTCCAAAGGGAAAAGAACAACCCACAGACTGAGCTGAAACATCGAAACCAGGAGCAGTTCCCACCTGACCCCTGTGAGTCTGACCCCCAGAGAGGGAAACTCCACCACCACAAATAGAAACAAACCCTCTGTCCAGCTTCAGCACTGTCCTGCGTCACCTGTGACATGGGATGTGACCAAGCTGGCCCACCACACCCAGACTGCAGAAGTTCAGGGAAGCCCATGCAGACCAAGGAGGCTGAAGGTCCTGTGACCTGACACTTGCACAGACCTGCAGAACAGCTGCTCAGAGTTCTTTTACCTCATTTGTTCTTATAAGCCTGATTTTATTTTAGGCAGGACTATAAATTTGCCCAAAATGCCACATGTGAATTAAAGATTTTGTCAGGTTTCTAAAAACAAATTAGGTAGGTGTTTATACTCTGAATAGAAATAAATTAAAAGAAACACCCCCGTTTACAACTAAGATAATGCTTTTATTAGGATTTTCAGCTTCTCTGAAACACCAGAAGTCACTGATGACTCATGTCAATATTCTATTTATGTATTTCTAGCCTGTGTGAATTTGCACTTCTGCAGCTTTTCCCTTGCACCTGACTCGTATCCACTCCCTGTAAACCATCCAACCTAAACACAGCTCCAACAACTCCAATTATTTACTTGATCCTTCTAAGCACACCTCACACATGACCTCCCCTTGCAGTTTCCTGATGGAGATGCACTTCATACTCCGGACAGATCATGCACAAAAGATCCGTTTTCATGCCTGACATTTCCGTGAGGAAATGAAAATGTCACGAGAGAAACAGCTAAACCGTCCCTTCCGGCACCTCTGGCACGTGGAGAGCCTGATGTGCTTCACACAGTCAGTGAGATTCACACTTTCTAGTCAGCCAGGCAGCATTCACAACTAAACCCAAGCCAAAATAGGCAGCACTGGGGGCGGGAGCAAGTTCTGGGGGATGCCACAGTCCTCACCAGAAAGCTCCGGCAGGAAAGGTCTCTAGGCTTAGACAGATAAATCGAAACAACTGCCACTGAGAGGCTTGTTTGTGCACAACCATTTTATAAGAGTTTCAGGTCAAAGTGTGTACAGGGCAGAGGTGTCACAAATCTAGTGATTTACTGACATAGAGTTGCTGGAGGCCATCACATCACCGTGTGTTTGGGAACGTGTAATGCAAACAGAAATGCTGCACTGAGAAGAATCCTAATCTATCTTAAACAAATATGCAAGAAAAGGAAAAAAGGGGGAACTTAACCTGGGGGGGGATGTGGTAGCAGGAATTCCCGTGCTGCTCTGCATGTTGGATTCAAGCAGCACTCCTGCAAGAAAGTGTCTCTGTGCACATACAACTATCATCCTCCAGCCCGGGTGTTCATCCAGAATGTATCAATTTGGCTGAACTTTGCTCTTTCCAAGAGAAAGTGTTTTTCACCCTAAAGGTGCACTTGTCATTCCCTTACGATACTCAGATACATTCCATGCTCCCCTGATAACCAGACAGAAAGCCAACTCCCATCTGTAATGCATCAGGCGAGTTTGAAGAGCACTCACTGTTGCAGCCGCTGCTGCCTCGAGCGCCTGCGCGTTCGTGCTGCCCTGGGCCTCCTCGGGCTGCCCTTCCTGGGGGTGGACGGAAGAAGAGAAAGGGAGGAGGAGGAAAACAAAAAGAGAAAGGGAGACGAATGGAGGGGACATGGGAGGATGAAAGGTGGTCAGAGAAGGGAGAGGGAGTGTCCGTAACTGAACTGGTCTTTGACTCGCTGCACATCCTCACAGCTCTGCCCGACATGCAGGAAGAACTCACACGAGCGCCACGTTCCTGCATCTCACACACAGGTACTCCACAGTGCAGCTGGAAACCTACAGAGCACGCCAGCAGACCACCTCTCACACGACTGTGGAAGTTTGTTTTTCCTTATAATTGTTATGTTTTTACCATCCAAACCACTTTAACAAAGATACCTGAGAAGTCTGCGAGCCAAGCCCGTCTCTGTTTCTCATCACTGGGAAATTGCCAGCCTACCCCAGGCACAGAAGTGCATTCAGCAGCCAGTGAGATTGTTCCTAAACCAGCTGCCGAAGCCCAAGCCAGAGACACTGTTCTGATCACCACCAACATAAAGGGTTTTTAAAAGCGGGTTTGATGCTGGATCCAGATCTGGGAAGCAGGCAGGCAACACTCTGTCTCCACTAACACCCACCTGCCTGTATGCCCAGGAATATGCAAAAACACTTGACAGGTCTCAATGCAGTGTGAACCCATGTATTCAAGCTCAAGATGGAAAAGACAGCTTTTCAACTAAAATTAGTTTTCATGTGGAAAATATAAGGGGTCACCCACCAAGTGTTTTCTCCTTAAATACTGCTGGCGAAGGACCAGGGGTTTGGCTACCAGCATCCACGGCACACACAGCAATGCCACCACCACAAGGAAGCACTGGAGCCCCTTCTGCAAAAGAAACAAGTCTCAGGTGATTCAATGGCAGCCACTGCTCAAACACACAGAGAACCCAGCAAACACGGCTGAATTCCCAGTATGTGGACGCTTCACTACGCCTCTCTTCTGGGAAGAGCAAGATGAGCTGTATTTAACACCTGCAGCTGCCCCCACTCACTGAATACTGCATTTAATGCTGAGACTGGGTTAGATTAGGGAAAAATCCAAAAGATCCTGCAGGGAATGAGAGTTTGACAGGTGTCTGATAGTGCTAGAAGTAAACAGTGTTGGTGTCTGAGCTAAGCTGAGAAGTACCACGTTGCAGAGACTGAGCAATACTCCTAATTGCTTTCCACTATTTATCAGGATTCAAATGTTCTGGAGCCACAGCTGACATTCTCAGACTGATCTAAATTCCTGGTATAGGGATTATTCCTTCCTTCTTCAACTTCACCTATTATCAGCCTTCAGAAATCCACTGTCACAGAGGAAAAACGTTTCACACTTCATTCCACAATTATCACGAGGTCAATGAAATGCTCCCGTATCACAAAGCATCTCTGATCCTGTTTTTTAGCAAGAGCACGCACCTGCCCACTATAAAGCATCTTATTACTGGTATCCTCATAGGAGAACAGAAACATGTTGATAAAATGTATTAAGAGGCTCGGTGCTTCCTTGGATGTGTGAGCATCATAGGCTGTCCACTTGTAAAAGATGAGAATAACAAGGTATCCAAAGAGGGAGGACATGAAAATCATTTCTGGAATAAATCCAAGGTATATGTTCAGTGGCTTCTTAAAATAGCTACAAGGGAAAAAAAAAAAGAGAGAGTTTAATATTACATTTCTTTAATATTAGGGTAAAAGCTTTCAGTGAGAGCATGAAGAGTGTCTTTGGAATGACAACACAGGGACTCAGCAGCTCAGCAACAGCTGGGTCAAAGCACAGGAACTGCCTCACACAGTTCCACAAACAGCCAGAAACAACAGCACTGCACCTTCCACCAGGAGGTGAGGGCTGACAGGCTCCAGCATCTTAAAACACACACACGTGACACTCAAAGACGTTCCCCTCACCACGAGAAAAACAGAGCAAAGCACTTACATGTGGTTGAGGAGACTCAATGCGACACCAAAGAGCATCTGGAAAATGCCAAGAATCACAGACATCTTCATCTTAAAGGAATTGAGGAAGGCCAGCTTATTGCTGGCAATATTCCAGATCTGTGAAAAACAACACCCAGTCAGGCAAACGCTGGGGAAAGGAAAACAGGAGAAGGAAAATGCTCCCTTTAAGCTAAACAGCATGAATCAGCCAGGAAGTGTCAGGATGAAAGAGCAGGTTTTTAAAGCTCTGTTTGTCCCACAGATATCTTTTGGGGAAATGAGCAGACAAGCTTTTCTGCTGGGAACAATCTCACGGTGACTGAGCCCACCACTGAGCAGGAATCAAACCTGTTCTGATGGTAGCTCAAAAGCTGCAGGAAAAAGGTGGCTGTAGAGGAAGGATGAGCTCTTACCGGGTCAATGCCAAAGGGGTAGGGCCCACCAAACACTCCCTGGATAGCAGGATCCAGCTGCAGCAGGGGGGTGGTCTCCAGCAAGGCATCTCTGTTTGGGAATAACATTACACAAACATTAACACAAGCTTGGGAGAGCTCAAATTGAGAGAACTTTAAGGTTCCTATGTGGTCCTAGAGATTTTCCCGAATGAATAAAAAAACCTGTTTCTCCACCTTTTACTCAGTATCACTGAGAAAACAGGTGCAGGGGACAGGAATCTTGTAATGTCTATGAGGAGGAAGGTGAGAAACTGCATTTTTACAAGTTTTCTGGAGGAAAAAAAAAGAAACTGTTCTGAAACTTGATAGATATTGTCCCATTTACACCCCTCTTCCAATTCTATGTGACACTGAGTTTGGAAGGTTTTGTTTTCCTGAACTGGGAGGACAACGGGGAAGGACAAGTCACCTGCTTCTCACTGTCTGTCTTTACGTAGTTTCCAAGGGTTTACTCACGACCAGTTGCCTTTAGTGAACATTGGCCGGACGCTCCATGAGGAACCGAACATGTTGAGGGACTTGGAGAAGCAGTCGTTGTAGATGAGGCCCGTGTACGTGGAGAACAGCCCCATCAGCAGGATGATGTACCGACCACTGAACACCATGTTGAACATCTAGTGCAAAAACACAAAAGGAACAAAGAAGGTCCATGAGAACAGAGAAGGTCCCTCCTAGAGACAAACCAGGGAACTCGGTCTGCTGCAGGACAAACATCAGCCGTATGGACTGAGAGCCCAAAGTCTCTGTTTCCCCAAGGCAGGGATTAAAGGGAGCAAGAGGGAGCACGGAAGCACAGAATCTGATAACCAGGTGGTGTGGCTGTCCACAGGGAACCTGGGATTAGCTGGAGAGGATAAACTGAACTGCACAGCCTGATGCAACCCCCAGCTGACAGTGTGAGATCACAACCAGGCAGCACAGACCCTGTCAGCCTCCTCCATGCTCTGCCAGTGTATCTTGACTCTGGCTCAGCTCCTGTCAACCCTGAGCAAGCAAAACCCACCTTGAGCAGCTAACAGGAAGAATCCTGGAGACAGGATATAACACATACAGAAACTGGGAGTTTTGCAGTGACTGAACCCCATTATGATCCAACTAAATCTGGGGTGACACCAGTTTATCTACTACAGTTGTTAATTTCCTTCAGACAATAGAAAGGAATAATTTCCTATAAATATCTGAAAGAAAAATCAAGGAAACTCAATACTACTATGAAACTACACTACTCAAGTCTGTGGTCCTCAGGCTTCCCAGCCTGTTCATGTGCTTCACAAATTCCAAAGGAGGAATAATGTGCATTGTCAACTCCAGGGGAAATGGATGGGAGTAAACCAAGCAGCAACTTTGAAACAGTTTGAAATGCAAATCTCAGCACGATCTGCCACTTCACCTCATTGTCACTCTTCTGGGACAGAATCCGGCTTTCCCTCACCACCATCCAGACAGCAATCAGAGTCATCAGGATTCCGTGGCCAAAATCCCCAAACATCACAGCAAACAGGAATGGGAAGGTGATGATGGTGTAGGGTGCTGAAAGGGAAGAGAGATGACAGTCCCAGGGCACTGTGAGTCAGCCCAGATTCACCACGGTACAATTCAGGGAATTTAGCAATAAAATGCCACAGCTTCCCCTCTGCTTCTGAAAGCTGTTGAGCCTCTATTAGAAATTTCCACACAGGTCAGAGAGTACAGAGAAACATCATTACTAAAAAACTGAGGCGGGTGTTTTGGACTGTTTCAAGTCTGAATTTACCTGGATTTATTTCCCGATATGTCCCAATGCCGTAAGCATCAACAATGTTTTGAAAGCCAGCAGTAAACTTATTTGTTTTGTTGTAGGTGGGTGGGGTCTGGTTAGTTTGCATCCTGTTTAAAATAGATGGGACGGTGGATCCGCTGTGCTCCTGTTTGAAAGAAACCAAAGGGAAGATCAGGAAACCCACCCTCGGAGCACCAGAGGAGAGTCTGCCATGGCTTTCCTGCTGGCACTTGGAAAACTGCAAGCTTGCAGGCTTGCAGTGTGCTTGCACAATGAGACACTGGAGCAGCTGAGGAAGGCTGCCAGGATTCCACTGCTCTCCACTTTGCGTGGCAGGAGGAGAAGCACTTGGAGTAAGGGTGAACATTCCCTGCGTAGGACAGGCGGGAGAACTCATGAAAGAGCTTGCTTGTTTTTTTAAAACAGCAAGTGAAAGGACTTCAAGACACCCAACTCTCTTGTCTATCTGAGCAGAGGGTGAGCTTGCCAACATCCTGGAGAGCTCCTGTATCCAGACACCAAGGCTACAGAGCACAGCCATGATAACTAAATGTACCAAAGGACTCACACACTGGAAAATCCTCACCAGTCCAGCATTCTCCTGAAATTAAACCTTTACACAACGTATTTGTTACAACATTTACATATAAATCATGATTCCTGCATGTTAAGTAAACTGTCCTCTGGGAGGGGCTGATTCCAACAGCCCAAGGGGATGGTTTTCAGAGGCTCACAATTTGGAAAAACCAATGAACCCATGCAGTGCTGCCACAGCTGTGCCACAGGCACAGCACCTACTCACGGTGCCTCTCCTGAGAGCAAACTGGATGGAATCAAGGTCAGCAACAGGACACCAGACTTCAGCAATCAAGCACTTCTGTGTCACGTCGATGTTGCAGAGGTTCAGGGTGTGGTAAATTGCCTTCATCTTCCGCACTTTGATGAACCAGACCCGGATGTTTTTAGCAGCTGCCTGCAAAACCCTCTGCCGGTGATCCTCTGTTTGGTTCAGCACCTTGCAGAGAAGCAGGAGAAAGGTGAGGCCAGGTGCACAAACAAGACCAAGCGTCACCCACAGAGGATGGACGAGGAGCCCACTCCCCTACCCCATGCACAGGCTGCCCCTTGCCTGAAGTCCATGCTGTAATCCCCATGTTAATTAGTTCTGCTAAAGGGCCTAAACGTTTTTTCCAGGGATGCTTTCTGATTACTTTCCTCCTCCAGCCCCAAGGTCAGTGGTTGTTTCAAACAATGAACTGTGCCAGGGTCACAGGGAACAATTATACCTCCACCCAGGTTAAAAGAGCAGAGAAGAGCTCTGCAAGTGAGGGGTTTGCTGCTTTGAGAAAACACACCAATTACCCTGAAGAACTTGTTTACTGAAGGGAAAAGGAGAAAGTGCTTCCTACTGAGCGTGTTTTCCAACTGGAACATACGGAACTCAGGCCAAGTCAGATTTCCAGAGTGGAAAGTCTTAGACTGCAGGGAAACTGAGGACACAGAGCACATGCAGCTTTGAATCCTCCCAGTTACATTGCTTCTGAGTTCTTGCCTACTTTCAAATTGCTGAATAGCTGTGCTACACAACTCCCACCTCGAGACACTTTCTCTATCAAATAAGTAGGCCAAATTCAACTGTTTTTCCTTTTAATTTCTAACACAGTCTTAATTTTTGCCTCAAATCCCTTAAATCTTTCTGCATTATTACATACTGCCTTTCTTCCTTGAAGCAAGCCACCAGGTATTTCAGAACTGGCACCCAGGAGATCTGGGTGCTGATTACTTTTTACCAACACTCAGGCTGCTGCACAAGAGATTAGTTGTAAAGCAGAAGCTCTTCAGGACAGCACAACGTGAAAATATGAAGACAGGCAGAAAAAAGAAGAGCTAAGTTAATGTTAGCATTGTTATCTCAGCTTGGAAAAACGTTTAAATGTTTTCAAAGTACTTGCAGATGAAACAATTACACAACATGCTCTCAGAGCCTTATAGCACACAGGATCTCCTCACACATGCGTGTTCCTCTTTGCTCCCTGGTATGGAGTTCCCTGTACTTGTATAGAATGAACTGCTCAGCCCTCCAGAAAGATCACCCCCCCCTTCCAAACCCTGACACAGAAACAACTGAGCAGTCTCCAAACATCTCTCTTGCGCTGCTGAGCTGCTGGTCTCAAGCTACCTCGAGCTGAAAACAAGGTCATCTAATAGGGCCGAAATTCCTTCTGTTTTAATAGGATCCAAAGAAGTTTTCAACTATGTCACTAAATAAAAAAAGAAAGGAAGGGCATTGACCCCAGTTATTTTACCATCTGAAGATCATCAATTCTGGTATTGACACCAGAAGCCATTTCCTTCCGCTCCTGGGGTGTTTCTGGGCACGGGTAGAGAGAGGCCCGGAACCTGGAAGAGAGGGAAGCACTTCAGTGATAGAGATGGAGAGAAGATCAATTGGTCAGGGCTGAGCCTGAGCTTAGAAATAAAGCCAGAAACACCTTAAGAGAAGTTTCTGATCACCAGAGACTGCCAAGCAGAGCTCCAGCCTCTAAATCATGGGAGCTGTGCTAAAGAAAACAGAAGTGAGAGAGAATCCTCTGTCCCCTGTGCTCCCAGTGTCTCAGGGCACTGTCACGAGGCTGTTCAGCCAGTGCAGGGGAAGGCTGTCATGTCAGTGCAGCTGCTGCTACAAGCACTCACTGTTGTCTCCCCTGTGAGAATATCCCACTGACATCCCACCAGGTCTGTCCCAGAGTTCAATATCCCTTCGTTTTGGCATTCCCTAGCACAGTAGTTGTATACTTTGAGCATTACAGGCTGTGGAGTGGCAAGTTTGACTGTAAAATATGTTTCAGCTACTTATGGCACACTTCATTTGCTGTCAAAATACGTGCTCCTGCAGCCACTGTGAAATAAGGACTTGAGAAATATCAATATTAAGTCATGTCACTGTTCAAATAATTGAGACCTGCCCAGCTGTCAGAATTTCATACCCTTCACAGATCTTCTTGACTCTGTTCTTCAGCTGGTCACCTTGGAAGAAGATGATAAACACGGACTTGTGCACATAATCCCCCTAGAACACAGGAAAGAATTGTAGAAATTAGCATGATAGCTAATTGCCAGAGCTCTCCTTTTCCTTCCACTGAGTCTGTACATCAGAGCTCAGGTGTGCACAGTGGGTCAAGAATGCACCTGAGAAACACTGAAACAGTCACAAGGAGAGCGATTTGCTCAGCCTCAGTACAGAATACTTGCATTGTATTTGTGTTTACTGAAGCAAAACATCCCAGATTATCCGTTATCAATTCTATGCAATACAGTAAAAGGGAAAACCTGGGAAGATCTCCAAAAATAACGGAGATGCAATGAAATATTTATCAGCACTTAGTGCAGTCAGCTCACCTACAGAATCAAGCCAAAAGCTACAGAGTGAGTGAAGATAAGATGAAGGGGAGTTTAACCACTGTGGTTCCCAGGGAGGCTGGCGGCACATTCCTTGCACAGCTGTGTCCGTGGGGGCAGCCAGGGCCCCTTTCCTGCATTTGTTGACAAGTTATTGTTCTACCTTACTTAGGAAATTTTAACATAATGTTTCAAGAATAATTACATTAGGTGTAACCTCAATTTAAGGAAGTTCTGCACAATAAGAACAAAGTCTCTCCGAGCAGACAGATGATTCCACAGGTCAGCTACCAGTGGTCAGAGGGACAGGGGAACACATCAGCCTTATGTGAGAAAGAGAGGTGTTCCTGAACTTCACCTCCTGGGTCTGTGTTCCAGGGCAGGCCCCATGCAGACCCCACACAGCCTCTACTGGGTAAGAGCAAGGGTTCCCCAAGTTTGGGCAGTGCCCGCTGCTTTGAGAGCAGAGGACACTGGATGTAAAACCAGGTCCAATCACAATGTTTACATCTCTATCTTTACTAAATTTATATATATATAAAATTTTATAGGTATATAATATATCATTATAATTTTATATATTTTACTGAATTATTTCTATCTTTACTCAGGTGGGCGTTTAAATTATCAGGTAGCAAATTAAGAAGAAACGAAAAGTCCAAGTTCAGGGTAAATGAGCTTCAGATGCGACACACTGCCTGTGTCCCAAAGAGCCTCTTCCAAGGAGGATCACCAGTCATTCAGAACTGTATACAGGAGCTGCATTTGCAGTTTTGAACCGGTTTCCCCCTTTCCACAGCATCCCCCATCCAGCCTGCTATTTTTGTTTCACTAAGAAGGGAAAACGTTTGTCGCTGAAGCTCAGAGGCTGCGGTAGGTGCCGGGAAGCGACACGACCCAAACGTTTGCTTCAGGGAGCTCAGAGGGACAGGGGCTTCGATCTACAGACTGTTACACATCTGAGGGTTCTGCACCCAGCAGTCCCCGTTACCGTGACGGGATCCTCCAGCGGGTTCTCGATCTCGGCCTGGCGCAGGAACACGTTCCCGCGGCACACGCGCCACAGCATGCGCTCGAACGTGGGGATGCGCTCGCGGTTGATCACACCAGCCACGAACCTGCCAGGGGACAGCACAGACGTGAGGGCTGCACCCAAACCACCCCTGAGCCTCCCACCCAGCACAGCACGGCAACTGGGGGGTCAGCATCACACTGAGAGCTGCGTGAAGCTTGGTTTAACATTAGTTCCTTAAGCAAAACAGGAGGTCCTCTAAAAATACGGAGGTAACAACAAACCAACTGCACAGGCTTGTTTTTTAACAGAACAAAATAATCCTTTTTAAAAAAACCCACTGCTTATAGAAGGAACAAATGCATTTAGATACACAGTTTCTAGGCTCCATTTCCCAAGGGTTCTGGTACATTGGCTGCAAGGGTTAGAGCAGCCACGGCTGCCAGTGACTGTGCCCTGGGCTCATGCTTCAGACCTCACCAGCCCAAACACCCACATCCAGATAAAGAATTACACACACAAAAGGAAGCCTGGAAGCAGCTGATAACGAGAATATAGAACTATGCACTTATTTCAGAGCATTATGTGCTCACGGTAGTTACGACTTTCAACAAAGCTGTGAGAGCTCAGAAGGTCTCAAAAACAACCAGAGAGATTTACATGGAACAAACTGGGATAATTCACTGGCGCAGAGAAACATGCGAAGCACAAACATGAACGGGTAAGTTAATGTAGGCAGGACAAGAGCAGAGAGCAACAGCTGGTTTTAGATCAGCTTTCATCTGCTTGGGGTGGAAAGTTCCACAGCTGTGATCAAATCACTGCTGATTCCACAGGCTCATAATCCCTAATCCAGCAACCCCAATGCCAGGTCAGAGCCCAAACTGCCATTACCCAAGTCGGAGTGGGGCACCTCTTCCCATCTCACTCGGCTCCAGCAGTGAAGAGGATTCTTCCAACAAGTCTGGATCCGCCATCTGCTGATGATGCAATTCAGCCTGAATTCACAAATCAATTAATATCTAATGAAACCAGTTAGTGGCATGCAGGGAATGAGGAGCCAGGAGACAGTTGGAGGAGACAAAGAAAGAAAAGAAGGAAGAAAAGAAAGAACAAACATAAGACCGCAAAAAGAGGAACAAGATGACAGAAAAGACAGCAAGAACTACACATGAAAGGAGGAAAACAAGAGGAAAAATGGAATGGCTCAGCAGGGCTTCCATACAAGAAAGGTTTGAGGATTGTTGCAACAAAGGGGTTGGGGGATATATAAGTCTGAAGAAAGGCAGAATTAAAAAAAAATATTTCAAGTCTTAAGTACAAGTGATGTTTTCCCAAGAACCATTTTTAATGGCACAAACCAGAGAAACACACTTGACTCTCATACTTCCCCAGATATTAAATTAATTTATCCTTATTCACCATATGTCTCACCACCAGACACAACAGATGGGCTGCTTAGGGCAGGCTGGCGATGTGGTTCTTGGACAGCCAGGCATTAAAACAGGACAGTTTTACACTGTCCTTCACTGCAACTCATTTGCATGCTAAAATTCTCAGGAATACAGCCTGTAAGTGTCAACAATTCAGGTCAAGGATGCTCAAATCACATCACTCTTATGCACCATCTTCACACTTGTTCAACCCCGCCTCGCACTTAGTTCTACCTCTGCAGCCTATATAGTGAAATGCCAACAATTACAGTTCCTGAGCATACCCAGAGGGCCAAAGTCTACCCTCTGTGGTAAACAGGAGGTCTTCCCCACAGAGCCATCAAGGGAAGTTGCTGAAACACGGTGGAAGGCAGAGTTTGACCCGAGGCCACGCCGGATGCACACACACAGTGCAGCCTTGCAAAAGTGCAGCGACTCGGCCCCAGCTTCTCTATTTGGGCCACAGTTGCATCAGTTTTAGTGAAAGTATCTCCAACACTTTACTTGTTTGGTAAATAAAAATGTTTGCCATATAGAAGAGTTTTTGCAAGGCTGACACCAAATGCAGCTCAACTTGCTTGTACATACACTTGCTGCAGCTTACCCACGTCACACAGGGGAGGGAGCCCTTCATTCAGCTTGGAAAGGCAACACGAGGAACTCCTGATCCTCTCAACTTTAAGGCAACTTGTTGCAACATCAGAAACCGAATGAAAATTTTGCTTCGTAGAGAACACAACCAAAATAAGAAAGTTTGGTACCCCAAAACGGAACACACAGACCAAACATCCTGGTGATCGTTTGACATCTCAATTTCAGGACGCTGAAGAACAATAAGTTACAACTGTAAGAGGCTTGTATTGTACAGTCATCAAGATGCTGTCTGATAATTTTTTGTGAGGTGTATCACGTTTCAGCAGACGAAACATGAAAAAGGAAGGACAGCACACGTGACAACTTTGGATTCACCCCACCTGAGAGAATTTGTAATAAATGTTTAACATTACCTTGGTCCCTCTGGGCTATGTGTCCTTTATTCAGGACAAGTCCTCCTTCGAGGGGATGAAATTACAAAACAAAACGGTTTAAAATAAATGTAGGTTAGACCAGTTTTACTAAAATATTGAGACTATGTGCAAATGGAAGAACTATCCAGCTCCAGCAAAGGAAAACAGGGTTCTGGGAAATTTACTTTGAATATGAGTTTTTTGCCAGCACCGAATAAAATGTCAGTTATTGTGGAGTGTTTTTACTACATCAGGTCATTCAGGATTGGAACTCCCCTACATTTCCATGCCAGTAATCAAGAAGCAGAGCTTTCCCTATTGAACAATTTTAAATTGCTTATTGTTCCCCTGATCAGCACCCTTAATCTCAAAAGAGGTTCATTTTCCCTATTTCTTGATTCCAGTCGTGCCCTGTAACAGCTCTGGACGCCCAACACAACCCAATACAATTCAAGCCCCTTCCAGGTCACAAAGAGAACAAAAATCAACATTCACAAGAACTTAAGAGGATTCATGTCACCATCTAACAATTAACCCAGAGCCAGACAGAAGTGACAGATGCAAAGCAAATAGAGAAAAGCAGATGGCAGAAGAGTCAGAGGGAGGAGGAGGGGACTGCATGCCATTAACCGTTACTTTTCCAGTCTTCTTTTACGCTCACACTCAAGGAAAAACTCTCAGAGAAATCTCTCCAGCTCATACCGTTCTTCATAAGCAAAGACAAGAAGACTGAGAAAAGGAGCATAATCATCAACATGGTGTGTTGGAACAAGAAATGGCTTCTTGGGCTGGAATGGTCACAGGAAGAACAGGGGAACATTTTGCCACCCTCCCTCCCCGCCCTGTGCTCAAACTCCAAAGGAAACACCAAGCATGAAGGAATTTGGAGAGCCAGCCATTTCTTGTGCAACTCATTACTATGAATAATACAATCTTAATTACAAGTCATTGAAGTCTTCAAGTGTTGAAGGTGCTGAGCAATGGCAGCCTGGGGAAAGGGGGCATTGGCTACTCTGGGATGGTGAGCAGAGGCACCAGGCACACGCCCTGGGCTGCTCAGGGCTGTCACTCGGCTGTTTGCTGAGCACACTGTGAACTGAGACAGCTTTAAATTGTCCACACTTACGTTCTACTGAACATCACCCATGAGCTGTTCAGCTTGCTTTGCATAGAGCAGCACATGTTATTTGGTATCTTTTATTACTACAGAAAACACTTCTCAAAGAGGAGCAGAACACATCTAAGCTCTCTGTGGCCGGTTCATGTAAGGCTGCCATGAGCTCCCTTCCGTGGGTGACCTGACATGGACTGTTTAGAAAATTGATTTTCACCTTTAAACTTAGTATGATCAAACTGCACTGGAAGAAGAGCAGTGGGCAGCTCTCACCAGAGAGGACAGTAATTAACAAGGGGCTTGGAGCAACCTGGTCCAGTGGAAGGTGTCCCTGCCCATGACAGGGGGTGGAAAGGGAGGTGCTCTAAGGTCCCTCCCAGTCCAAAGTAGTTTGGGGTTCATTCTTGATATAAAAGTGCTCAGCACCAGCTGTACCTGATTTTACTTAATACTCAGAACAGGCAGTGGCACCTTAACACAGCAAAGTAATAGATTACCAGGTTAATACAAATGTCCCTTGGACAAACATGAAGTGAACATTCAACACTCGAAGACGACATTTTTTTTTGTACTGAAATCAACCCCATGACCCATCAACCCTCACACCAGCAGCAATATCTGTGTCAGCAGTGCCCACAACCGGTGGTGGCACAGGAACAACCCTGGTGCCTGAACAGGCAGCACCTTGTGCCAAAACACCAAATAACAACCCGTTAGATCAACAGCCTGAAGTGTGCAGGAGCTTCTGTCAGGAACTTTTTGATCAAATCCTGGAATCAGAGGAAGCAGGACAATTATTCGGCAAAAACATGTCCTGAAAAACACACAGGAGCTCTTTGAGAAGACTGCCTACCCAAGGAAGGGTTGTGTCTTCTCCCAGGCAGGATTTATGTTGGTGCCACAAATGACACTGGAGAAGCTCCTCTCACATCCAGTGAAAGCTGCCAGGCCCAGCTGATAACTGGCAAGATGTCAAAGACTTTAAACAGCAGCTTTGCTCCAGAACTGACCTCTGAAAGCTTCAGGGTTTGATCAAAGGCTCAATTAATTATTACTTCAGAGGACTTTATATTATGACCCTGATTAGTCTCCACATAACAGTTCAAAGGCTGAAGACAAATTCAGCTTGATTGTAACTCCTCTGCACGTGCACCAAAGGGACTCCAACCCACTGGGGACAGTACTCCCTGAAGCACCAAATTTTGGGGCTGTTGATGAGCTATAAAAAATGCTCATGTCTTAACTATTTTACACAATTTTTAAACAAATCATTGCTTAACTAGAACAAACCCAAACCAGCATTGTAGGAGGTAAATCATGGGTAGCTGTGTGTTCTGCATGAAAAATGGAAAACGACTTGAGAAGCTTTCTTAAACGAAGCATAAAATGATCCTGCTGCCCAAACCAGCAACTGAAATATATCTGAGGATAAAAATGGTAATTTCTAGGAGAAGAACCAGCTCCCCAAGTGTTAACCTCCCTCCCCGGTATTCTGACCTCATCAAAAAACTGCTGAGTTTTACGCAGTATAAACTTTAATTCTGTCAGCTCCAAGAAGTTTTTCTTCAGAGCCTCCTGGTTGGTGTTGATTTCTTTAAGCTCATTTTCAATTTTCTCAAAGTTTGCCTGCAAGGTGTGAGAAAGAGAAGGAAAAAGGACTTAAAGCAATTCCATAAATAAGTGCTGTTCAGTCCAGCTACACACGGAAGCAGATGAGATACTTCACATCCCCACCTAATTTGTATGGAATTACAGGTGTGTCTCCACAGTGCTGTGGCACAGATCCAGATTTGCCACATTCTTTTCAGGCAGCTACAGACTTCTCACACTCAGCCAGTCCTTTATGGACTGGATCTATGCAGTTTTTTCAAATCATTAAACCCCTGATAAACTTTATGACCCACCACCATAAATCATGTAGCTCCCATCAGGTTTTGGCTCATTTTGACAGTGAAATTCCTATTAAGCACTTTCACTTCTGCTTGGATAAACACAGAAGCAGCACAGAGCTGTGAGTCACACCCACCCCATGTGAGGCGGCAGAGCCACATCCAGGGCCAGCTGGGGACTGAGCCATTGCCCCTCTGCTGCTGAGCTCCGACCCACAGGGACAGTTTTCCCTGTTTCCATTCAGAGTCAAACACTAGTCGAGCCTTAACACATCATTACCTCCAGGTCAATCATGTCACGTGGAAAAGGCACCTCTGGGTTTTCCCCGGTGTCCATGATGGGAATATTAGCTTTTTTAATCTCCTTCTCCACAAACCCTGGGGAGACAGCATTGACAGTGTTAACCACAGACACCCCAGGGTCACCCCAACCTGCACCTGGCCCCATCAGCAGCTGAGAGTCCTTTCACCTCCTCTTCCAAGACTGTCTGACTTGGTCAGAGTTACCTTTCCAGGAGGTGAATCCCGTGCCCTCACCCCTCTCTTGCTCTGCTCCTAACGCTGCCCTGCAGTTTCTGCCTGCCTTGACTGGCTTATCAGCAAAAACTGCAGAGTCAGAGCCCCATCAGCCCCGGCGGGGGGGTGGGAACGTACGGAGCTTGCGGTCCATCTCCTCACACCTCCGGACCTCATTGACGAATTTTCGGTGGAACACGTTCACGTCGGGGTTCAGCTGCGGGGAGAGACGCGGGGTCAGCGCCCCCCCCGGGCTGCCGGGGGGGGGTTCGGCGCTGCGGACACGGGGGCGGGCGGGGGGCCCGATCCCGCGGGGCTCCCCCGGGGGGGTCCCGATCCTTCCCCCCCCCTCCGTCCGGCCGGCTCCGCAGGGACACTCACGTCGCGGAACTGGACCTTGCCCAGCTCGCCCAGCTCGCTGACACAGCAGTACGCGGCCTCGGACTGCAGGAACAGCTGGGCCAGGGTCATCTCCTCGCTGCGGAACAGCTCCCCCATGGCGGCGCCGCTCCCGCCGCGGCCTCTGCGGACAACGGGCCGTGAGAGCCGGACCGGGGCGGGGGGGGCAGCGACCGGGGCCTCCCCGTCACAGCCTGGCGGTGCCCAAACCGTCCCTTCCCCTCCCGTTCCCCGTTCCCGGTTCCCGGTTCCCCGTTCCCGGTACCCGCCGCCGCCGCCGCCCCGCTCCGCTCCGGGACCCGCCCGTGACGTCACGCGCACGTCTCCTTGGCGACGGCGCGCGGAGGCTGGCCCCGCCCCCCCTTCTCCCCGGAAGTGACGTACTGGATGGGCGGGAAGGGGGAGGGTTCAGGGACTCCGCTGCGGTGACGTCACTATCGCTCGGGTTACGTCATATGTGATATCGTGACGACGCGTGCGTGTCGGTGACGTCACGGGGGCCTGGCCTCTCCTGTCTCCCTGCGGGAGGCCCCGGGAGCGGCCCCGGGCAGAGGCTGCCGATTCCCACCCGCCGGCTGCTCCTGGCACGTCCCTGCGGCAGAAAAGGGCTGGAGTGGAGTTAATCCCAACATGGGAAACGACCCCTGGCGTCCCAGCCCGGGGTGGTCACTGCGGGCACGGGGACGCCGCGAGGGGCACTTCTCGCCGAGCCCCAGGACAGGCTTAAATCCCTGCCCTGTCGCTTTACCTGGTTCTATCCAGGCTGGCCTACTCAGGCAGAATTTTAATTATTCCCACATGGAGACCCAAAGGCACGGGGATGTGCTGGAGTCACACGTGGGTGACGGGCCCAGGAGGAGCTCTGCTGTGCCTGCAGCCCCGTGCAGGTGCCTGTGGAAGCCCACCCTGGAGCACACCCAGGGACAAACAGCCGCTGGCTGCCCGCACCGAGGGTGTCCTCATGGAGCTGACTCGTAAGCAGCAAACACTGGAAATAAACGCTCTGGAAAAAGGTTCCCTTCGGGAAAGAGCAGGGCATAGAAAGTAGCCTATTTTTCCTGGCTGTCGTGGGGGCACAGGACACAATTCCCTGATTCCAGAGCCACGAGGCCCGGGCCAGTGGGGAGGGTGAGCAGTCACAGAGCAGGGAAAGTGCTGACTGCACCCATGGTGAACAATGTCCCTGTGTGGGATGCCCTGGGCTTCCCAGCCTGCGTGTCAGGGTGGGTCGTTTGTCCCAGGCTGCCTTGGGCATTCCTGGTATTTTCCAGCTGGTGGCAAAGGGCAAGGGCAGCCTCGGCCCCGCAAGAGGCGGGAGGTTCGGAAGATGAATTACTGCTGTCAAGGCTACAGGACGAGGGAAGCTGCCACCTTTGCCAACACTGTGCTAAACCTGTGTGGAGACACGGTGCACTTTGCACGTGCTGTCGTACATTCACAGTTGAGGGGGGGTATTGTTATGATCCAGATGTTTTTGTGCCGTAACTACTGAATCCAAACTCTAGCGTTTCTTTAAAATATTGAAAAATCCTGCTTTTGTAGTCCTTTGGGGGAGAGAAAACCCCCAAGCCTTACTGTTGGCAAAAGGTCTGCATTTTCCAGCTGAACTTCGGGTGCGTGCAGTTGTTTAAATCAGCCTTCAGTGCACACAGCTGTGCCCAGATGGGGCTGCTCGCTTCCCACTCTTCCCAGGAGCTTCCCGAGCCGTTTACTCGAGGATTTTGTTTTTTCCTCTCCTTACTTACAGCGCCTTTAGACTGAGGGGCGGGCGGCAGCAGTTCCAGGGCTTTGCATTCCTGGCTGAGCTGTGCCTGTGTTTGCATGCAGAGCCATCGCCTCCCCTCCAACTATTTTAATCATTTCAAAAGGGTGGGTCAGCAGGCATTTGGCAGCGGCTCCTTTTCTATAGCTGAGGTGGAGTCAGCCAATGACCTGCAAGCCTGGAAAATTTTGCAGGGCAGTTCCACTGGACGGCTGTGCGGAGCCGTGCCATTTGAATTTCAGCACAGACACTCGCTCACTGCGCGCTCCCCATTCCTGGCGCGTCTCCCAGCGCGGAGTTTAGCCGAGGCTCGGGCTCAGTTTTCCCTGCTCTCTCCCTGCAGTGACAGCTTCTCCGGGCTGCGTGAGCCAGGACTCCCGAGCCACCATGGAGGACACCACCTTGCAAATCATCGAGCCGCCCACTGTCTCCGAGGCCTCGGAGGAGCAGGCGCCCGAGGAGCCCATCAAATCGGACCAGATCAACGGCGTGATGGTGCTGACCCTGCTGGACAAGATCATCGGAGCGGTGGATCAGATCCAGCTGACCCAAACACAGCTGGAGGAGAGGCAGCAGGAGATGGATAGCGCGGTGACCAGCATCCAGGGAGAGCTGACCAAGCTGACCAAGGCCCACACCACCACCAGCAACACCGTCAACAAGATGCTGGAGAAGGTGCGCAAGGTGAGCGTCAACGTGAAGACGGTGCGGCAGAACCTGGAGAAGCAAGCCGGGCAGATCAAGAAGCTGGAGGCCAATGAAGCGGAGCTCCTGAAGCGCAGGAACTTCAAAGTCATGATCTACCAGGTAAGGAACTGTTTCACAATGTCTTTGCATCCTGTTAGCGGCTGTTTTCTTTGCTGAGGGTCCTGTCATGCTGCATGGCTGGTCCAGTCCTCTCCCAAACTCCCTGCACTGCCTGGCAGTCCAGGCTGAGGCGGGTCCCCCCGTAGCTTTCTCATCTGTGGTTTAACATTTTCTGTGTGTCCTAAGACAAAGCTTGACAGAGTTGTCCCACTTAACAGGAATTTTAATGCAGATAGGAAGCAAGGCCCTAAGCACTCTCTGCAATAGGCCAGAAGGATCAAAATAACCCGATTTTACTACTTAGCTCAACAAAGTACAAGTGTGTTCTGGGATCTGGAAGGGGGTTTTGTAAATCCATCTGCAACGTCTCTTCTACCAAGAGACACCATGTGCATGGCTACGTGGAGAGCGATAACATTTCAGATTTGTGACATGCATCTGATAACAACAAGTGACAGTAACCCTGGCTCGGGGTTAATCTCACCCGCCAGGGCAGAATAGAGCTGTCAGAGAAAATCCAGGCTGGTCCCCTGAGCTCGGCAGCACTCAGGGTGGACTTTGGCGTGGGTCTGTAAAATTCCCACCTTCTTCCTGCTGCATCCTGCAAGCCTTGATCCTTCTCGTTGTCTGGTTTCAGTAACAGCTTTGGTTTGCTCGATGTTCTCCCCCTGTGCTAAGCGTTGAAGTTTTCCTTTCATATTAAACAAGGAGAGAGAGAGGAGCACGGATTCTGTCAGGTTTCCTGCCCGCAGTTAGTTTTCCGTGTCAGAGCAAACTCTTCTGTTGGGCCCCAGGAGAAAAGTGAGTGAAACAGTTAATGATTCAGTTGGAAGCCTCTGAGTTAATAATAGCCAGCGCCAGGGACAAATAGAGAAGCATCGAATGCTGATCATGGGAAGAGAAAGAAGAAAAGCAGAATAAAAGGGAGAATGGTCCTTGGTAGGGGGGTTGAGGGTGAGCAGCTCATGACAGGCTCAGCGATTGGAGATATACAGGGCTTGTGGGACTCCTTGGTTCGGAGCTTGAGCATTTGTAGTTTTATCATGGCTGAAAGGCTGAAATACTCAAGCCTGTTCAGATCATGCGGGAAACCCGACCAGTTACAGACAGATATACCTGTATGTATTTATTACAAGCTCGTCGTATCAATCCATCTATGGAAAAATAAGATGGAACTTTAAATGTCCTGTGGAAGCAACGACCATTGCAAAGTGAGAGGAGGGAAGGGAATTGTTTAAACATAACATTCCGTGTGGATTACGGAGATAGGTAGGAAGTTAGCAGAGTTCAAGGTCCCTGGGAAGCATCCTGAACATCGACAGGTTGGTCTTTGGTGAGCTGCTTGTGTTGGTTCGCACTGGCTTATGGATATCGAGCAGAGTTTCTCTTTGAATATGAAAAAACAATCCTGCTTCTGAAGGCTCAGGGCCTGCCCTTGCTGCTGTGCTGAGGACAGAGCAGCCTTGGAGAGATTCGGTTGGCAAGGGACTGCGGCAGGGACTTTGTAATCATGGAGATTCTAGTGAAAAAAAATATTTGGAATTTGGAACGATTTCCCAGAATGGAATTTACTGTGATTTGAATGTGAGGTCGCAGAGCACAAGCGAGGAATTCTCCAGGTTTGCTCCATGTGCAGTGGAGCCGCTTATGCCCTCATGAACATCCTGGCCCTTCTGCAGGAGCAGACCCGGCCCCAGTGGGAAAGGACCCGGCACTGGGATCCACCCTGGGAGGTTAAATGAGGAATTCACTGTGCTTTCCTAATGGTGTCTGTGGCTAAAAACAAATAATTACAACATAACTCTATTTTAATTCGGTGTTTCACTTTTCAGACCCCCCACTCACCCACCAAAGTGTCTGTTGGGTACGGTACCGGTCATGTAATTAATTCTGCAGTGCTGAGCACATTATTGCTCCTCTCTGACTCAGGGAAAGCTGCTGCGCCACGCTGGGAGTGACTCCTGTGTGTTTTCCACTGCTGTGGCTAAAAGGACAAAGATTTTTTAGCCTTTTCTTTTGGAGAACAAGAGAGAAACTCATTTTAAGAGAAGCAAAATATTCCATAATCCCAGCGGTGGCTGTTTTCAGGAAACAGAGCTGAGCAGAGCGGGAGTCATGCTCTGTAGGAATTCGATATCACACAGTTCTCCGGTCGAAGAGATAAAGGAAGTAAAGATAAATGAGTTCTTTGCTGGTTAGTGATGTTTGATTATTCTCTCAGCATTAAGCCCTGAAGCTCCAGCAGTTGCAGAGGGACTATTTCAGGAGTGCAAATCAGACCTTTCGCACCTTGGGAGGGGGGGTCAGACTGCCTGTGAGAGTTGTGTTTTCCTCGTTGTAGATTAAGAGGAAATTGAAATAAAATTTTATTCGGGGAGAGCCTGACCTGTGGGATGATCCTGAGCACAGCTGTCAGGGGAGTTTCAGACTTCAGGGGAGAAAATGCTGAGCTGCAAATCAGTCCCGTGTCCTGGCTAAGGTGAGGTCTTGAGCAGAACGTTTACGGGTGTCACTCGCAGTCCCGTCCGTGTGCGCATTTTCTCGCTTGCTCGCCCTCTCAGAAACACTTCCAGCTGATTTGGCCAGGAGCTGGTCTGATTTCTACCAAGTTAGAAGATTTCTTGTATCGACTCAATGTAGGGAATTAGGTCGATTCTTGAGAATAAAATTTGAAAACAACAACCCCCCTCCAAATTGCCCCATCTTTCTGTTTTGAAAACTTGCGGACCCAAAGCAAGTGGCCCAGCTGTGTATGCAGATGTTCAGTGCAGAACATGCCTTCCTAAAAAGTCTGATAGTGAGTGCCTGCACTGTTCAGCAAGCCCTGGGAACAGAGCTCAGAGCTCCTCCGAGCTCCCTTTGTGCCTCTGGCCCGGGCTCCCATCTTTCAGAGAAACCAGGGCACCAACAAATTTGGTGAGAATGGTTGCTAATAAAAACAAACTGAAGTGACTTCATCCCAAATCTCCTGTTTTTTGGATCCTAGGTCTGGGTCTGGTTACTGCAGTTCATGGCTAAATAATGGATGCCCTGTGCAGCTACTGCCCCGAAACCAGACTTTGAGCCGCGTTCAGCCAGAGAGCGGCACGTGGCAGCTTACGTAAGCTCAGCATTTTCCTCCAAACAGTTTTTGACAGTTAAACTTATTCCTGCAAATGTCAGAGGCCGACTTTTTCACAGCTGGGCAAACCCTTGCAGCACTCAGCATACACGTGGAGTGTTGAATTTCTAAAGTGTGCCGGTCCTTTATTTTCAGGCCCGTGGGGGCGCCGAGCTCTGGTTGCTCCGGCTCGGGATGTGCAGTGCTGTTTGTTGGGAAGGGCAGCCTTTGTCCAAGGGGTGCTCCCCCCACACTGTCCGATGCGGGGGCTCCTGTGGGGCTCCTCTGTTCCTCGGGGGGCTCTGACAGCCGCTCTGAGCTGCGTGAGATGTGGGTTTCTGTGGGAAGGGCCGGGCAGTCGGGAGAGCAGGGTGGGACCCACATCCCAGCCGTGCCGTGTGTGGGGTGGGCACGGCCTGGCGAGGGAATATAAATAGCCCAGCCTGGCTCTGTGCTCTGCGTGGGCCTTATACGGAAGGGAGCAGCAAGACTGCACGTTTTGGGGAGGGGGGGGATGGATTTCAAACCCGCACATTAATGTGACAGGTTAGGAGGTCAGGCCCGAATTGCCTCATTTTTGGGACTGTGCTCCTCAAAAGAGAGTGTGGGAAAGGCTCAAGGGGCTTAGGAGGAGCAGAGGGAAGGAAGCCCAGGGTGTGTAAGCCCACTGCCCAGGGCTGCAGCCTTTTTCCACTGCCCAAACAGAACAGCAGCTGCCCCGAGCTATGGTTTTGTCTGAAAGTAATCCTGATATGCCAAAAATCCTGCATATTCTCTCCATATTACTGAATTATAAGAGTCTCAAAATAATAATTCAAAGGAGATTGAGCCTTAAAAAAAGTCAGGATGTTAATACCTCTGACTTCCAGGACTTTTCTCAGTGCAGATTGCCAGTCTTTCTACCAAAAGACAACTCTAGAGCATGGATTTCTCTGTTGCAGCCTGGTATCAACTGCATTAATATTTCCTTGCTCAGCTATTATTTATAAGCAGTTGGTGCCAGGCCCGTTTGCTTTGCTGGAATCCTTTCAGCATTATAGTTACAGACTGAGCTGTGCAGCCATGAATTGTCTTGGAGCAAAGGGCCAGAGGCTGCCCAGCCATTGGGATGGAGTTAGACTGGATGAGTAGTGCCTCGTGAAAACAAACCCCAAGGTAATATCCCTCCTGATCACATATTCCTCCCTCAGGCCTCTCTTGTGCACAGCCTGGAAAGCACAGCAATGACTCATAAACTATTCAGCAACAGGCTTATCCCTCTTTTACCCTGTTTGGGATTGTCCTCTCTATTCTGCAAGATCTCCTACAACTTACAGAGCACCTGAAGAATCAGGGGTCCACTGTCCAGCTGCAAGATAAGACAAAGACCAGAAACAAAATGCTCAGTGTCAGTGAGGGAAAAATCAAATATTTAGAATAAAAAGTCTCAGGATGTTTAGCCTTCAGCTTTATGTGAGGATGCAAATGTCAGTGTCTGCAAATCATCTGTAATGAAAACCCTGTCTTTGCTGCTTTGCTGTTCAGGAGCAGCTCTGGAGTCATCAATCAGCTCAGACAGGTTTATCCGGGAGGAGCAGATCTGAGAGCAAAGCCAGTGGTACAAATAGACTGACAATGGCATCAAAACTTTTTAATGCTGTCAGGGGGTGGGGGGGAATTCTTCTCGCTCTCAATCTATTTACTTCTCTGTTTCCTACAGCCCTGCCTCTCTTCTGACTCACTGTAGGCAAAAGCATTTTTCCAAGCACAGCCTCCCTGCCATCCCTCCTTTCCTTTGCACCAGCTCCGGTGCCAGTACCAGGCTGCTGCTTCTCACAGCTGATGAAGCAGATCCAGATTTTTGGACGTGTCTTCCAGAACACAGAGTAACTGGAGGCGCCTGATAAGAAAGAAGTGCCAGGCAGATTGCACAACACCTGGAGGGTGTTAGTCAGGGAGATGCTACTTGAGAATGCACTAACTATTCCTCTAACATTTACCTAATCCCAATCTGGTTTGCTGCCCTCCCCACTCCCTTCATATTTTAGATATTTTCCTTTCTCTCAGCAGTATTCCTTGGTGACATAGGGCAGGATTCAGAAGCCTCCTCTTTAAGGCTCGAGGCTTCTCTTTTCATGAATCTCTCGGCACTACTGGAGACAAAATCTGTCCAATCCTTGGAACCCAGAGTCAAGGCCATGCCTAACTTTGCTGTGTCACTTGGTATGGACGTCTGGGAGCTGCTGGGAATTGTCCAGCACTGGTTTAGGGTAAGGTCAGTACGTGACAAAACCAGCCTGTGGAGTTGCAACCGGCTGTTTTGATCTCCACAGCCTCTGCACTTGAATTAGTAAACACTGTAAACACCACCTTTTTTTTCATGATCTAACACATACTTGCAAACTCTCCATTCAGCTACTCCACAGCAATGGGAAACATGTCCCCAAGAGCCAACACTGAATCCCTGTGACTGTGAACAGTCTGGCCCTGTGGCAGTGTTCAGTGTGAACGTGCCTGAACCCACAGAAGGGATCCTATATCTCCTGGGACCTGCTGTGAAGCAGAGACAGACGCTCTTCCTTCTCAAAGATCTTTGCTGACTGTGTTTTCTGTCAAATTTTGTTTCCTGGCTTCTCCTTGTACTAAAACGTACCCCTGTGCCTTTTCTCTCTGCCTGTTCTCATGCTAACCCGGATCACTGTTGGCGCGTTCAGATTCCCGTCGGGAGCAGGTAAGTGTTTCCATTGTGCTTCCTTTCCCCGGCCATTGAAACACAGTTTTCCTCGTCTTAGCCCGAGAAGATCCCGCGGGTGTGCCTTGAGCCTTCACCGGGGACTGCCCTCTGAGCCCTCCCCGCGCAGCGCCAGGCCCAGGGCAGCAGAAGACACACCAGGAGGCGGCAGTTTAGGGCCTCGGCAGCGGCACCCCCTCCCCCCGAAGATCTCTCTGAACCTCTTCCGAAGCTCTGGGAGCTGCTGATTCCGAGCCTTTGCCTCTTGCCTGCTCGGGCCCTCAGACCTACAGGGCTGATCCTGCCACTGGCAGGACGCCTCCCGTGACTAACGCGCTTGCTG
Source organism: Myiotriccus ornatus (assembly GCA_036023395.1). Lineage (NCBI taxonomy): Eukaryota > Metazoa > Chordata > Aves > Passeriformes > Tyrannidae > Myiotriccus > Myiotriccus ornatus. Next base: position 2,518,796 of record JAYRBT010000081.1, on the reverse strand, counting down.
CATGCGCTGCCCTGGTTGGCGTGGGTGTGAGGAGCTGGGATTTTCCCTCCGGCACCGCGCTCCCTCTTCCATCTGGGAGGGAGGAGCTGCTCTGTGGCTTGCATGAAGGGCGAGTGGCCAGAGGCAGTTGGCTCTGCTGGCGCCTGCTGTGACTGGGCAAATCCCACCTGTTCTCAGAGGCGCTGGAACACCCACCTCCTCAGGCTTCTCGTGAGCGTTAGTTTGTGTTTGTGAAGTGGTTTGAAGTTGTTTTAAATAGGTAAAAGTCAGGCAGAGAGCACAAACTGTGATGTAAAGTCCCGGTGCCTCGGGCAGGCCCTGCAGCACCTCCCGTGTCTGTCCAGCCACAGCCCCCGGCACTGCTGGCTCCAAGCTGGGCCCTGCACACACTGGAGTGGGGACATTAACTGCTGCTCATTCAACACTTACCTCATTCCACAGGGGCCATAGTGCCCTGCTGCCTTCCTCTCGCTGTGCAGCTACTGGAGAAAATGCCCCAAGCTCCAGCTGCCCTTTGGGGGTCACCCAGTGCTGTCCAGTGGGAACAGCTGCCTGGGTGGACAGGAGTATTCCAGGAGCCAGGTGAACCCAGCCCAGGAATCAGGGCCTCTGGGGGAAGCTGCCAGGGAAACTTCTCCTTTTCAAGGAGAATGACAAGACTTAAAAAAAGGGATTTTTTTTTTTTGTGTGTGTGATCTAGCAGGAGAATCTGATAGCAATTTTAGCCTCCACAGAAAAAGTCTCTTCCACCAAGGCACTGGAGAGGAAAGCACAGCCCCTTCTGTGCAGGGCATCTGGACGCCCCTGAGCTCTGCTAGGCTCTGGGTACTTCTCAGGCTTGCTGCTCTTAATCAGGAATAGCTGAATCCTCCTTCCCATGACACTGCTGGAAGGTCAGCACAGAACAGCCTCCTCTGAGGCCTGGCAGAGCAGAGCAGTTATCATGGCAACGGGAGAGCAGAATGTGTTCTCCTCTGGCAGGGCTCGACCTGACCTGGAAGGCTCTTTGCTGCCCAAGCTTCTGATCCTCCCCCAGCCTCCCCCAGGCCAGGGCCGGGCTGGGCAGAGGGAGGGCTGGGGCACAGGAGGGGCTGCGGGCTCTGGCTCACCCAGTGTCGGGATCAGCCCGATTTGGTCACAGTGGAGCCCGGGAATGTGAGCTGGTCATGTTCTGCACGTTATGGCTGCAAATGTCAACCAAACTCACTGTTTGTGCTGTTGCAATTGTGTAAAAATAACGGAGTGGAATGAACTGCAGATGTGATTTGCATGTGCATGTGAGAACCTTCCATTAAACCTTCCAACCAGAGACTGGAGTGGCTGGGAGTGCTGGGACTGTTTTTTACACAATAAGAGCCTCTACAAGAGCAATCCAGGAGCCCTTCTCTCATTTTGGGAGTGTTCTCCAGATTTATTGATGGCTCTGCAGTGCTGGAGGAGCCCTTTGAGGCTGAGAATGCAGCTCAGCTCTGCGTCTCCTTGGCTTTTTATACTCCAGGGGAAGTGTTTACATGTGTTGTAGCAACCAGGCCGGTGTCCATGGCCGTGGGCTGCGGGTGACTCACTGCCAGGGAACTCGAAAACAATGTCAGATAAAAGCCCACTCAGGGGAGCCGGGAAGAGGCTGCAATGGGTCCAAGAGCTCCGAACTGTTTGAAGTAGAAGGACTCGGAGCAGCCCAGCACCCATCAGCTGCCACTCAGCTGCCTTTGGGGCCGGCTGTGGGCACCGGGGGCCCTCCAGGTGCCCACAAAGTCTGCAGACAGACAGGCTGCCAGTCCTATCAGCTCTGCCAATGGCAGGGAGCTTCCTGAAGCACACCACTTCCCAGGAGCTCTGTGCTGCAGGGGCAACACACACTCCCTGCCCCCTGTCCCCATCCTGCTGCGGGTGCAGCTCTGTGCAGTGCACAGAGTGGGACCAGAGTTTGCTGCTGCTGTTACCAAAATCTTCTGAGAAATGTTGTTTACCCATTGTCCTTGTGCCAGCTGGATCTGAGCTGCCTGAGAGGACAGAACTGGTTTGCCTCTGCTGATTGGGAGCCAGGCTTTGAACACCCCAACAGGCAGGGATGCCAAGACCCAGGATTTTGGACTCGCCCACTTCAGGGTCACTGTTTTCCCAGTAAAAATAGAGTGGTTGGAATGCCTGGTGTTAAAAATGTGGCTCATCTGGATGAGTCACGAGTGAAATGAAGTGCAGAGAGCGTAGTGCCTTGCCCAGAGCGGAGCAGGGATTTGTGCAGCAGCCACCCATGAACCCGGGACGGTTCTTGATTGTTCCAGGCAGGTCCCATTGTCCTCCACAGCTGTGTCTGCAGGCACGTCCTGCCCACAGTGGGCAGCTCTGCTTCTCTGCAGGAGAAACCTCCCAGGCCAGGAGGAGGAGACCTTGGTGGCTTTTGGGCAGTGCTTGAGCACAGGGGTTTGTGGTACATGCAAGGGATGCTCAGCAGAAGGTGCTCATCCCCATTAAGACATGCCAAAGCTGTGGTTGTTCTGACACCAGCTGTGCTGTGCCCAGGCCTGCAGGAATGGTCCCTGGATACAGCTGGGCTCGGAGCCTGGGGAGTTGCCTGTGGCACACAGGGCTGAAAATCCTCCAGCTGTCCCCCAGCTGGTTCTCTACTGCTTGGATCAGCAACCAGAGTGAGGAAGAGTCAGAGGGGAAAATGCAGGAATTATACCAGACTTAGGAGAGAGAGAAGCACCATCTGAGAGCCCTGCACGGGCTGCTCTGGCACCTAGCCCTGCAGGAGAGGGGCTGGGAGCAGGACCTGAAGGGTTTCCCAAGCACAGCTGGAGAAAAGCTCTTGGAAACAGTCCCGAGCAGGAAGGCTGGGAAGGCTTGGATCTTTATGTATGGGAAGAGCTGTGGTCCCTCTGTGCCTCTGGGCCTGAGCCATGAGGTGCCTCCTGACAGAGGCAGAGCAGAGGCTCAGGTCCGTGGGTGCCGCTGGGCTGTGGGGATGGAGCGGGGCCGGCAGAAGGGCAGGTGAAGTGCCTGAGTGCAGCCTGTGGGATTGCAGAGCCACGTGAGTGAAACACGGAATTAGGGAGAGCTGCGGGCACCCTGACAGGGGTTGCTCCCACTGCCCCACGTACTGGGAGCTGCTGATGGCCACGTCCTCCCGGCTGCGAGAGAAGAGCTGCAGGATGCTGCCCAGGCTGGATGGGAGCATTACTGGCGCAGCCCATCTCACCACATCAGAAAATTCAGCCAGGAGCTGGATTTGCTGGTGTAACAGGAGGAAAGATGGTTATTTATGTGGAAGATGAGGAATTTTTTCTTTCTGCAGATGCATGTTCTGGAGCTCACAAGGGGCTGATAGGATCAGAATTTTCAGGATATGGCCCATTTCCAGGGACAGCTGTGCCAGGCAAGACGGGGATGCCTTTGTTCTGGTTTATTGTGTTGCCTCAGAGGGAAGGAAGTGGCTGGAGTTCCTGATGTTCTGCTGGTGGGGCAGGGTCCCTCGGAGTCTCTGGGATTGCTCCAGCAGGTGTTGTTGTGAATAGGCTCCCTGCCTTCCCAGTGATGTGGGTTTGTTCTGGACTGACCTCGCCCTCTGGAGAGCATGTGTATTGTTTTCCGCTGAAGTGGCTCATCAAATGAAGAAAACACATGTTCGCCACTCCACCTTAATCTCCATAAAGTGTTTAGGACCTGAGCTGTGATCCAGAGGGTGAAGAGATTTGCCCAGAACAGTTCTCTGCCCTGAACAAAACCCAGAGCCTGCAAAAACCACAAAAAAAACACACCTCCAGCAGGCTCTGTGTTTTCACCATGGACACTGTGGCCTGTGCCACCCTCACCGAGCCCAGTGCTCCGTAGAGCTGGCTCACCACTGCTCACAAAGGTATCCCCAGATGCCCTTGTGCTTCCAGAAAGGAACAGCACTGTCCTGTGCTTGGAGAAAAATGAGAAAGCAGATGAAAGCATCTGGATGTCACTCAGGTGAAGCTGTGCTGCAGTCACGTACTCAACGAGTCGTGCTGGTTTTCCAGGGGTGCAAGGGAAGGCGGGGCTGGGGACAGTGCAGTCGGCCAGGCCCAGTACCCAAGTCTGTGGGGGAAGTGTCCCCTCCTGCCTCCATCCAGGGGCTCAGGCCAGAGCCACAGCATGGCAGTGACTCTCGTCAGCCGGGGCAGTGGCATCGTAGTGACCTTGGTCAGCCAGGGCAGTGGCGTGGCAGTGACCTTGGTCAGCAGAGGAGCAGCGGGGGCGGTGAGAGAGCGCTCAGGGCACGGGTGTGCGAACGTGCCGTCCCTTCCAGCACTGCAGGGACCGGGATGTGATGTCCTGTCCTGCAGCAGCGCCAGGGATGCCCCTCCTCGGGCCGGGCCTGGCAGGATGACCATTCCCAGTGTCCTGGCTCTTGGCACCGGTGCAGCTCGTTCATGCGTGGCCGTGGTGGCGCGGTGGCGGCTGCTGTGCCACTGTGACACGCAGAGCACGGGAGGTGCCACAGCAGAGTCACCTTCCTGTGGTTCAGGGCAGCTCCCCAGGTGGCAGGCGAGTCACTGCTGGTGTTCCAGCGTTTGCCACACACTTTGAGCACTCAGATTATGCCAGGGCCTATGCCTTGATTTCCCTGGGTCCTGCTCCCACCAGTGCTGCGGATCCCTGTCCTTGCTCCATTCCTCCCCTGCCCGCCCCAGGGCTGGAAATGGCGCCTGGCCATCCTGCTGCCCAGGCTCTTCTCCAATCCTCAGCCCAGCAGCTCCACGTGCTGTGTGCCCATTCCACACACTGCCCTTCGGCTGCTGCTGGATCTCCTGGCAGCTCCCACCTGTCCCACCCAGCTCCATAGATTAAAACCACTCAGGCAATAAATGTCCGAGCGTGGGCTGTAGCCCTGCTGCTGTGACGCTCCGTGCAGTGATGGGCTATTTCCAGCCTGTCCTGGGATCAAAGAGGTGATTCACTGCAGCAGGGATGCATGCTATGTGCTGCTTAGATGAAAACCAATCCTGCTCCAGACCTGTGCCCCTCTCCCGGGCACATGCTTGTCCTCTGCCACTGGGATCAGAAACTTGGCTGGCCTGAGCACGTGGAAAAGCTGAATGAATCCAGCCCTGTCCCAAGCAGAGCAGTGTAACCCAGCAGACCGGATCAGGGCCGCTGTTTCCGCCATCTCCAGATATGGGCTTGGGCAAATTCCCTAACTTATTTCCCAGTGGAGAAGTGGGAAGAACAGGGTGGCCTGCTGCATGCCAAGAGATGTCCCAGCCCCACATCTGGATCCTGTAGGTGTTGGGAAAGTCTGAGTACAGACTGGGATCAGCCAGGCCAGCGTGCATGCCAGCAGTGTGGCCAGGATCCCAGCTCCAGCCATGCCTCTGCTCAAGGGGCTGTGATGGCCAGGTCCTGGGGTAAAGATGAAACTGGAGGGGACAGGACTGTGACAGGGCACAGCAGGACAGGGAAAGACTCCAGTTTCAGTGCTGGGCTGCCTTTCCTGTGCTGCTGGAGTCATGGAGGGGCTTAGAACCAGCCCAGAGTGAGCAGAGGTGATGCCTGAACACAGATACAGGAGAGCCCTAAGCACATTCTCATTACAGTAACTTAGCAGGTGCACTAAGGGAGGATGAGCCCAGGCCTGAGGCACCTGGGTTTGTTTAGCCAGGTGGAGGCCAAGTGGCCCTGTGGGAGGGTGGCAGGGCTGGCTCCAGGGCTGTGGGGGGTGTGTGTGTGTCTCACTGGCTTGGCTCTGTGTCTTGCAGGATGAAGTGAAGCTCCCGTCTAAACTGAGCATCAGCAAGTCTCTAAAGGAGGGTGAAAAGCTAGAGAAGGAAGGCGAAGGTGAGGAGGTACCTGTGGGTGAGGACCATGCAGAGGAGGACCACATCCAGCTCTCCTCGGATGAGGAGGTAGAAATTGAGGAGATTATCGAAGAGTCACGGGCAGAGCGCATCAAAAGGAGCGGCATGAAGAGGGTGGATGACTTTAAGAAGGCATTCTCAAAGGAGAAGATGGAGAAGACTAAGTTAAAGACCAAGGAAAACCTGGAGAAGACTCGCCACAACTTGGAGAAGACCCGCCACAACCTGGAGAAGAGGATGAACAAACTGGGCACCAAGATTGTGACTAATGAAAGGAGAGAGAAGATGAAGACCTCTCGGGACAAGCTGAGGAAGTCTTTTACCCCCGACCACACCATTTACGCCAGGTCTAAGACAGCTGTCTACAAAGTGCCACCCTTCACTTTCCACGTCAAGAAAATAAGAGAGGGTGAGGTGGAGGTGAAAGCCACGGAGCTGGTGGAGGTTGGTGGAGAGGAGGGAGAAAACTCAGATCTGATGCGAGGGGAGAGCCCCGAGATGCACACGCTGCTGGAGATCACAGAGGAGACCGACGCGGTACTGGTGGACAAGAGCGACAGCGAGTAGGACAGGCTGCAGCACGGAAGGGTTGTGGATGACAGCTGAACCATGTTATCACTCACATTTCGAGCTCTCCCTGCCCTGGAGCCCCAGGGAAGTGTACACGATGCATCCTTCCTACCCTGCAGAGCCGACGCTGATCCCCTGCCTGCTTGGACAAGGTGTATTTTATATTCTAGTTTTAGCACACAAACATTAGGAACACGGGATTGTTTTTCTTACACTGTTAAGTCACCCTCGGAGACCATTCCTGCTGCAGCCTTCTCACCCCACGCCTGAAGATGGACTTTGAGCGACAGGGCCCCAGCCCAGCTGGAGAGTGCTGAACCCAAGATAACGGCTGTACAGCTGGAAAGCTCAAGAGCCCTCCACAAGCAAAACCTGGTGTCAAGAAAGCTTCCTGCAAGCAGCCTGCCCACCCACAGACCCCCCTGCCAGGTGCGAGGCCGCCCCGCAGGCAGGAAGAACCCCAGCACCCACACTGGCCGCTCCTTCAGGGAGGGAAGAGCCGAGCTACTCCTGTTGATGCGCAGAGCACGGCCCTCCCAAGCAGCAGCTGACCCGGCAGCACCCGGGATGGCTTCCAAGGAAGCCGCCCTGCAGCTGGGGCTGCCCTGGGTGCCCACGGGGCATCCATCACCCAGCCGGGCCCTCTGCTGCTCCCTGCTGTGCCGAGGCCGCTGCTGCTCAGCCCCGCGCCGCGGCAGGAGCAGTGTGGGCTGCGGGCTCCCCTGTCACGGATCCGGGTCACGGATCCAGCTGCCAGGGGCCCAGGGACTGCGGCGAGTCCCCACCAGGGCAGGGAGCAGCACGGACGTGGGGCGCTGGATCTGCCCCCTCCGCACTCACAGCAGAGGGGGCAGCGGGCAGGAGGTCCACGCTCATTGCCTGGGGAGGGGGGACACGCAGGGAGCGATGCCAGAGCAGCCACCACTGACCGCAAGGCGTTTCCAGAGGGAAACGGAACGTGCTGCTGCCACCATCAGAGAGCGGCCCTGACACCTGTCAGCACCGGGCCTCGAGCATTTCTGAGCGTCTGTTCCCCTCCGGGGGTCCTGGCACAGCTTGGGCTCATGCCCACGTCCTTCTCTCTCCTCTCCGTTCCCTGCTTTCCGCAGCTTTCCCTCCGTGCCCTGAGCGAGGGCAGCGCACGGCGGCTCCAGGGCCCCCCCCTCGGCTCTCACACACGCGGCCCCCACCCCACCTTCCCCATCCTGGCACGAGGCGGCTGCTGCTCACATAACCCGATATATAAACCCGCTTTTCCTGTAAGAATTAACTTTCCTTCGTGCTGTCCAGCGCACCCAGCCCGTCCCGGCCCCCGGGGGCCCTGCCGCAGCCGCCCTCCCCGGAGCAGGCCCCGTGTGCCGGCTGCGGGCGGCCCTGGGGCACCACAGGCTCCCGGGGTGCGGGGGGGCGGCAGTTCCCAGTGCTGCGTGAGACCCCCCGCCCTCACGGAGCCTCCCGCGGGCCCGCGGGCGGTTCACGGGCGGCGGGAGCCCCGGTGACCCGGCTGTGCCCGGGCAGCAGCGCAGCAATAAAGTCTCTTTTGTAAACCACCAGTGTGAGGCCCGTGCGTGGCGACGGGGAGGGGCTGCCACTCGGGACTGACCCCCGCGGCCCCACAAGGGATCGATCCCGACGGCCCCACACGGGGGCGCTGCTGCGGGCCCTTTAAGAGGCGGCGGCGGCGGCGGCGGCGTGACGTCACGGCGCTGCCCGGAACCCGGCCGGGTTTCCCGCACGGCTGTTCCCGGCAGTCCCCTCTCCCCCCCCCGCGCCGCCCCTGCCCAGCACCGCCCCGCGGCGGGAGGCGGCGCCTTCCGGGAACAGCTGCGGTGGCAGCTCCCCCCCGCCGCCAGCCGTGACGCACCGCGCGGCGAGCGCGCTGATTGGCCCGCGGGGCCGGCCCGAGGCGGGGCCGCGCCGCCATTGGCCGCGGGCGGTGACGTCACCGCGGGGCGGGGCCCGGCAGCGGCAGGTCCGGTCCGTCAGCGCAGCCGGACGCGATCGCCGCCGGCACCGTGAGCGCCGGGAGCGCCGGGAGCACCGGGAGCACCGGGAGCCGCCGCCCCGCCCGCCCGCCGGGACCGCCGGTGAGCGCGGGGAGCGAGCGGGCAGGCGCTGCTCGGCCTCGGGAGCCGGTGTCCCCGGAGCCGGGCTCGGGGCCGCCCCGCGCGTGGGGGCCGGGCCGGGCCGAGGCGCGGCGGAGCGGGGCGGGGTAACGCGGGGAGGGTGGGGGGGGGACACCGTCCCGGCTGCGCCGTCACCGGAACCCCGAGCCCTGGTGCGGAGCGCGGTGGGTCCCTGTGGCTCCGCGGAGAGAGAAAAGCGGCGGGGCCGGAGGAGCTGCCGCCCGCCCGGGGCCGGTGGGGCCGGGCCGGGGTGACACGGCCTCCGGCGCTTCGGGGTTGCGCTGCGGGACGGCGCCGTGTGCGGGGGGAGCAGCAGGGTGGGCTGCCCTGGGCCTGGTCCGGAGCGCTCCCTCTGCACCTGCAGGGGCTGGGAATGGCCCTGGCCCTGCCCGTGCGTGTCCCCCCTTTCCGCCCCGAAAGTGATCTCTGTCATCGTCGCTCCCCAGTGGAGCCTCCTCTGCTGCTTCCTGTGGATCTCTTGGAGCTGCCGGAGCGGTGGTGGCAGGGGCCGGGAGGGGTGTGGGCTGCGTGTCTCGTGTCCCGTGGTGGATGGTGGCAGCGTCACTCACAGCTCCTGCAGTGGGAGCTCCGCTGGGGTGGGCCCTGCAGAGCTGCGAGGGGAACAGCCGTGTGGGATGGTCGGGGAACTCGGCACTGTGGCTGTGAGGTCGCCCAGAGCCGTCTCCCTCCCCCCGTCACAAATCTTTTCATCGCCGTGTTCCACCTCTAAGGCTGGCTTTGAAATCGCTCCAGAGGAGTGGAGCCAACTTCTCACAGCCTTTCCAAACTGGCTCTTGTGCTGCGGGAGCAACTGGCCGCTGTGTCTAACAGCTTTCCATCAGGCTGTTGGTTTGTGGAAGCGGGGACAGCGAGGGGCTCTGTGAAATGTTGTTGATGGCATCTGTCCTGACCCTGTGATGCTCCCGCTGGTGATGACGTGACCTGTGCAACGCTGTCGGGGACTGAGCTTCATCCTGCTCGTGTCACTGCAGGGGACACAGAGTCCACGGTCCTTCCAAGGCCTCTCCAGTGACTTCCCTGTATGTGTTGCCCCAGGGTTCGTTCCTTGTTGTGGCGGTGCAGGTGAAGAGTGTGTCCCAAAAATGAGAAGGCAGATGGAATGGGCAGTGGCAGCGTCTCTTCCAGGGCAGCCCTGTTGTGAGTGAGGCCGTCGGAGCACGCAGAGCTGTCCCAGGCTGCCCGTGGCACCGCAGAGCTCTCGTGCTCTGCCCTCGCATCGAGATAAAGAAAGGTGAACTTTAGCTCTTGAGCTACTTTTAGCAGCTCCGCTCTGAGCCCTGGATAGCATGTTTACCCCTGGGCTTGCATCATGCCATGCTCGGCCCTGGCCGTGTCGGCTGCTCCCTGGCTCCGTTCCAAAGAGGCAAACCGCAGGGATGGGCAAGCCCGCTGGAATCGGAAAGGTTCAACCCTCAGATCTTCACCCCAGGCAAGAGAAGCTTCCTGGCGGTGGGGCCGGCCAGGGAGAGGCTCCTGCGTGTGGTTCCAGGGCTGACAGGGTCAGAGCTTCCCTGACACTGGTGACTGCTGCAGTGGGGAGCATCGCAGGGACCCTTTCCCTCCGGGAATGTTGGTCCTGCGTCTGTGGGTGCTGGAGCTTGGTGCTGTGAGTTGGCTCGTCCTGCAGCTGTTTGTGGCAGTGGGAAGTGTCTGGTTTCTGTCCAAGTGCCGCTGCCGCACGGCAGCCTGGGAGCTTTGCTCTTGACCCCTTGGTGCTCTGCAGACTGTGGCTCCAGCACTGCCCCGAAAAACCAGGATTGTGGCTTTCTTGTGGAACATCTGCTTGGATTAAGGGCCCGGATGTGGCGTCTGGTTTGGCTGCTGCAACCTGACAGGGGAAAGTCTGTCTCTGCAAACCGCTCAGCACCAGGCACGGCACGGGCTGCCCTCCTGTGCCGTGGGTGCTGTGGCACCATCCTCGGCTCAGGGCTGGCATGAGCTGGGCCGGGGCAGCAGCTGCTGCTGCCGTTTCCGGAGGGGCTGGTGCAGCCCCCCCTGCGCGGGGGTGCCGGCGTGTGGTGCAATAGGAAACGAGGCGGCTGAGCTCCCCGGCCAGGCAGGGCACTCCCCACGGGGATGGTGGGTTTTCACTCTTGCCTGGCCTCTGCGTTTGTTGGGTTTTCCCCTCAACAGCAGCTCCCTCTGTTGCAGGAGTGGCCTCTGGGAACGAGTGAAAGGGCTGGAGCCTCAGAGCTGTCTGGGTGGAGGGAGCGCTCCCCAGGGCTACAGCAGCTGAGAACCGACCCCAGAGAGCTGAGCCCTCTGCAGAATGGGGGCTCTGCTGTGCTGTCCCACACACAGCCTGGCCCATGGCTCACGGCCCTGATGGTCCCAAAAGCCATATCACATCAGCCAGGTCTGACTCCAGGACTGAAGGGTTAGGGTTAGGGGGCATTTGTTGTTTGCAGAATCTTTCATGGCCAGTGTCTCTCGTCCTGTTCACTCATTTCTCCATTGAAAGCAAGTTTGGCTCACGTGGACTTCCCTGAGGATTGCACCAGAGGGTTGTGGTTCAAGGTTAATGTCCAGTGGAGGCTGCTCCTGCCTTCGAAGCTGTTCAGTGTTATGAAGTTCTTAAAACCTCTTTAAGTCCATGTCAGGTGCCAGTGTCTGTCCCTTCCCTGTGCCTCAGCCTACAGAGGATGTTCCCCCTTTCCCTCCTCACACCCAGACAAATGGGGAAAGAGTCCCCTGTAGGAAACCCCAAGGAGAGCAGGACACCCTGCGATGCTGCGTCACTTGCTGCAGGGACCTTTGGGAAAAGCGGACACTTTTCTGCAGGGAAGTGACTCTGCCTTCACTTCCCGAGCCCAGCTGGAGTCCCCTCGTTAGTGTTGATTTTCATCGATACAAGTCATGAACTCGAAAATTGCTCCTTCCTTGTTTCTGTAGTTTCCTGGCAGTCTCCGCCTTCCGCACTTACTGTAAGCTCCACAGCTGTTTCCCTGCCTCCTGGCAGGGCTGGCCAGGAGCGCTTGTGAGACCAGATTACAGCTTCATTCCTACCTGTCGCTAGCGACCTACCTGCCCGCACCAGCCCTCCTGGAGCCCTGTGCCCCGGGCTCGTGCCCTGCCCGTCTCTGGTTCTGGCCCACTCAGCCCTCCCCAGAGGGGTCCTGGCAGGAGGGAGCCGGGAGCCAGCTCTGAGCCACGTGTGTGCCCATCCCAGCAGGTCTCCAGAGCTGGCCAGGATGGCGCAGTGGAACCAGCTGCAGCAGCTCGACACGCGGTACCTGGAGCAGCTCCACCAGCTCTACAGCGACAGCTTCCCCATGGAGCTCCGGCAGTTCCTGGCCCCGTGGATTGAGAGCCAGGACTGGTAAGGCTTTGCGAAACGCTGATCAGGGGATGTTTTTTGGGACACCTGCCCGCAGTGGCAGCAGGGACCCAGGCAGGCTGGAGGAGTTCTGCCGCTTTCCCTGGGCTCCAGATGTGGCAGGACTGGCCTGTCTCCCTGTGATGCCAAAGGGAGTGGGACTGTGCGTGGAGTGGGACTCTGCACCGTGTCAGACCCCAGACCAGAAATTATGGATGTGGCACTCAGTGCTCTGGTCTTGTTGACAAGGTGGTGATTGGCCAAAGGTTGGACTCAATGATCCCGGATGACTTTTCCAACCTAAATGATTCTGTGATTCTGTAAATCAGAACAGCAGGCACGAGCAGAGCCCCCGTGCCCTGTGCTGGGCACCCAGGGCTCTCCCTCCCTCGCGCAGGGCGTATGCAGCCAGCAAGGAATCCCACGCCACGCTGGTGTTCCACAACCTGCTGGGGGAGATCGACCAGCAGTACAGCCGCTTCCTGCAGGAGTCCAACGTCCTCTACCAGCACAACCTGCGCCGGATCAAGCAGTTCCTGCAGGTGAGGCGGGAAGTGCCAGTTGGGCAGCGGAAGGTGCAGGGGGGAGCTGGTGGGAGTCCAGTGGTTTCCTTGGCACAGCTCACCAGCTGCAGCCCTTTAGGGGTTGTGGAGATCCCAGGGGTTGCCTTGTGCCTGCTCACCATGAGGGTTTGAACCTTTACAGAGCAGGTACTTGGAGAAGCCGATGGAAATCGCTCGCATCGTGGCTCGCTGCCTGTGGGAAGAGTCCCGACTCCTCCAGACTGCTGCCACTGCAGCCCAGGTCAGTGGCCAGGTATCCCAGGGCCTCCATCCAGATTCCCGACAGCCAGGATGCAGCCTGGGTGCTCTGGGTGGGTGCTGTGAGTTGGGTGCCCCCAGGGCTGACACTGAAGTGAGCAGCCAGCTGCTCTGGCATGTGTTAGGGACTGGGGTGAAGACCCTGCAGAACCTCCTCAGGGTGGGAGGGAGCATCCCCAGGTCACAGCCCTGTCCTAATGCCCTCTTTGTCCCCTCTGCAGCAAGGGGGACAGGCAACACATCCAACAGCAGCTGTGGTGACAGAGAAGCAGCAGATGCTGGAGCAGCACCTGCAGGATGTCAGGAAGAGGGTGCAGGTACATGTCTGCTTGGACACCTGCTTTCCCCACCACGGTGCTTAAGTGCATTGAATGAATCCACATCTTTTGCCTTGCAGGATCTGGAGCAGAAGATGAAAGTGGTGGAGAATCTCCAGGATGACTTTGATTTTAACTACAAGACTTTGAAAAGCCAAGGAGGTAATGGCAGCTCATTAGCATCTGCAAACCACAGTGTGTTCCTGCAAGGAGACTTGCTGGAGGGCGTGTTCCAGCCTCAGCTCTCAGCAGGAAGGTGCTCGGGCTCAGGGCATTTGCATGGCAATTGCAGAAACCTGATCTTTTGTTTCTGCTGCTGATGCTGCCCCTGGGAGAGCTGAACCAGAGCTCTGCTGTGACCACATGAGTGGCACGGGGAAGGAATGGTCCCCATGGGTGTGGGAGAGCCACCGAGGTGCTTGGATGCTGTGTCAGATTCCTGCTTGGCTGTCGGGGGCTATCAGGGTGCCTGCATTTGCCACGGGAGTGTTGTGTCTGTGTGTCACTTGGGAGGGCGGGAAGAGTCCATGTGTGTGTGTGGCTGAAGCTTCTGACCTCTGCACAGACATGCAGGACCTGAATGGGAACAACCAGTCGGTGACCCGTCAGAAGATGCAGCAGCTGGAGCAGATGCTGACGGCGCTGGACCAGATGCGCAGGGTACGTGGGGCAACCGGCCCTCCAGATCCCCTGGGGTGCAGATCCTCCTTCTTCAAGGTTGGAGTTTGGTGTTCCTGCATGGCCAGAACCAGGAGCAGTGCTGGAAACACAGCCCTGGGCGAACTTCTCCCTTGCCTGTGAATGTGAAACTCGCAGATCTGGCGGGGGGAAGTCACAGGGTGCTGAAGGTTCTGCTTTCTCTCTTGGCAGGGCATAGTGAGCGAGCTGGCTGGGCTGCTGTCGGCCATGGAGTATGTGCAGAAGATGCTGGCGGATGAGGAACTGGCGGACTGGAAGAGGCGGCAGCAGATTGCCTGTATCGGTGGCCCACCCAATATCTGCCTGGACCGGCTTGAGAACTGGTGAGGGCTGGCTGGGGCTGTATCTGCCTCAGAGCAATGGCACTCACACAGCTACCAATGAAACAAGCTCTTTGCCTCTGGAAATATCCTTGCAAAATGGCTTCCAGAGCCTGCATGTGTCAGTGTAACCCACTGGTCAGGCTGAGCCTTGATGGTGGGCACCAGTGCTGGAATGGTGTCCTGTGTCCCCAGACACAGGCCTGGGGGATTCTGAGGCTGCTGAAAAGCTTCTGACCCTGGTGTCTCTGCAGAACTTGGGCACGTGCAGGTTTTGTTTGTAATGCATGGCCTAGAAAAACACGCTGGGCTGGGAGCCACTGACGTGCTCACTTCTCAGCTGGTTTGGTCTCTGGCACGGAGAGCGTCCCCTTGCTTGGGAAGAGAAGGGCTCTTCGGGCTGGGACTGTGCAGGCTCAGCAGCCAGAGCAAGCATGGGTTCTCTCTTCTCTCCTAGGATAACCTCTCTTGCCGAATCGCAGCTACAGACCCGGCAGCAAATCAAGAAGTTGGAAGAACTCCAGCAGAAAGTGTCCTACAAGGGTGACCCGATTGTCCAGCACCGGCCCATGCTGGAGGAGCGGATTGTGGAGCTGTTCAGGAACCTGATGAAAAGGTGCCAAGGGCGGGTGGGGGCCGTGGGCAGTCCCGGTCACGGCTGTGGGTGGAGGGTGGGCAGTGGGGTCTGACTGCGGTCCCTGTGCTGTTCCCCCAGCGCTTTCGTCGTGGAGAGGCAGCCCTGCATGCCCATGCACCCCGACCGGCCCCTTGTCATCAAGACGGGCGTGCAGTTCACCACCAAAGTCAGGTGAGGGAGGGGAGCTGTGCAGGGAGGGTGGAACGGGATCACTCCCCGAAGGAGATGCTTGTGCAGACACAGCCCCCAGCTTACCTGGGGAGTGCAGGTGCTGGAGGGGAAGGATCACAGAGGGATGGATCCCAGCAGGCTGGAGTGCTGCCCATGTGACTCAGTGCAGAGTTGGCTGGGGCTCCACCGTGTTCCTGGAGGCAGCCGGGTTCTGGTAAATCCTGCTGGGAAGGGGGGCGGTGGAAGTGTCAGTGCATCCCTGGCCAGCTGCTGCTTAGCTGGGCTGTGTTCCCTGCCAACTTTCATGGAGAGAGGCTGCTCTGACACTGGGCTCTGCTTAGAGCTTCCTCACCCTCTCCCACCTGTGCCCCCATATCCTCCTTGGCATATGGCAGCCCCTGGCGCAGAAAATGTGGAAGGTGTTTGTTCAGAGCCTGGTGTGGGCAGTCAGCAGCCCAAACGAGCTCCTCAGGGTGCTTAGTGGAATATCAGCACCTCCCCTGTTCTGGGGACAGGTCTCAGGGCTGATTTGTCCCAGGCCTCTGTGCACATGGGCCCAGGGACACCAGAAGAGCTGGTCCATGCTGCTGGCTGCCAGCTGTGCCTGTTGAACAGAGGGTGTTTGCATGAACAGGATGTTCACACTCCCTGTCTGCTGACTCTTGCAGGTTGTTGGTCAAGTTTCCAGAGCTGAACTATCAACTGAAAATCAAAGTGTGCATTGACAAGTGAGTCCTGTGCCCCCTTCCCAGTGGCACTGGGTGGAATTACTGGGGTGGGACTTGTTTCTGCTGCCCTTGGGTGGGGCACCGTCTCCACACCAAGGTCCAGTGTGACCCCCAGTCAAAGGGGAGGGTGCAGAGTGGCAGTGGGTCCTGAGGGTTTGTCCCCATGTTGGGGGACAGCCTGGGGGGCTCGTGGGACTCTTGCTGGGATGCAGCCAGTGGTACACACCAGCTTGTCTGCTTGGAGTGGGAAGGCCACAGCCATGACTTGGTGTGTCTCTCCCCTTTCTTAGGGACTCCGGGGATGTTGCAGCACTTCGAGGGTAAGTGCAATGTTTGTTTTGGCCTTTTTTTTTTCTTCTCATTTCTGCTTTTATTCCTGGCAAACGTCCTACTGCAGATTCACTCTGAGAGGGCCCTGTCAGCCACAGCCTGTCTTTCCTCCTCCCAGGTCCCGGAAGTTTAACATCCTGGGGACCAACACCAAAGTCATGAACATGGAAGAGTCGAACAACGGCAGCCTCTCTGCAGAGTTCAAGCACCTGGTGGGTACTGTGGGCTCCTGGGCTGCCCCTGCTGGGCCACGTGCTGTCGGTGCAGCTGCAGCCTGTGCCTCTCTCCACAGACCCTGCGGGAGCAGCGCTGCGGGAACGGAGGCAGAGCCAACTGCGACGTGAGTGTGTGTGTAGGGGGCTCTGATAGGGGCAGCTGAGCCCTGCCCTGAGCTGGGGGGTCTGCAGTCACCAACTGGCACGTTGGCAGCTGCCAGGCTGGCCCCAAGCAGCAGTGCTGGGCCTGATGGCCATGCATCAGGCCGGGGGTGGGTGTCTCCTGGTGCTCCACGGTGTCCCCTTCTGCCCCAGGCCTCACTGATAGTCACCGAGGAGCTGCACCTCATCACCTTTGAGACAGAGGTGTATCACCAGGGGTTGAAGATCGACCTGGAGGTGAGAAGTGGGTCACTGCCTGTTGCTACCGTGGGCCTGGGTGCAGAAGAGCTCTGGGAGATGTCCCAGCCCATGCTCACATCCTCTCTTTGCAGACCCACTCGCTGCCTGTGGTGGTCATCTCCAACATTTGCCAGATGCCCAATGCCTGGGCGTCTATCCTGTGGTACAACATGCTGACCAACAACCCCAAGGTAGGGCTGGCGTGGGGAGGCAGCAGGCAGGTGTTGGGATGGATGTATCCCGGGGGAAGCTGTGAGTGGGGAATGGGGCTGGGGCAGGACCTGGCCCTGCTCCTGTCCCATATCCCACTTAGGGCCATGTGTTCCCTGGTGCAGAATGTGAACTTCTTCACCAAGCCGCCCATCGGGACCTGGGACCAGGTGGCAGAGGTGCTGAGCTGGCAGTTCTCCTCCACCACAAAGCGTGGCCTCAGCATCGAGCAGCTGACCACGCTGGCAGAAAAACTGCTGGGTAAGTGCTGGGTGACCTGGCTTGGCATTCTACCCATCCCTGCTGTCCCTTGGGGTGACTCCCCAGCTGTACATGCCATCCAGGAGCGAGGTCCTGTGCTTGGCAGAGAAGCTGTAATTTTCAGTTGCTTGGTTTTCTCCCAAACGACACAAACCTCAAGTTGTTCCCTGGAAAGGGTGTCTTTGGAAGAACAGCTCTATTTAAATGTTCGTGTTCCTGTTCTCTGCCAGGACCAGGTGTGAATTACTCCGGCTGTCAGATCACCTGGGCCAAGTTCTGCAAGGTAGGACTCCCTCTGCTCCCTGAACACCTTCCCTTGGCTGTTCTCTTCCTCTGAGCTGTGCTCACAGCCTCTCTGCCCTTTCCTCAGGAGAACATGGCTGGTAAAGGCTTCTCTTTCTGGGTCTGGCTGGATAACATCATTGACTTGGTGAAGAAGTACATCCTGGCGCTGTGGAATGAAGGGTGAGCGCCAGCCCAGATTCTTTGGCTGAGCTGGGTGTTGGGAGGGTCCCCCGGGTCCCATTCTGATGGTGTGGGGTGCCTTGTCCAAGTGCAGGTGGGCTCTCCTGGGGGGTGCTTTTTGCTTGTTCAGAGAGAAACCCCACTAGGAATCCTTAAAATGCCAGTGGCCAGGCTGGGTCCTGCTGCTGAGCAGAGCTGGCAGGGCTCACATCCTGGAGGAGCTGCGCCTGTGCCCTGACACACCTTTGCTCTTCTCGCTTCCTGCTGCCCAGGTACATCATGGGGTTCATCAGCAAGGAGCGGGAGCGAGCCATCCTGAGCACCAAGCCCCCAGGGACCTTCCTGCTGCGCTTCAGCGAGAGCAGCAAGGAAGGTGGCATCACCTTCACGTGGGTGGAGAAGGACATCAGCGGTATGAGCTCTCCCCTCGGTGCTCTGGGTGCATGGCTGAGCGCTCTGGGCTCTAAAGGAGGCTTGGGACGCCCTGATAAGACACTTGTCACAACAAGCTCTCTGCCTGGGTTAATCCATGCTGCCCTTTGCTGGTCTCTTGCCTCCTGGGTGTCCCTGCCCTCATGGTGCCACTGGGTACGGTTGCCTGTGGCACTGAACCCACCTGGCAGGCCCCAGTCCCCCACCCAGTCCTGGGTGCCTGGTAAGGCTGATCACAGCCTCAGGCCCATTTTGTCCCTGTTTCTCTGGGGGTGTCTGAGGGAGGCTCTGCCTTGGCCCTCTGCCAAAATTCTCCTTCCGTGCGCAGGGAAGACTCAGATCCAGTCGGTGGAACCTTACACCAAGCAGCAGCTCAACAACATGTCGTTCGCGGAGATCATCATGGGCTACAAAATCATGGATGCCACCAACATCCTGGTGTCCCCGCTGGTGTACCTGTACCCAGACATCCCCAAGGAGGAGGCGTTTGGGAAGTACTGCCGCTCTGAGAGCCAGGAGCACTCGGAAGCGACGGACTCAGGTAGTCGTTGACTTTCCGTGGCTCCTGTGTCACAGGGACGGCACTGGAAGGGCTGTCACCAGCCAGGACCCTGTGCCATCCCTGGAGGGCACAGCCACAGTGTGGAACCAGCTGTGGAGTCCTGTGGGGTGGGGGCAGAGGGTGGGCAGTGCCTGTGCTCCAGGAGGAGCAGAATGTGGTTCATCCTTGAGTGGCTGCTGACGAGGCTGCTCCCTCCTTGCAGGCGCTGCTCCGTACCTGAAGACCAAGTTCATCTGCGTCACCCCGTGAGTGTTCCTGCGGGGTGTCTGTCAGGGGCTTGAGGGGTGTTTGTGTGCTCAGCCTCTCTTGAGAAGGGGTTGCCTTCCTTCCCTCCTCTGCCTGGGCTCTGCCCATGTGCTGTGGGCCTCCCAGCCTGGGGTGATGGCAGGGGCTGAGCCAGGCTCCGGCTGCTGCCCAAACCACAGCCCAGTTCTTCCCCTCTGGGGCCCCTTTCCTCTGGAGAGCTCTTTCCTCTGGAGGCCTCTGGCATGGCCCAGCGGCCCCTCGGTGGGGAGATGGGGTGTCGGAGAGCTCTGGCCAGGCCCTGACTCTGGGGGTTTCTGTGCTTTTCCTCCCTCGGACAGCACCTCTTTCAGCAACACCATCGACCTGCCCATGTCCCCGCGCACCCTGGACTCACTCATGCAGTTCGGCAACAGCAGCGAGGGCGCGGAGGGCAACTCGGGAGGGCAGTTTGGTGAGTCGGGGGGGGCTCCAGGGGGGCCTGGCCGCGGCCACGCGCGGGCCCCGTAACCCCAGCTGTGTCTGCCCGCAGAGTCGCTGACCTTCGACATGGAGCTGACCCCGGAGTGTGCGTCCTCGCCCATGTGAGGGGCTGCGCTGGCGCGCGGGGCCTCCCCGGGCTCGGCCTTCCCACCTCCAGAGAGCTCTCCCGGATTTGTCTCTCTCGGCCGTGGCTGCTCCGAGCCTGTCCTCGAGAGCAGCTGGGGGCCGGGTCTGTGCCCCCAGTTCCTTGCCTGCCCCAACGGAGCAGCCCCTCTCTGGGGTGGTGCCACTCGTCTCTGGGGGAGGGGGATGAACCTTTTTCTATTTCCTTCCATAACAGTTTTTTATTATTTTTGCTCATTCAAGTGCCTGTTTCCCTCCAATTGCAGCTGCAGTTCCCACAAATGCTTCCGCAGCCCAGGGCTGGAAGCTGCTGCCCTGACTGCCAGAATCCCAAACCCTCAAGACTTTATGAGCCCGGGTTTGCAGAGGGGATCAGCTGTGCAGTGGGTTCTGCCCTCCTGCTCAGCACCTCCCAGAGCTTGCAGGGTGCAGGAAGGTCTCCCCTGTGCCTCTCCCTGCCCTGGTTTGGGCCAGTAGGACCAGCACAGGGCTCAGAGCTGAAGGTGGATTTGTCCAGACACTCCTGCCCTGCTAGGACACTGCTCCTGCTGGACTCAGCCTGGGCTGTGCTGGGAGCAGGGAGGTTCAGGAGCTGCTTGTGTGTGTCACCAGATTTCTGCTGTGGGCACAGGGCACTGGCCAGTGCCAGCAGCCTTGGGCTCCTGCTGGGATGGCCAGTGTCCCTGTGGGGCAGAGGCTGCCCGGGGCATGGCTGTGCTGCCTCCCAGCACGTGAGCAGCATTTGCATCTGGGGCCTGGGTGTAACCACAAGGGCTGCCCTGGCCATGGCTGCCCTGTGGCCAGGCTGGGACTGGAAGCATGGCCACGCTGCCCGTGCTGTGTGAGTTAGACCTGTTGGACTCCGGGGAACTGCTGGAGCCAGCGTGGTCAGCAGTGGGGTACCTGGCCTGTCCCTTTCCCTCTGGCTTGTGCTGGGCCAGGCATGGGATCTGCAGCTTCCTGGGGGCTTCACGTGGCATTTCTGTTGGAGGTTGGCCCTTGCATAAGGTGGCAGGGGGCAAGAGTTGAAAGGAGCAGATGGACGTGGGGAGAGGAACGTGCCACAGGGCAGTGCGTGATGGAGACGTGGGTGTTGTGAAGAGCAGGTGGCCTGGCTTCTGGGGGTCAGTGCTTGTGGTCTTGCATTTACCACAATGGGGAGAGCCCTCCTGCCCTATCCATGCAGTGGACACACGGACACAGACGAGCAGTGGAGGGGAAGGGGAGGCAGTGGGAGAGCTGCCCCCCACCCCCTACTTGCATCGCAGCCAGCATGCAGGAAGCCAGAGGGCACGGGGGAGAATTCCTGGGGCTGGGGGGTCCATGGCTGGCCCTAGGGACACTCAGAGGGTAGGAGGGCCCTTTGCCCCTGTGCTCACTGTAGCTGCCTCCAGCCGCAGTCCCTGGAGCCCAGGGCAGCATCCGATACTGTAAAAAAATTTTATTTTTTTGTATATTTTATTGCTGTATCTACAGGCTTTAACTTTCTCCGAAATAAAGGCCCTGAAGCGACGTGCTCTGGGGTGTGAGCTCAGCTCTGCCTGCGGCGCCTGCCTGACCCCGCTCCGGGAACTGGGGCCTCAGTCAGCGGAACGCGGGGCTGGTGCCGCAGCTGCGGTTTGCCTGGCGCGAACCAGCTGCGGTGCTGCCGGCACCTGCCCGGCACACGTGGGCAGCTGCCCCTCGTCGAGGCCCACGGGGGGGCAATGGCCGCACCTCAGCCCCCGTGGCTGCTTTCTCTGCCCCCGAGCTGTGCCGGGGTCTCCTCCGCTTGCGTAAAGGAAACGCCGGTGCCAGCGTGGGAGGACGTGGCTGCGCTGGGGCCCTCTCTGGCTGCTCCCAGCCCAGACTGCCTGGGGCTGTAGTGGGATCCCTGCCACTGCCTCTGCCCGGTGGGCTCTGGGTGGAGGTGACTGGGCTAGAGTTGGGGACAGCAGGTCCCAGGCTCTGCAGGGCAAGGGGTGAGTGGGTGTGCGGGGCTGGGAGCAGGGCCGGTGCCACTGCCATATGTTGTCCACAGAGCACCAACATCTCCACCCCTGTGGATTCCACTGTAGCACTTGCACCCTGTGACCCTCCACAACACTCCAGAGCAGGGGATGGTTCCAGGGTTTGTGTTCTGGTGAGGCCAAGAGGGAGAGATTATTGCTCTGTCAGAGCAGGATTAGGGGGATTGTTCATGCAGGTCACGTGGAACCGGCTGTACTGGGTTGTTCTGGGCACTGGAGATGCCCTGGAGCCTCTTCTGCCCTCCGTGTTCCCTGGAGCATCATGCTTGGGTCTGAGCTGAGCACTGAGGCCATCACGTGTCCCTGCTCCAGGAACCAGCCCCTTCAGGACCATCCATTTCACTGTCAAACCAAAGCAGGGCTCTGCACAAACCCCACAAACCTGTTCCTGCTCCCAAGGCAGCTGCATGGCATCTTTGCCCGCTCCAAGTGGCACAGCCCAGGATACTGGGGGGGAAGGGAAGGGAACGAGGCCCAGCCCATCCTCAGGGCCCCAATCCTCCTGCTCTAGCAGATCCCAGCTCCCCTCTCCCACCTGCAGGATGTGGTTGAAGACCAGGGAGTGAAGAATTTTCTTACCTGTCTGTAAACCCTGAGGCTGCCACAACCATTTGGTGTTGGGAACATGGTGTCCCGTCCCGCACTCCTGCAGATCTGGGATTACTTATCTCCCTCTGCCCACTGCATCCTTCTTGGAACCTGCCTTGCTCGGCCGGGGCCGGCCCTGAGTATCGGGATTAATGGGCTCCTGCTCCCATCTCGCGGCTCGTTCTGTCAGTGCTCCAGTTGGCAGCAGACTGGGAACTGCTGGAGCCTGATGTGCAGCAGGAAAAAGTGCCCAGGGAAAGTCTCTGCGCTGGGCTGGCGAGACCCCTGCAGCACCGGGGGCAACTGGGACAAGGGACACTTACCAACGCCCTGTCCCCCTTCTGCTGCCCCAGCCACCCCTGGGGGGGCTGCAGCCTCTGCTTTCTGCCTGTGCCTGGGCACGGGGTTGTTTGTGGCTCTGAAAGGAGGTCACGGGGTGGCTTTGCTCCTTGCCCAGGGCTGCAGCACAGCAGGGAGGAGCAGGAACGGTGTCGGAGCCAAATATGCAAACGGATTAGGGGTTTCCATATGCAGATAATCCGCTTGGGACGCGGACACTTGCGTGACGGGCACGGGGCGGCCCCGTGGGGATGGGCGGCCACCTGGCAGGGCAGCCTTGTGCCACGGGCAGTCTGGAGTGGGCTTGTGTGGGGCCCCACTGGCCCCTGGGGTCCTGGTGGCCCCAGGCTTGTCCAGGCTGTGGAATATTGACAGTTCTTTGGGAATAAACCGGCAGTCAGGGATTAGGGAGGCCACGGCTCAGCTGTGGCTCCAGTTCCAGCCCTGTTCCTGGGCCAAGCAACTGAACGAGCTGTGCCTGCAGCGTGGGGTGGGAGGCAAAGACCTCCAGGACTCAGGTGCCACCTGCCCTCTCCTCTGCCATCCCAGGTGCTTGGCAGGGTCTTCCCACGGGGACACGTGATGAGCTGCGGAGCACATGCCACCACTGCCCAAGCCAAGAGTCATCCCAGTCCCCGCTTCCAGCGCTCGTAACACAACAGTCAAACATTGCATCACGCTCAGACTTTAATATGCAGCAGAGCAGAGCCAAGCAGCGGCAGTTCCCACTGCCAGGTGTGGCAGAGGTTGAACTCGGAGCTCCAGCACAGCGTGGTCCCCCAAAAGCAGACCACCTGTGAGCCCCACTGGTGGCCATGCTGGAGGGACACAACCTGCCTGTTTCCCTACAGGCATCCCATCCTGGCTCAGGGTGCAGCACTGGGCTGTGGCAGCACCAGTGCTGAGGGCTCAGCTCTCCCCAGTGCGCAGTGAAGGGCCCTGGTGCAGCCGCTGGACTGGCCTGACCCGTGGCAGCGTGTTTATGGCAAGAGCAGCTAGGACAGAGCGGTTACTGTGGCAACCTGAGCTCTGCAAGGGAGAGCAGGGAAGCAGGGGGAGAGCAGGGACGCACGGGGGTTGCATGGGGATGCGGGGATGCATCAGTGCAGGGTGGCAGGGCCGAGTGCTGCCCCGGTGTCCACGCTCCGGGTGCCTCCAGCCAGACCTGGCACTGGGTGGGGGGTATGAGACACTTGTATCCTCAGTCCTGGTTGGGCTGTAGGTGCTGCTGGGTCCCCCGTGCCCCTTCTGGGTGCAGCCAGACTGATGTGGGGTTCTGGTGCCCACCCCAGACCCAGATGGGCTGTTGCTGCCCTGGGTGTTCCAATAGCAGAAATTGGATGTTTTTTCCAAACTGGAGGAATTATGGAGAGAACAAAGAGCCTTTGCCCAGGCAATGGTGTTGCTTGGCTGCCAAGGCCGAGCTTTTGCTGGGTTGTTCCCAGCTGTCTCTGAGTGGCTGGAACCAGAAGGTTTCCTGTGGAAATTCCTCCTCGCATAAAATGCCATTTCCCAGGTTTTAGCTGGAGCAGATCCTCCCCTCCTGCTGGCACGAGACACCATGGGGCCAAGCCTGTGCCAGTGACAAGCTTCCTGGGTGCCCGTGGGCTGGCTGAGCCCTGGCAGGGTCTGTGCTGCTGCCCTGTCCCTTCAGCTGCTGGCCCCGCTCTCTACAGGCTGCCCCTCTCACCAGCACCAGGGTTGGAACCCCGTGGGGCCCATCTGGGCTGGTTCTCCAGTGGGACCTTTGTGGGAAAGCATGAAGCTGTGACTAATTTTGGGATTCATCTGGTTTGCATTAGCTGGGCTGGATTATCACAAAAGGGTTTTGTGGCCTCAGCACAAACCTGGGAGTGTGAGGGACGTGAAGCAGGGACAGGGTGGGGCTGGGGTCCTCCATAAGAACTTCTGCTTCCCAATAAGCTCGAGGGGATGGAGCTGAGGCTGTGTCCTGCCTGCAGGTGACGTGGTTGGGTGTTTGTGCCTCCTCTGAGCACTGAGCACTGTGCCCTGCACATCCCAGGAGTAGCAGGGAGGATTGCGGAAGAGCCTTGCCTACAGGATGTGCCAGAAGGGCTTTGGGGCAGCATCCAGAAGCTTCAGGACCTCTCCAGAGCTGCCTAAATAAATGCTTCCACTCCTGAGAAATAATTAGGACCCTCGAAATGCCACTTAGAGAGGAAGGCTACTCTCCCTGCACTCCTTGCGCTCCTGCTCCAAACACATAGGCAATTTTCTAGGAAATCACTTACGAAGCCCCAGGTTCCCTCTGTCCTTGGAATGCACAGCGTCACTCGGCATCCTGTTGAGCTCATGTGAGGTGATCATGCGTCCAGCCGGCTCAGCCTGGACACTGCTCACCTTCCCAGAGACTTTTCGAGACTTTCTGAGGACCAAAGAGAGCTGAGGCAGAGCTGGGGCAAAGTTGGGGCAGTGCTGGGGCAGAGTCAGGGACAGCCTTTCCATTGGTCACTGCTGCAGTTGCTGCTCCCCTGTTCTCTTCCCTAAGAAAGGAGGAATTTCTCTTGGGTAACATCCCCACCAACCAGCTCAGACTTTTCCTTGGGACCTGTTTGAAACAGAACTGTGGTTTGATTCTATTGGATTTTACTGGATTCCATTTGCTCTCTCAGCATGGAGCCCTCTCCACTTTCTCTCCCATCACTGATTTCTTTCTCCTTTCTTTCCCCCTTCCTACCAAGAAGGGGAGGGAAGGGAGAGGGAATGGAGGGTGTTTTGTGTACATCTTCCACCTCTCCCAAGCACATGTGGCTGTGTGGGTCTCTGGCGCAGGGAGTGCCGAGTCCCAGCCCCTCTGGATTTCCCTGGACCTGCGGTGCTCAGATGGAGCCCCAGCAGCCACAGACATTGTTGTGTGACCTTGATTCTCCGGCCCGAGCAGCCGGTGCCCGGCTGACTGTGCCGATGGGTTATGTGGGCCAGGGATTGTGAAAGCCGTGTCTGCGTGATGCAACTCACTGGACTGAGAACGTCCCGGCTGAGCAGGGCGGGCACGGACCGGGGCCCTGCGCTGCACTCCCCATTCCTTTTCCTTTGTCTCAGTGGATACAGACAAAGCGAGCGTGGGAGCTGCTGGCCCAGTGCTGGGCACCCATCCCTATGTCTCTGGGGCCGCAGCTCACCTACCTGAGAGGTCCAGAGCACCTCAGGAGCACTGGGAACTGCAGCCAGGGCTCTGCTGGCAGTGTCTCAGCAGCGATGGGTCAGCCCCTGTGCATGAAATGCTACAGAGTGGGTGAGCGTAGGCAGCAAAACGTTTGGTGGGATGGTGGGGGCTGCTCGGGCTAGAGTGGCTCATCCCCCTGGGCCGTTCCGTTCACTGCAGCTGCTCTGGGCACAGAGCAAGGCTGTCGGGGAGGAGTTGAGTCAGAAAGCTCTGGTTTGTGGCTGCCGTTCGTATGGAGCAGGTGCTGTGCTGGTGCCTGCCCAGCCCACGGGTGTTCATCTCTTGGACATGTGGAGCTGGACAAGGCAGTGAGGAGCTGGAGCTGGAGGACTTAGTCATGACTTTAGTACAAAAGCAATGGAGAGGTGGGAACTTGGGGCTGTGCTCTGACGCAGTGGCCAAGTGATTTGCAATCGCTGGTGCATCAACTGTCCGAGAGCGATTCTGTTCTGGTGCTGGCACAAGGAGAGATGAGCCCATCCCTCCCAGATTCCCAAGGCTGGAGCTGGGTGCTCACCACCCCAGGCAGGGTCACCTGTGCTTCTACCAGCCCAGAACGGGACAGGGCCCTGGGCCAGCTGAATTTCCCTCCGGAGTTTTTTTCAGGCCACAGAAGACGAACTGGTAATGAAAGTGAAAGCCCGGGAGATCCCATGCGGTGGGTGCGAGCACTGGGGCAGAACGAGCACACCCAGTATTGCTTCCTGCCACCACCCCTGCCCATCACCGCACAGCAACTGCCTGCCCAGGGTGTCTGTCACCCGGGATGCCCCTGGAGTGCCGGTGCTGCCGGGAGGGTTCTGCTGTGGCTGGCACCTGTGCAAGAGCCCCTCAGCATGGTTTTCTCATGGCTGCTGCCACCTTTCTGTGTTTGGGCAACCCCGCAGGAGTCAGCAGCGCCTTGGGTCTCCTCAAAGCGTGCAGGGGATGTGGCAGCTCAGGAGAGGTGGATGCGGCATCCTGTCCTCGCAGGTGCCTCGAGGCTGCGGCAGCGCTGGGGACCTCGGCTGTGCACATGGCCACAAGACATCAGCCCGAGTCTGTGGCAGGAGAGGATATCAGGCAGCCACGGTCGCTTCACACGGAGGGCCCAGTGCCAGCACGAGGCAGCCCCGCAGCCATGTCTGCGGCCAGCTGGTACCAGTTTGGTCACTCCTACTCCCAGCACCGAGGCCCGGTGCAGCTTTGGGCTTCCCCGCTACTTAGTGCCAAACTCTGGTGCTGGTTTGCGCCTTGCCAGAGTCGGTGCTGAAAGTCCGTGACTGCTTTGGGCTCTGCCCGTGCCCGGCGCTGTTGCCCGGTGCTGCCGCTGTTACCCGGTGCCAGTGCCGTTACCCACTTCTGGCGCCCCATGCCAAGACCCGGCGCTGGTGTCATTAACCCAGTGCCACTGCCTGGTGCCGTTACTCGGTGCCCGGCACGGGTCCCGTTACCCGGCGCCGTTCCCGGTGCCCGGTGCCGGCGGGGGCGGGCGGGGGCGGAGCCGCGGGGGGGGCGGAGCGGCGCGGGCTGTGCCGGGGCGCGGGGGGCGCGGCGGAGCCGAGCGCCG
>JAYRBT010000081.1:2471915-2491523 GCA_036023395.1 Myiotriccus ornatus | reverse complement strand
GGGTGTTTCGTAACCCCGTGCGGGCGCAGCTCCCGGCGGGGCCGTGGCGAGCGCGGGGCGCTGCGGGGGCCCGGCCGGGCCCGCGGCCGCGGGGCGGGCGGAGGCGGCGGGCCCGTCCCGGTGCCGCGGCGCATCCCGGAACGGGGGCGCTCCTCTCCCGGCAGAGCGGGGCCGGTTCCCGCCTCCGGGCTCCGGCGGAGCGGCGGCGGCGGGGAGCGGTTCCGAACGCCGGTCCCGGGCCGAGGGGAGGGCTCGGGGCAGCGGGAGGGGTGCCGTGCAGCGTCGGGGTGGCGGGGTCCGCCGCAGGCAGCACACCGAACCGGGGCGGCGGTAGTCCCGCGAGCCCCGCTGCTGGCCGTGGGACACGCGGTTCCGCGCCGCGGGGCGGGTGGGATCGGTCCCCGGCGGGAGGCGGGAGCGGTGACACCGCAGCGCCCGGTGGCCTTTCACCCAGCTCGGGCGCGGCCGGTGACTGGGAGCCCGGGGGAGCCGCGGCCACCTGTCCGGCGGGATACGGAGCTGTCAGGGCTCCGTGCCCGGCCGGCCCCGGGCAGCTCCCGACGAGGCGCCGAGCGGCTTCGGGGGTCCAGTGCCCGGCTCGCACCGGCACTGCCGAGCGCACCCTGCGGCGCGGTGACACTTCCAGTGGCAGCTGTGGCCCGGGGCCGTCGGCTCGTTCGAGTCTCCTTGTGTCGTGCTGGTCGCGCCGTGGCACAGGGCCGGGGACAGGCGGTGACCAGAAGCAGTTTGTTCGCGGGGTCTGGGGTGCGTTGCAGCGGGGAGGCAGGGCTGGGCACAGGGCAGGGCCAAATGGCTCGCCCGTGGCTGGGACATGGCACACGATGTCCCTGGTTTGTGGGTCACCTGGTTAGAGCAGGATATTCCTGGTCCTGGGCTGTCTCAGTCACCCCGTGTCCCCACTGTGTTCGTGCCTGTGCCCGGAACAGCCCGAGCCCCAGCAGCAGCATATGTGAAGGCGGTTGGTGTGGGCACCATGGGGTGTTCTGGAGAGCCTGTCCACCAACATGGGCACTGGGAAGCAGCCCTGCACTGCGAGAGCTCTCCCCTCCAGGTCCTGACTCCAGGAGGACAGCCCCAGGCCCATGGTGGGGAGCATGGCCTTGGGCTGGCTGCAGCTGCGGTGCTCCTTTGGAGTGATTTTGAGCCGAGGTTTGCACCAGTGCTGTGACCATGGTGGAGGGAGGTTTGCTTGGGTCCACTGCCGAGCCTGGCTGTGCCCTGTGCCTGTGGCTCCAGGTGAGGGGAGGCATTGGATGTGTCAGGCTTACCTGCCCCATCCCTGGTGCTCTTGAAGCCTTCAGGATCACAGCCTGACCTGATGTGCTTCCAAGGTCCTGGATGTGAGGGTGGAGACCGTCCCCCTGGGTTTTATAACCATTCCTGGGCAGTGGCTCATCCCTTGGGCCAGGGAGGACTGGGCTGGGACGGGCTGTGTTGTGGGTGCAGCACGAAGAGGAGGAGCCTGGTTTGGTTTGAGAGATGCCAGCAGCCTGTGCCCAGGGACACGGGAGAGCTGGGCTGGGAGAGGGGCGTGATGGGTGGCTGTCACCCACTCTGCATTTTGTGGCACCTTGACAGTGTCCTCCCTCGGGGGTGTTTGGCCCCTGCTGTTGTCACTAGAGCCACGTGGCTGGCTGTGCTGTGCCTGCCTAGTGCTGAGGCTGATGTTTGGAGCAGGACAAGGGATGCTGGCCCTGGACAGGGAGCTGCAGTTGTGGATGTTCAGCACAGGGCACACGGAGCCTCTGGAGGGACATTCCCCTCTCACTGCAGGGGAAGTGCTGACTCCAAAGTGTCTGCAAAGGCTTTGCCATGGGGTTTCCCAGCTCTCTCTCGAGTGATAGCAAAACCCAGATACTCTGCTTGCAAAAAATCCCTGCTCCCTGCACTCGTCCACGGCGTGGGTGGAGAGCGGTGACTGTGCTGGGCCGAGTACAGTGAAGCGGCCCCGTCGGCTGGGAAATGACTTTCTGGTTTGCAAGGAATGACTGTGAACTGGGTTGCCCTTCACGGCAGCCATGGGGAGCTGGTGGGAACCCTGGCGAGTGGGACCTCCCTCCCTCCCATCAGCATCCCCTGGGTACCTGTGCTGGGGGCCACATCCCTCTGGCCGTGCAGCTGTGGCGGCTCCCCGTGTCCCACACGCTGTGGGTGCTGCTGTTGGAGCACCCTCTGTGGGGCAGCCGGGCCATGGGAGACGAGGGCAGGGGCTCTCCAGTCTCTGCCTCACCGGGACAGGTCAGGACTCGGCTCTGAGGCTGCACAGGCAGCTCCAGCCTGGGAGGCTGTGCCGGCTGCTGGCTCTGGGGCTCCGGCATGCTCGGGGAGAAGTAACCTCGACAGCTGTAATGTTTCTGTGGCATGCCTTTCCTTTCATGGGGTGTCTATTTTGCAACCCCCAAGTGTTTTGATCCCGGGAGGAAGGGGGCGGGGGTGTTTACCCTGGCACCGCGTGGCTGGTGCAGGGATCCAAGTGGCGCTGGGCATGCCTGAATTTTACATGCAGCAACAGTTCTAGCAACATCTGCTGGCTGATAAAAGGTAGGCTGCCGTGCGCCGCTTCTCCCGCCGTGTTGGGAAACATCGAGGGGGAGGCACTGTGAACACGGCTTCCTGGCCGATAGGGCTGAGCTGACTTGCTGATAAAGCAGAATCCACCCATCTGGCTGCACCAGAGGGGCTGGGAGCTCTGGCTGCTCACAGGCACTTTGTGCCTGGTGCTTCCTTGAGTGCCAGCTCCCGCTTCCCACCGCGCCGGGAGTGATGGGCTGCCAGGCAGCTGCTCACTGGGCTGGGGCAGCCACAGCGGCGTAGCCGAACCCCAGCGTGGTCACAACCCGCTCCTGGTTCAAAGAGTCACTGGTGAGTTTTGCAATCTCCATTTTCCTTGTAACTTTGTGTTATGAGCTGTAAGTTCTGGTTTATAGCAGAGCTCTGCTGGGGAGGGAACTGGGGAAAAGGCTGGTGCTGGAGAACTGCTGCCTTGGAAGAGCCAGAGCAGCGTCAGCTCAGCCCTGCCCACCGTGTGTTGGGTGCTTGCTCTGTCTGGCCTCTTGTCTCTCTCTTGTTCAATGGCCCCACAAAGCCTTTAGAAGAGGCAGCTCTTACTGGCAGCCCTGAGCCCTCTCACCAGCCAAAACTGCTATAAAATGATCTTTGTCCTGTCTGGTGTGAACACCTGGCCCTGGCTGCAGCCCCGGGGATGCAGCTGCCCTGGCCCCGCTCACAGAGATGCTGCAGTGGGGCTCAAGGTGCACCCCAAAGGTAGGGGCTCTGCCCTGGCACTGCCAGTGCCTGCTGTTGCTCCAGGGGGCTGCAGAACCCATCCCAGGGCCAGGAAACCTGAAACCCAGCTCTCCCACCTAGACATGTTTGTGTGCGTGTGGATGCATGCTGTACTTCACCCTTGTCTGGGTTTGACTGAGAATTTTGTAGCACAAACCATTGGTGTTTTGGTTGTTTTATTCTCTCTCTGACTAATTCCCCTCCTGCCAACATCCCTGGGTGTCTCTGTATCCCCTCTTCCAAAGGCAAGGCTTTACCCCTCTCCATCCTGCTGCACAGAGCTGGTGTGAGAGCATCTCCATGTGCAGAGATGCTGCAGCTGCTGGGAATGAACCCTGGGAGTGTGGTGGGGGATGCAGGGGCTGCTCTGGTGTCCCTTTGCCCGTCCCTGCTCACCAGCCATCCAAAAAGCCTGTCCCATGCCATGCTGGCTGGGCTGGCCCTGCAGGATGGCTGTGCCAGTGGTAAAGAGGCTCCTGCACCATGTCCCCAGGCCCGTGAGGAGCAGGAGTGTGGTGTCAGTCAGATGTGGCTGGAGCAGTGCACTTGGTGCCAGCACTGCCCCCATCACCCCCAACCCACCTGGGTCCTGCACAGAAAATCCAGCCTGGCTGTGGCTGGATTAGTGCCATTGTGTGTGCTCACTGAAGCATGGCAGAGAAAATGAAATTGTGTCTCCAGACCCCAATCAGGACTAATTCGATGCTGAAATGAGCTTAATCCTCAGGTCCTTCTCCCATCACATCCCTCCTGGGCTGGTGTAGGTCTGAGCGGGGATTATCACTGAGCCAGGGGCTGTGCTGGATGTGGCCTCAATGCTGGGGGCTGGGGCAGGACCCGTGGGACCCTGGGGCTGTGCCCTCAGTGTGGTGTTACAGGGGCTTGGGGTGGGTCATTATTAGTGTGGAGGGAAAATCCCTTCTTTGAGTTCCCCAGGGGCTGTTTGGGTGCTGGGCTCTGCCATTGTGGCTGCATGGCGTGTCCTGCCCACCAGTGCTGGTCCTGCTACATCCTCAGTGTCTGGGGGAATCCCACCACTGCCAGGACAGCACCTGTATCTGGCTGTGGCTGCCCCGGGGCTGCTCTTGGTGCACCAGGGTGGTTTTCTTTCATAGTCCCAGCCCTTGGATTCAAGGGATTTTGCTGGGATTTTGTTTGGTATTTTGGTGGTTTTGGTTTGACCAGGTTTCTAGGCCTCTGTGGTTGGAAGAGGAAATCTGAAGAGAGGAGAAAAACTTTTCCCAAGGATGGCAAATGCTGGCAGGCAGGCACAGCCCCTGGCCTGTGGTGTGAGCAGAGCTGTTGGCAGCCCCTGTCCCTGATCCCTGAGGTGCCTGTCCCTAGCTGGGGCACCTCTGCCTGTGAGGGGCTGTTGTCCCCCCTGGGCAGCATCAAGTCACATGTGAGGTTTCCTTGTTCCTGTAACAGTTCAAGTTCTCCATTTTTGTCTCCCAGAGTTGCTGGGACACCCAGCTGGTCCTGGTGCTACTAGTCCCTGCTCTGCCCACTGGTTGTGGAACCCATTGCCTCTGCCCTAGGGTGGCACATTTTGTTAACAGAGTCAGCATTACCTCCTTCATGAGCCCCACAGTGCCTGGCCCCAGAGGTTTCCAGCGTGGGCTGGGGCACTCAGCTGCCTCCTCCCCGACGCCGCCGGGGTGAAGCCGTCGGCTGCTACCACCTTCTGTGGGAGACAAACAAACCCCATCAAAGCACGGAGCTTCTAGAAGGAGCTCGCTCCCGTGCTGGCTGCTGCCTCCCAGCCAGAGCTGGAAACCACAGGCCGGTGTAAAACACGCGAGCAGCCCTGGGCCCTCCGTGCTGGCTCTGCTGTGCCCCCAGCCCAGGCTGCAGCTGTGAGCAGGGCCGGGGTCTGGGGGCTGCTCACCAGCACCTGGGTGTTCCCAGTGCGGTCTCTACCCTGATGCCACGCGCTGCGGGGGTGTGAGCAGAGCTGGGGGGTGCAGGTGAGTGGGTCCTGTCTATCCCCATGCCGAGTTCCTGCAAATAGTCCCTGGCGTCCCATCCCTGGCTGCTGGCCAGCCAGGGGGGCTCAGGGGGGGTCAGCACCACCAGTCTGCTGGGGACAGAGGCTGTGCCCACTCTGGCACCAGGGAGTTGAGCGGGGCCGAGCGGGAGGGTGTGCTGGCCCCTGCTCCCCAGCCGGCACCCCACGGGCAGCCGCGGCAGAGGTGGCTGCCAGCAGCCCAGGGCAGGCTGCCCTGCGCAGGCAGCTGACATTTTGGAAGGAAATAGCTGCTCTCCGCTCCTTCCTGTAGCGCGCAGCCAGCGAAACGGGAGCCCGGCTGTGCCGGCAGCACCCGCCTGGAGCCGCGGCCGGGCTGCCCCGGCTTCGGGCACCGGAGGGGCGCGTGGGGCAGAGCGGGGCCCGAGCCCGGGTGAGTGCGGCTGCAGGACGGGGCACCCCGCACCAGGCTCCAGAGGGTCCCTGGAGCGAGCCGGGGCGGGCAGGGGGGCCGGTGTGGGTGGAGGGGTGGGGTGTCTGCGCTGGTGGAACCGGAGCCCTCGACGGGCGTGTGCGGAGCGGCCGCTCTCGGGTGCCATCCCCACCGTCCCCCGGGCTGGGCTGGGGGGCTGGATCCTGCCCCGGAGGGACCTCGCTTGTGGCTGCCCACCTCGGGGGCTGCGGGAGACCCTCCCGCCGGGCCTGCCGCGGGCAGGGGCAGCGCTGGCTGGGGCAGCACCGGAGCCCCCCCCGGCGGCACCAGCGGGTGCGGGGTCCGGCCCCGCGGCCGCCAGCGGGGCCGGCTCTGACCTGGAAGCGATCGCGGGCTCCCGGAGGTGCCGAGAAACCACGTGTCCGTGTTTACTGCGGCGGGAGGCGCAGCGGGCGCAGGGCCGCTGCCGGCGGAGCCCAGCGCCGGGCCCCTGCCGGGGCAGGACACCGCTCCGGAGACCCCCGGGCCGGCGGATCGACGGGCGAAGGGCAGTGCGGGAGCCGCGGCGGCGGAGGGGCTGCGTGTGTCCGGCGCGGGAGTGGGGTGGCGGTGGTGGGGTTACAGCCAGAGCCTTTTGCTGTGGTGCCCCCCAGGGCTTTGCGTGGGCGCTGGACCCCTGCCCGGTCCTGCGGGGCATGGGACTGGGCAAGGGGCTGCTGTCGAGGGCTGTGCCAGCACCATGGCAGGGGTGTCCTGCCCTCGGAAAGGTCCTCGGGATGGCTGTGTGCAGGGAGCATCTCGTGGCTGATTGCGAGGAGCATCCCGTGCGGAGCGTGCCCCAGCCCCAGGGTGACTGCTACCCGTGTCTGGGTTTTGCCGTGCCCGTGGCACGTGGGAAACTGCCACTGCCGGCCTCACCCCGTGAAGCATTTCCCTCCTTTTGTGTGCCCACGGATGTACTCGGCTCTCCTGCAGCTTGGGACCTGTTGCTGGTCGCAGCCCGCTGCCGCTCTGGTTGAAACCCTTCCCCGCTGTAGTCACATCAGTCCCCTGCCTGTCCCCAGCCCCAGCGGTGCTGCCAGCCTCTCCTGCCATCCTCTTTCCCAATGCTGTCTCCGGCCCTCTGAGAGCCCCTTTTGGGTGGGTTTTGCGTTGGGTTTGGCGGTGCCTACCCACTGGCAGCAGGGAGTGGGGCTGTCAGAGGCAGAAGCAATGACTGCTGGTGTCTGCCTTCCTCTGCACGGTCCCTGTGGTGCTGGGGTCCCTCCCCGTGGCAGAGGGGTCCCTCTCCTCAGCCCTGGTCCTACCCCGGGAAGCTGCTGCCTGTGCCGCTTCGCAGGCGATAAGTCCCCGGTGAGCGCCTTGCTGTGGCTTGTCGAGCGCTTCTGGTTAACCGAGCTGCAGTGACGGGTGGGTTCCAGCTCGCTGCCAGCGAGTAAATGCAAAGTAGCCTAAACCACTACAATTATCTGCCTGTTGCAGTTGTTGGAGTGCGTGTGGGGCTGGCGGCTGCAGCACAGCTGACCCGCGGCAGCGCTTGAGGCTGCAGTGGCCCTGCCACGGTGCCGGAGCCACGGAGGGCGCTGGGGCTGGGTGGTGGCACTGAGGTGGTTGAATACCAGTCCCTGGGCACAGGGGTGAATCCATCCTCGGCCTCCCACCCCTGGGGCAGCCAGTGGTGCCACGAGAGAGTATGGTGCTGGAGAGTGGTGCTCGGCATGGTCCAAGCCAAGGCAGTGGCTGCAAGCAGCAGCTGGGCACAGAAGGCAGGGCTGCCTGGAAAAGCTGGCGGTGGTGGCTCTGGCTGCCCAGTAGGACCATGGTGCTGCAGCTCGTGCCAAAACTGAGCTGATGCCTCAGCCTTGCTGTGTCTCAAGGCCAGAAGCCTCATCTGCTCATGGCAGGCAGCACCGGTGGCTTGTGCTGGGGCACTCCGGGCATCCAGCAGCCCATGAGGAGGTTTGGTTTGTCAGTCCACAGGTGAGACACAGGAAACCAAAATGAGGTGCCTGCAGAAATGTCCACTGCTGCACTGATGATGCCCATGGAGGTTGTGCCCAAGCCTGGCATGAGTGGTGTTTTGGGGCACGCACCAGGTGAGCGGTGCCACCGTTGGCAGCTATGGTCCCTTGTAGAGGCAGATGCGATGCTGGTGCTCCTGCTCCCAGGCTGGCGCTGGCTGAGCTCAGTGCCTGCTGGCTCACCACAGACCAGCTGGAGACTCGTTGCTTAACAACACACTGGAGTGGAGTAGGAAGTGTTTTGTCACCACGAAATGGGAAGAGATCACCATTTTCTCGACAGGCAGGGCAGCATCTGTTTGCTCTGTGTCCATGCAGATGTCCCTGCAGCGCTAGGGACTTTGGTTTTTTGTGTCGTGGTGGCAGTGTCGTGGCCATGGCTGTTCCTGGCCCTGCCACCGCTGCCCCTTATCAACCGTCCTCAATTTCCAACAGCAGCTTGTCCTGTTATTGGCCATCCCACCTTCCCTTTCCTCCTTGCTGGCGTTCTTGTGCCTCCCCAGGCCCCTCCTTGCCAGCAGCATTTCTAGCTTGGTCATTTCTCTGTGAATGTGGAAACGTTCCTCCCTTTTTATAGGGGAAAAATTCATTTTTAGCCAGCTCTGGGTTATTGTTCCTCTTCCTGCTCAGGGTGTGCCAGGCTCAGGGGCTCCAGCCACGGCTGCTCCTCTCGGACCCGCTGCCTCTGTCCCCCAGTGCGTGCCCCTGACTGAGGGACCGCACCGGCTCTTCTGGAGCCGCGTGGGCCGTGGGGTATTTCTGAGGCTGAACAAAGTGCTTTGGGGAACTGGGGAGCCACAGCCCCCGCTGGCCCGGTCTTTCTGCTTGTCACCAGCCATTGCAGTGACCGGGTCCTGTGATGATCACTCGGCCTTGGGACATGGCCCGAGGTCCCGCACCTCTGCCCAGACCCTCCGTGTGGTGCCAGATCCCAGGAGGTTTGGGTGTGAGTGTATGTAAATGCTATTTACTGCTGCCTCCTCGTCTGGGGGGGGGCCTTGAGCACCACTGTATTACCCTCAGACACTCAGCCACCAGGTGTGACTGCCCAGGGGATGCACTAGGATTTAGCAGAGGTGCTGTCTCCACTGTCCCATCCCTGGCTGCCCCATGGGAGCTGAGGCTGAATGGCGAGTGGAATCTGGCAGTGCTCCTGCATGGAGCCAGAGCTGCCCCAAAACTGCTTTGAGAAGCTTCCTGTGTCTCCACCAGGACATAGGTCATGCAGTAGCCCTGGGACCAGGGACCTACTGGGGTCTGTGGTGCCACGTGGTCCCTTGGGGCCGGGACTGCTGCTGCCCGTCAGCACTGTCAGGGTGTGGGCAGGAGCAGGGCGAGCGCAGTGGGGGCCTCCGCTCTGCGTCACCCTGGATTTCTGGCCAGCCCTCCCTCCCCTCAGCCCCGTTTCCTCATTTGCGTGGCCAGCGATGGCTGCGATCCCGTGGCGCAGTGAGGGGAAATGAGAACCATGTGGAGAGGCCGCGCAGAGGCGCGTCCCTGGCCCCGGGCACCCCCAGGGTTCTTCCTAGAAAAGAGGGGGTGACTCAGAGCCAGGGTCCCCTGCCCCCACACACCCCTTCTTCCAGCCGCTGGAGACAGCGCTGGCAGCGCCAGAGACTCCAGAGACTCCTGCAAGGGAAAACGCGGAAGCTCCTGTGAAGGGTGTAGGGACAGCTGGGGCTGGACCCTGTGCAGCACAGCACCCACCTCTCTGCCACGGGTGCCCTGACAGCCCGTGTCCCGCAGGTGCTGAGCCATGGCCGTGTGGATCCAGGCCCAGCAGCTCCAGGGCGAAGCCCTGCGGCAGATGCAGGCGCTCTATGGGCAGCACTTCCCGATCGAGGTGCGGCACTACCTGTCACAGTGGATCGAGAGCCAGGCTTGGTAAGTTGGGGGTCCTGTCCCCAGGGGGGTGCTGGGCTTGGCAGCAGCTGCCCCAGGGGTGCCGGTGGGTGCCCCCCACTGATGGGCTGCCCTGATGCTCTCTGCTCCATGCGCAGGGACTCCATCGACCTCGACAACCCCCAGGAGAATGTGAAGGCAACGCAGCTGCTGGAGGGGCTGATCCAGGAGTTGCAGAAGAAGGCAGACCATCAAGTGGGTGAGGATGGCTTCCTGCTGAAGATCAAGCTGGGGCACTAC
Source organism: Myiotriccus ornatus (assembly GCA_036023395.1). NCBI lineage: Eukaryota > Metazoa > Chordata > Aves > Passeriformes > Tyrannidae > Myiotriccus > Myiotriccus ornatus. Next base: position 2,481,655 of record JAYRBT010000081.1, on the reverse strand, counting down.
GCCACACAGCTGCAGGCAAGTGGGGGGCCGTGGGTGGGGGTGTGAGACTGAGGGGGGGTCCCTGCCCTGTGCCTGGCTGAGGTTGTGCTGTCCTACAGAACACGTATGACCGGTGCCCCATGGAGCTGGTGCGCTGCATCCGGCACATCCTCTACCATGAGCAGCGGCTGGTGCGGGAGGCCAACAATGTGAGTGGGAGCCGGGAGGGGTGAGGGAGAGGATCCTGCAGGGTTGGGGGAATGCTCAGGGGCTCCAGCATGATGAGGGGAGCATCCCTGAGGCATGGGGTGCTCTGGGTGCCCCCCAGCACCCAAGGAGACAGAGAAGGTCCCCTTGCCGTGCTAAGCACACCCCATGCCCTGCACAGAGCCCCTCGCCCGCTGGCTCCCTGGTGGATGCCATGTCCCAGAAGCACCTGCAGATCAACCAGACCTTCGAGGAGCTGCGGCTCATCACGCAGGACTCGGAGAACGAGCTCAAGAAGCTGCAGCAGACACAGGAGTACTTCATCATCCAGTACCAGGAGAACATGCGCCTTCAAGGTGGGTGAGGGGCTGAGGGGTGTGGGGCCGGGGCGCTGGCAGGGCTGGCCCTAACGCCACGACCTGTCCCCCAGCCCAGTTCTCCCAGCTCTCTCAGCTGGGCCCCCAGGAGCGCATGTCACGGGAGACGACGCTGCAACAGAAGAAGGCATCGCTGGAGGCCTGGCTGCACCGGGAGGCCCAGACACTACAGCAGTACCGCGTGGTGAGTGATGCCACCCGGTCCCCCGTGATGCTGTCCTCTGCTTCCTGTGATGCTGCCCCTGTGCCCCATGACACCATCCCACCTTGCAGGACCTGGCTGAGAAGCACCAGAAGACGCTGCAGCTGCTGCGCAAGCAGCAAACGACCATCCTGGATGACGAGCTGATCCAGTGGAAGCGTCGGCAGCAGCTGGCAGGGAACGGGGGCCCACCCGAGGGCACCCTGGACGTGCTGCAGACCTGGTGGGTGCCTGGTGGGGCAGGGCGGGACGGGGTGCTGAGCTGCAGCGCGTGCTGAGCCCTGCTCCCCTCAGGTGCGAGAAGCTGGCGGAGATCATCTGGCAGAACCGGCAGCAGATCCGCCGGGCTGAGCACCTGTGCCAGCAGCTGCCGATCCCGGGCCCCGTGGAGGAGATGCTGTCCGAGCTGAACGGCACCATCACCGACATCATCTCTGCCCTGGTCACCAGGTACTGGCGGGGTCTGGGTGCACTGAGGCAGTGGGTGGGGTTGGCCCTGCTCTGCCCACCCCCCCTAATCCTCCTGCCCCCCCCAGCACCTTCATCATCGAGAAGCAGCCCCCCCAGGTGTTGAAGACACAGACCAAGTTCGCAGCCACCGTGCGGCTCCTGGTGGGGGGGAAGCTGAACGTGCACATGAACCCCCCCCAGGTAAAGGCCACCATCATCAGTGAGCAGCAAGCCAAGGCCCTGCTGAAGAACGAGAGCACCCGCAAGTAATGCCGGGGGCTGGGGGGTATAGTGGGGGGCTGGGGCTGCCAAGGCGTGGGGGGGCCTGCACCTCAGATGGCTCCCAGCCCTGGTGGGCCCCTGACCCCTGCATTCTGGTGGCAGCGAGAGCAGTGGGGAGATCCTTAACAACTGCTGCGTGATGGAGTATCACCAGGCCACTGGAACGCTCAGTGCCCACTTTCGCAACATGGTGAGTGCCCCCGCCTCCTCATGTCCCCCTCTGTTCACCCTGGTGTCCCCATCTGTTCCCCTGTGCTCACCCCTCATGTCTCCCTGCAGTCCCTGAAGCGGATCAAGCGCTCGGATCGCCGTGGGGCCGAGTCAGTGACGGAAGAGAAGTTCACCATCCTCTTCGAGTCGCAGTTCAGTGTTGGTGGCAATGAGCTGGTCTTCCAGGTGAAGGTAAAGCCACCAACCATGTCCCCTCTGTAGGCCCTAGGCGAGCCACGGACACCATGCCCACAGGTGTGGGACTGGGCTGGGGCCATAGGGCGCCCCCGGGCAATTCTCCTGTGGTGCCCCACAGCCCATTCTGATCTCCTTCCCCCTGGCAGACGCTGTCCCTGCCGGTGGTAGTGATCGTGCATGGGAGCCAGGACAACAACGCCACAGCCACTGTGCTCTGGGACAATGCCTTTGCCGAGCCCGTGAGTGTCAGTGCCGTGGGGGGCAGGACAGGCCGTTTGTCCCGGGGGGCTGTGGGAGTTGGGCTCAGCCTCCTGGGGGGCTGCAGGAGTCGGGCTCAGCCTCCTGGCAGGACAGCCAGGCAGAGCTTGGTGCTGACCCCAGTCTCTGCCCCCAGGGCCGCGTGCCCTTCGCCGTGCCCGACAAGGTGCAGTGGCCGCAGCTCTGCGAGGCGCTCAACATGAAGTTCAAGGCAGAGGTGCAGAGCAGCCGTGGGCTGACCAAGGAGAACCTGGTGTTCCTGGCACAGAAGCTGTTCAACAGCACCAGCTCCCACCTGGAGGACTACAACAGCACCACGGTGTCCTGGTCCCAGTTCAACCGGGTGAGCGGCCTGGAATGTGTGCAGTGCTTGCTTGTGCTGGGGGGCTGTATGGGGCATGTCCACCTTGGAGTCCCACACTCCAGGTCCCTGAGTCTTTGCTGCTGCATCCCGTGGCTGTATTGTGTAACAGCAGCTCCGAGGCTGGTGGCAGGAGTGCTCATTTTCTGGGGATTTCAACAGGAAAACCTGCCCGGGAGGAATTACACCTTCTGGCAGTGGTTTGACGGGGTCATGGAGGTGCTGAAGAAGCATCTGAAGCCGCACTGGAATGACGGGTAAGAGCCGCCCTGCCCCGCGCTGCCCAGCCCAAGCCCCCTGCCCTGACGCCCTGCTCTGCCTAGGGCCATCCTGGGCTTCGTCAACAAGCAGCAGGCACACGACCTGCTCATCAACAAGCCCGACGGGACTTTCCTCCTGCGCTTCAGCGACTCGGAGATCGGTGGCATCACCATCGCCTGGAAGTTCGATTCCTGTGAGTGTGTGCCAGGCACTGGCACCCCCAGACGGAGTGTCCCTGGCCCCCACCTGGGGCTTGGCTGTCCCATGCTTATGGGGTACTGGCAGTGCTAGAGCCTTCCTTGGGAAAGGGGCAAGTGCAAGAGCCCACGGGATGCCTCAGCTGCCCTCACTCGCTGCAGCCATGGCTGCACTGGGCCAGAGCACTGGCGAGAGCAGGGAGGAGTGACCAGGCTGAACCCTCTGACCCAGATGCTGTTTGCTGCTTAATGTGACCTCACAGCCTGTGTCCAGAGCAGGGCTGGGAGCCACCACTGGCTCTGGACATCACCATGGTCCTCGTTCTTGTCTTGCAGCTGAGAGGATGTTCTGGAACCTGATGCCTTTCACCACCAGGGACTTCTCCATCCGCTCCCTGGCCGACCGCCTTGGGGACCTCAGTTACCTTATTTACGTGTTCCCCGACCGGCCCAAGGATGAGGTGTTCTCCAAGTACTACACGCCGGTTCTCTGTGAGTCCACGCCAGGTAGCGCTGTCCCTTCACCCCGTGTGTGTCCCCTCCTTTGTGCATCCAGCTAGCGTGGAGCTGGGGCTCACAGCATCCCCACCCCAGGGCTGCACTGGCCCCACAGGGGCTCTGCAGCTGAAGCCTCCAGCACTGCCACAGGCTCGTGGCATTAGCAGGATCTTGGGGCCTCAGCGCTGTTTCCTTCCCTCTAGCTAAAGCCGTGGATGGATATGTGAAGCCACAGATCAAGCAAGTTGTGCCAGAGTAAGTGTGACCTGGGCAGTGGGTCCTATGGGATTAACCCTGTCGAGCTGGCAGGGGTGACCAGCAGCCCAGGGCACTGTAGAGCTCAGCTGCCAATGGCCACGTTGGTGCTGAGCCTTGGGATATGCTGTTCAGAGGGGGTGAAAATTTCCAGAGCGTGTCTTCACCCCCAGGGTGCCCATCGTGTCCTGTGCTAGCACTCATGAGACCTGTCCCCACAGGTTTGTCAATGCATCAGGAGATTCTGCCCCTGGAGGCGCCACCTACATGGACCAGGCACCCTCGCCTGCCGTCTGCTCCCAGCCCCATTACAACATGTACACCCAGAAGTAGGTATCACATCCCCTGCCCCCATCCTGCTGCAGCCGGTCCCCTCCTCACCCCCCTGCCCCTTGCAGCCCCGACCCCGTGCTGGACCCTGAGGGTGATTTCGACCTGGATGACACGATGGACGTGGCGAGGCACGTGGAGGAGCTGCTGCGGCGCCCCGTGGACAGTCAGTGGATCCCTCACGCCCAGTCGTGACGGGCAGGCACCTGGTCCCTCGCCACTGGCCCTGGCGCTCTGGGGACTGTGCTGTGTTTGTGTCTCTGTGCCGGGGGGGCGGCGGGTGGGCTCTGCCCCCAGGATTTGCTCCGTGCTGCCCTGAAACACAGGCTGGCGTCCGGCTCTTTGGTGTTCATGCCCTTGTATAAACGGCAGCGGATTTGTCGCATGGTTTTCCTGTATGTTCCTTTTAAGAGGCCCAGCTTCGGCTTTCCGCTTCTGCCAGCACCAGCCCTGCAGCCCCCTGCTCCCCCCGCGGGGCTGCTGGGGCAGGGGCTGGGAGCCCGGCCTCAGGTTTGCTTTCGCAGTCGTCACTAAGAATGTACGTGTCGCCTTCTTGTTCTCCCCCTCGGCTCTGTCCCCAGGGGTGTGTTGGGGGGTGTGGGGCTCCCCCCGGCCAGTGCTGCACTTCTGCTCCGCAGCGGCGGGGTCCCCTCCCGGACCTCATCTCCTCCTCTGGCCCCCAAGGATGCAGGAGCCCCTCCGGCCTCAGTGTCCCCTCCAGAGCCGCTGCAGCACAAGGGTGGCAGGGTGCAAGGGCACCCAGCAAGGGCAGCTGGGTGGGCAGGGGGTTTGGAGGAGTGGAGCCCTCTGCCCCCCACCTCTCCCCTTGCCCTGGCGGGAAGCTCTGGGGTCCTGGCCATGTTATTTTTCTACCACAGAGTAAATAAAGCACGGAATATTTTTATAACACAAAAGCTCTGGGTTCCAAGTGTGTCTTCGGGAAGAGGCAGGTTCCTCCAGGGGGCTGCGTGCTCTCCATCTCCAGCTGGTGCATCGGGTGAATGCTGGGGCCGGCCCGGGGTTTGAGGTCCCTGTCTCCGAGGGCAGGGGGATCGGGCCTCCCCTGCTACATGCAAGACGGATCCAGAGGGCTCCTCCCGGGCCGGGGGGCTACCCTGGAGAGCAGGGGCCGAGATGGGGATGGGGCTGGAGTCATTTTTCCAGGCAAAAGGCGAAGCAAACCGGACCAATTGCCCTGTTTTTCCAAAGAAGGAACTTCCTCTTGGTGAGGGAGCAGGGGGCGCGGGGCTCCGGGGGTGCTGTGGAAAGTTGAAAATGAAAACAAAAGTGGAGCAGGGAGTGGGGGGGCGGTGTCGGGCGCGGTAATTCTCCGTCATTCCTGCCGGAGGCGGAATAGCCGGGGGGGGGGGCGAGGAAGGTCCGCGGTCGGGTCCCTGCTCGGGGGCGGCGGCCGCAACCCGGGATGCTGCCGGCGCTAGCGGTGGCGGTCGTGGCGGCCGTGGCCGTGGCCGTGGCCGTGGCTGTCCCCGCGCTGCGGCACCGCCTGCTTCGCTCCGCGCTGCTCTGCGCCGGGGGCCGGTACCGGCGGCGGCTGGAGGCGCTGGGCACCGACGTGCGGCGGAGGCAGGAGCGGCGGCTGCGGCGGTTGCTGGGCACCGGCACCGGCCCCGGCCCGGCCGGCGGTGAGCGCGGGGCGGGGGGGCTGGATGAGGAGGGCGGACCCAGGGTCGCCCCCCTCACCTCGTGTCTCTCCCGGCAGTCTCCGAGGAGTTACGAGAGCGGCATCCCCTGGGGCAGCGCTGCCGGGACGGAGCGCCGACGGATCCGGTTTCCCCGCCGCTCCCCTGGGCTCTGCTCCGCGGCTGCTGGGACACCGACCCCGCGCTGCAGGTACGGGGGGCAGCGGGCGGGGTGGGCGCGGACCCTCGTGGGGACTGCCCCCCGCAGGGTCTGCCCTCCTGACCCCATCCTCCCCGGCAGGGGTCCCTGCTCTACCTGGATGCCCTCGGTGCCGCCTTCCCGCGGGCACTGGCCCGCCGGGGCACGGCTCTGCTGCACTGGACCCCCGGCTGCCCCCGCGCCCCGGCGGGGTGGCCGCTGCCCACCCTGTACTGCACCCCAGCCCCGGCGGGTGCCCTGTCCTCTCGGGCCACCGCCCTGCGGGTGCAGCTGCTGTTCGCCCTGCGGCAGCGGGGGCTGCACGTCCTGGAGGCCGGGCTGGCAGCCGAGCTGCGCGACGCGCTGGCCGCCCTGCGCGATGAGTGGCCCCGGCTGGCCCAGGAGCTGGCACTGGGCAGGCTGAGCCCCCAGCCCGGGCTGCCTGAGGAGGTGCGGAGCCAGCTGCAGGCACTGCTGACCCCCGATCCCGCCCGGGCGGCTGAGCTCCGCGCTGAGTGTGCCCGTGGCTTCGAGGGCATCGTGCGGCGCCTGTGGCCACAGCTGGAGGTCGTGGTGGTGGGGTCAGCACACAGCACAGAGCGACTCTACTGTGATGCCCTCCGCCAGGCTGACTGCCTGGGGCTGCCTTTCTATTGCCCCTTCTACCAGGCAGTGGGAGGTGAGTGTCCCCCACGCTGGGGTGTCCCCACAGTCTGCCCTGGGTGCATGCAGGGAACCGCTGCTGTATGGCAGCACAGATCCCCCTGTCCCAGCAGACACTGCTGCATCTCTGTGCTACACCCTCTTCCTGCTCCCCAAAACCAGCACTGTCCTAAGCACCAGCAAAAAATTCCCCCTTGGAGCGGGTGATGCTGTGTGGGCAAGGACAGAGGGTCTGAGGGGCTCACGCTGACACACGCTGACTCTGCCCAGCCCTGCTTGGTGTGAACCTGTGGCCAGAAGAGCCAGTGCCCCAATTCCTGCTGTGCCCTGACTGGGCTTTCTTCGAGTTCCTGCCCTGCCCTGTGGAGGAGGAGCCACGGACGATGCTGCTGGATGAGCTCTGGGAGGGACACGAGTATGGGCTGGTTGTGACAGCCCAGCCAGGAGAGTACAGGTGCTTCCTCCCTGCTGTGTGGTCCTGGGGGACCACTCGCTCCAGCCCCACACACCTAGCTCTCCCTCACACTCCTCTGCCCACGCAGGTGCTGTGCTGGGGAGGTGCTGAGGGTGGCTGGCTTCCACAAGCAGTGTCCCATGGTGGAACCTGTGCGGAGGTGAGGATACCCCAACCCCTGCCCCTCACCTCAGGGAGCTTGGGGGAGGCCCTGTAGCAGGCAGGGTCTGGACAGGAGGGTGGCAGTGACCCACCCCAGCCCCGTGCACTGCAGGGAGAGCCAGACACTGAGCGTGCGGGGTGAGAGCATACCTGAGGAGCGGTTCTGCCAGACCCTGCGCCGCGCCTTGGGCATGTGGCCAGGTGCTCGCCTGATTGACTATGTCTGTGTGGAGAGTAGCCTGCTGGGTGAGTCCCCCTGAGCTGCCCGAGTCCCCCTAAAAGCATGGCTGGCACTGCCCGGGGCTCTGCCGACCCTCCGGGGCCCAGCTGGGCTGGGGGCTGCGGGCGGCTCTGAACGTGCTCATGGTGATGCTCCAGGCGACTCTTCGGGGCCCTGTGCCCCCCACTACGAGGTGTTCGTGGAGCTGCAGGGCCTGCGGGACCTGTCGGAGGGGCAGCGCTACAAGGTGAGGGGAATGTGGGCTCTGCTCTGGGGTGGCCTGGTGGCCTCTGGGGCGGGGGGGTATCTGAGGGGCACCAGGACAATGGTGTGGGACCAGCACGGGCAGCTGCCCTCTCTTTGCAGCTGGACCAGTGTCTCCAAGAGGATTTCCTTGTCTACAAGTCCTTCCGCTTCAAGGGCAGCATTGGGCCCCTGCGCCTGCACCTGGTGAGGGCTGGAGCCTTCACCCGGCTGCGGGAGGCACTGGGCTCCCCTGTGCCCATGCCCAGGGTCCTGCGGGAGGAGCGGCTGCTGCAGCTCATTCAAGGCTCCGTCATCTCCTAGGGCAGCCCAGGAGTCCCGCAGCCCACCCACCCTGGGGTTCGCTTGGTGTGCGCCCTCCAGGGAGGGAGCGGGGCCACGTCCCTGGTGTGGGAGGTGTGTGGGCGAGGGTGCCCAGCTCCAGGGGTTTGGCTGAGCGGAGCCGATGGAGACAGTGAGCTTGACCAAGCCTCTGCTCCCTGCTCAGTGCTGCTGCGGGGATGGAGTGGACACTTGGGAGTGTCATGGGGCAGTGGGGTCCTGCAGCCACCGGATCAGCTCGCTCAGTGCCTTGGAGTGCCCACAGCCACCGTGAAACGGGTGCCTGTGCCTTTCCTGAGGGACACTCAGCCCATGTCCGAGGCAGAGAGCACAATGGAAACCTCTGCAGGAGCTCAGGAGGAGCAGCAGAGCCTTTGCTCATCACTGCACTGAGCGCTGGGGTTCTGTGGCATTTTGTCCCCTGGCAGGGACACTGGGCAAGGCACAGGTGGCTGGTGGTGGCAGGTGCCATGGAGCAGCCCCAGCCACACTCCAGTGCACATCCACTGGTTTAGGAAAGAGTAAGCTCCAGCAAGGGATGCTTTTAATGTTTTAAAAAGCAAAGTAAAGGAGGATTATCTCTTAAAAAAATAAATAAAAGGCCATGCTCTGGGATTGATTTTTTTATACTATTATTTTTAATCCTCATTAAAGAGATTGCTTGAGCAATCTGACTGCTCTGGGGACTGAGGAGTCACTGCCATTCTTGGGGGTTCTGGGGAAGGGGCAGCCATGAATATTTAACTGGCTCAGCGGCTGGCTAGACTTTGGAGTCGCCGGGTTCTTTGTGCCTTTGAGGCACATGTGTATCATCGGGAGGGACTGGTCCTTTCCCCACCTGCTTGTTGAGGGTTATTTTAAGGGCTGGCGAGGGCATGTGGGGCACCTGCTGTGCTGCAGCTGCTGCCGGGCGACTGCCGGGCTGCGGGCAGGGAATGATGTCTTGGACAAGGTTTACACAAAGCAAAGCATCCCACGGCACAGCCGAGACCCCCGCAACGGATGAACCGGGTTGGGGCCCCTTCCCCCCTCCCTGCCGGAAAAAAAAGGAGCAAAATTTCTTCTGCAAGTCAGAGAGAAGTAATGCCTTGGGCTGGGGGTACCCTGCAGCAAAGGCCTTGAGCCCCCTGCCTGGCAGAGCCGTGTGGGGCCAGGGCTGGACCCGCTGGCTCTGCTTGCACTGCCCTACCTGGACACCGGCGCGAGTGGGGGTACAGGCTGGTGGGGAAGACCCCGCTGAGCAGGGCCAGGCTGTAGGGTGCCTACCTGAGTGTAGGGTGCCAGGCTGCAGGGTGCAAGGTCGACTTCAGTGCCCGGCTGCAGGGTGAAGCTTGTTTTGGGTGCAGGTTTGTTTGGGCCGCTGCTACCGAGGCTGCAGGGTGCAGGTGCACAGCTGCAGGGTGCCAGGCTGGGTTTGGGTGCCCGACTGCAGGTTGCGGGCTCTGCCGGGGTCCCCCCCCCCGAGGTGGGGCGGCTGCCGGGCCCGGGCGCTGCGGCGCTGGGCGGAGGCCGGGGATGCCCCGGGGTTGGGAGGTGCCGGTGCCCGTCCCCGAGCCCCGCCGCTGCAGCCCGGGGCGGGGGGGCCGCGCCGTCCCCGTCCCCATCCTCGTCGCGTCCCCGCCCCCGGCCCGGCCCGTCCCCTCCTCCCGGCCGCGCCGCCTCCCGCCCGCTCCGCCACTGAGCCCGCAGCGGCGGCGGCGGCGGGCGCAGGCTCCGGGCGCCCCGGGGCCCCGCGGCGGCCGCTGCCCTGAG
>JAYRBT010000081.1:2449447-2469730 GCA_036023395.1 Myiotriccus ornatus | reverse complement strand
CCATTGGCATCCTGGGTGGCATCAGCATCACGGTTGGTGCTTTCCTCTACAGAGCCCTGCCTGCTCTCTGCCAGCTTCAGGATCACTGGTCTTGCCAGAGCCCTGCTCTCTGTCTGGGGGTGCCCTGTGATCCCATGGCCCTGGGCATCACGTTCTCCTGGCTCTGCTGCTGCCCCACTCATCACCTGCCTCTGCTGCTCCTGCCTGTGCCTTGTCCAGCTCCTTGTGTGACATCCCCAGGGTTGAAGACCACCCGGAACAGCCTATGAAGGGGCTACCAGGGAGCAGTGGCTCTTCCCTGCTGTTCCGCAGGAGTGAGGAGCTGTGGGCAGGAGACCCTTGCACCCACTGCCTGCCACTTGCTGCTGGCCCGTGCAGAGGGAGAGCAAAGCCCATGTGCTGCAGGCCGCTGTTGGGTCTGTGCCACATATCTGCACCCCAAAGTGCTGCAAAGAGGACCCTCTCCCCTTTTCCCAAACCTGGGGGGATGGGGGGCTGCAGGGAAGGCATTTGGGCTTTTGTGCTGAGCCAGGGTGGCTGGGGTAGCGGCGGGGCTGGTGGCGGTCGGGTGTGTCTGGCTGCCTTCATCGGGCACAGCTGGAAGCAGGTCCCTGCTGCTGGGTGCACACAGGCCCCCCGCCCGTGTTTCCTTTCCGGATGGATTTCCTGTTTTCGGCTGTGGGGCCCGGTGCGGAGCTGCACTGGGTGGGTGCGCCGGGCGGGGAGCGGGTCCGCAGAGGTGCGGGCGTCCTGCCCGGGGCAGGAGGTGCTGCCCTCTGTGCCCACCGCCCCCCGGCAGGGCGAGGGCTGGGGCTGCCCCTCAGTGGAGCGCTCAGATTGCAGCTTGCAGGAGGCATCCAGCGGCAAGTCCTTCGCCGCAGGGCTGTCCAATGGCGTGACCTGCCGCTGAGCCCTTGCCGACCCAGGCTGGCTGGCACAGAGATGGGGTCCTGGAGCTCGGCCAGCTCCTTGGAGCAATCTGGCAGTGAGAGGATGCAAACAGCTCACACATCCGAGCTCTGGGACAGCAGGATCTGGCTGGCTCTAACAAGGCAATGAGGGCTGGGGGTGGTTCCCCCATCCCTGGGCCACTGTGTCACAGGTATCCCTGGGGGGGCCATCCACCCTTTTCTGTGACCTGTCCAGACTGCCCTTGGCCAGGGCTGCCTGGTCCCAAGGGGCAAATCCCAGCCCTTGCCAAGTCAGGCACAGGGACACACTCGTCCAGGCACAGCCCCGTGCAGGAGATGAGGAAGGTCTCGGGGCCCTGGAGGGGAACACCTCCTCACCCCCAACCTGGGCAGCTGGGCAGGACCTGCCTCTGACAGAGACACCATCAGATTAGAGGTGACTCAACCATAATCTTGAAGAAGTGGATTAAATCTCCTCCTACTGCGCTACTTAATGAAATCCATCCCATAATACGCTCCTGGCCCTGCTGTTCCCCCTCATCTCCTGCCCCTCCCAGCCCTGTGGTAGCAGGATCCCCCTTCCTCACCACGGGGCAGGACAGAGTGCAGGCATGTGGTGCTGGCAGCAAACAGCCCATGCTCCCGTGACCCCTGGCTCTGCAGGATGGGGCCATGGCCATGCTCATCCCCAGCATGTGGCACCGGCAAAGGCTGTCCTGCCCCTCTCCTAGCAGAAGGCCGGAGGGTCTGGCTGGGGCTCCCCAGGAGCATTTCTGCTCACGCATCACATGCCAGGCATCGTTTTTCTTCTGATGTCCCCAGCCAGTGTCCCCAGCCCCATGCCGGGCTGCCAGTGCGAGGCCATACCTCCTAGGGTGAACAAGCAGTGGGGATCTGTCTCAGGGCCGGGAGCAGGAAGGAAGGAAGGAAGGAAAGCAGAGTTAAATTAAGCCAGGCAGCGAGCCGTGGGGGAGGCCAGGGCTGGAGCCAGCTCCTGGCCGCCAGGAGAGGGGTGGACCGGGTTGGACTGGGCTTCGTGTGGCACTGGGACACGCTGGGGCACCCTGGGGTGCTGCGCTTTGCTTTGGGCTGGGGCAGGGGGTCCCTGAGGCAGGACCTGGAGGGGCGTGTGCTGCCTGCTCATCCCTGACAGCCCTGCCCCTTTCCCACCCTGGTAGGATGGCTCCCGGCAGCGGCTGCCACACAAGAAGAAAACGGTGTCCTTCAGCTCCATGCCCAACGACCGCAAGATCAACAGCACGGCCGCCTGCATCTCCCTCATGCTGGAGGGCTGTGAGCTGAAGAAGGTGCGCTCCAACTCCCGCATGTACAGCCGCTTCTTCGTGCTGGACGCCGACATGCGCTCCGTGCGCTGGGAGCCCTCCAAGAAGGACTCGGAGAAGGCAAAGATTGAGATCAAGTCTGTCAAAGAGGTGCGTGTAGGCAAGAAGACACCTGTCCTGCGCAGCAACGGCCTCTCCGACCAGTTCCCGGATGAGTGCGCCTTCTCCATCATCTATGGAGACAACTACGAGTCTCTGGACCTGGTGGCCAGTTCGGCCGATGTGGTGAGCGCCTGGGTGATGGGGCTGCGGTACCTGGTGTCCTATGGGAAGCACAGCCCCGAGGCACCTGGGACCGGCCACCCCAGCCTCCGGACCTCCTGGATCTCCTCTGTCTTTGACCTCGCTGACCTGGATAAGTCTGGTCGCATCCCTGTGTCCCGGGCTGTGCAGCTGATCAAAGCACTCAACCCTGGCATGAAAACCTCCACCATTGAGCTGAAATTCAAGGAGCTGCAGAAGGCCAGTGAGCGTCCTGGTGCGGAGGTGGCCTGCGACCTCTTCGTGGAGGCTTACTGTGAGCTCTGCACCCGCCCCGAGATCTTCTTCCTGCTAGTCCAGTTCTCCAGCAACAAGGAATACCTGGGTGTGAAGGACCTGCTGATGTTCCTGGAGGTGGAGCAGGGCATGGAGGGGGTCACAGAGGAGAAGTGCTTGGAGATTGTGGGCAAGTATGAGCCCTCCAAGGAGGGCCGGGAGAAGGGCTACCTGGCCATCGATGGCTTCACGCGCTACCTGCTCTCTGCTGACTGCTCCATCTTCGACCCACAGCACCGCAAGGTCTGCCAGGACATGGCACAGCCCCTCTCCCACTACTACATCAGCTCTGCCCACAGCGCCTGCCTGCTGGAGGACAACTTCTGGGGCCGCTCGGACATCAGCGGCTACGTCAGCGCCCTGGGCCTGGGCTGCCGCAGCATCGAACTGGTGCTGTGGGATGGCCCCGAGGGTGAGCCTGTGGTCTACACCAGCCCCTCTGCTGCCTCCTGCGTGCCCTTCCGTGCCGTGGTGGGGCTGATCGACCAACACGCCTTCACCGCCTCCGCCTACCCCCTCATCCTCTGCCTGGTGGTGCGCTGCTCGGCCCCCCAGCAGCGCCTTGCTGCCCAGTGCCTGCGCAAGACGCTGGGGGACAAGCTCTATCTGGAGCCCCCCAACCCAGTGGCGTCCTACCTGCCCTCCCCAGAGCAGCTCAAGGGCCGCATCCTCATCAAGGGCAAGAAGCTGCCACCCGGCTGTGAGGACAGCGAGGGGGAGGTGTCGGATGAGGAGGAAGGCTGGGAGCTGGCACGGCGGCTGGGCCAGGAGGACCGGGAGGCACCGGAGGGAGGTGGCCCGCGGCGGGTGCGCCTCAGCCGGGAGCTCTCGGAGCTGGTGAGCCTCTGCCAGGCTGTCCCCTTCCAGGACTTTGAGAGCTCACGGCGTGGGCAGCGCTACTGGGAGATGTGCTCCTTCAGCGAGGTGGAAGCGGGACGCTTTGCCAACGAGTGCCCGGCTGAGCTGGTCAGCTACAACAAGCGGTTCCTCTCCCGCGTCTACCCCAGCCCCATGCGCATCGACGCCACCAACATGAACCCCCAGGACTTCTGGAAGTGCGGCTGCCAGATGGTGGCCATGAACTACCAGACACCGGGGCTCATGATGGACCTGAACGCAGGCTGGTTCCGGCAGAACGGGGCCTGTGGCTACGTCCTCCGCCCAGCCATCATGCGGGAGGAGGTCTCCTACTTCAGTGCCAACGCCAAGGACTCCCTGCCTGGGGTGCCCGCCCAGCTCCTGCACCTCAAGGTCATCAGCGGGCAGAACCTGCCCAAGCCCAAGGGCTCAGGGGCCAAAGGGGAGGTGGTGGAGCCCTACGTCTGTGCCGAAATCCATGGCATCCCAGCTGACTGCGCTGAGCACCGCACCAAGACAGCCCTGCAGAGTGGGGACAACCCCATCTTTGATGAGAGCCTGGAGTTCCAGATCAACCTGCCTGAGCTGGCCGTCCTGCGCTTTGTCGTGCTGGACGATGACTACATTGGGGATGAGTTCATTGCCCAGTACACCATCCCCTTCGAGTGCCTGCAGCCCGGCTACCGCCACGTCCCCCTGCAGTCGCTGGCTGGGGAGCCCCTGCCGCACGCCACCCTCTTCGTGCACGTGGCCATCACCGACCGCCGTGGTGGGGGCAAGGGGCACCGCCGGGGGCTGGCGGGGCGCCGGGGCCGCCGAGTGCGAGAGTACACCTCCACCAAGGCCACCGGCATCAAAGCCATCGACGAGGTCTTCCGATCGGCCACGCAGCCGCTGCGGGAGGCCACCGACCTGCGGGAGAATGTGCAGGTACAGACTCTGCGGAGGCGCTGGGGGACCTGGTTTCTATGGGGGAGGATGGGGCCTGGGAGTCCTCTTCTTCCTGGGGGATGAGAGCAAGGAGCCTTATCTGGAGCAGAGAGCCAGGGGAAACAGGGATGTTCCTGGGTGGGGAGCCACTGATGCCGGTCTCTGCCCACAGAACGCACTGGTGTCCTTCAAGGAGCTGTGTGGGCTGACACCCGCTGCCAACATGAAGCAGTGCATCCTGACAGTGTCCACGTGGCTGCTGCACAGCGACAGCACACCCAGCGTCACCCTCAACCTGGCAGAGCAGTACCCCCCCATGGAGGCCCAGGGCCCCATCCCCGACCTGCTGCGCAAGGTCCTCACCGCCTACGAGACAGTAAGTGCCATTCTGCCAGGACTCAGCTCTGTGGGGTTGGTGGCACCGGGACCAGTGCCCTGCCCAGGACAGGGGACCCTGAACTCGCTGCACCCATCCCGCAGCAGCGGGAGGTGGGAGGGGAGCTGCCCAGGGGCTGCCCAGGGAGGAGTCTTGCTGAGGCACAGGCTTGCCCAGGTCAGTAAGATCCTGGGACTCCGCAGCCTGCACTGCCTGCCCCTTGCACTCGTCCTGCCAGGTGGGAGAAAACCCATTAATAGCTGCAGCCAGAGCCGCTTCCTTCCTTTGTGTTGGAGAGAACCTGGCCACCAGCCAGCTGCTGACAAGCCCCATCTCCCCATCCACTTGGCCGGGGGGGTGTGGGGCCAGGGCTGCCCAGCTCCTCATGCTGCCCCTCTCCCCAGATGATCCAGACCAGCCGGACGCTGATCGAGTCCGCCGACGTGGTGTACGGGAAGCTCATCCAGGCGCAGCAGGCAGGTGGGTCCCTGAGGGCAGCCCCAGCCCCGGTGGGGCTCTGGCCACAAACCTGGGCACGCCCTGGGGTGCTGGGGTGTGGGCCCTCCTGCACCGGGGACAGGGTGTGGGTGGGTGGGCTGCGGGGCTGCGTGGGAGGGAACGCACAGCAGAGCAGGGGAGGCTGATGAGGAAGCGGGGAAGAGTCATTAGCTGCCAAATGCCAGAACATAATTAGTGCCAGAAATAACAGGCTGGGGCTGACGGTAGAAGTGGCAACTGAGTGTTACGACTTCCCAGACACATGGCAGAACCCACACAGGCAGGTGCTGCCGCCGCCTGCCCCAGCCCTCCCCCCTGGCTGCCCCCACCACAGCAGCTGGTTGGGACCCCCAGCTTCACTCCAGGCCCTGATGGCTGTGCGGCCCCTCTGTGGGCTGGGACCTCCAGGGATAGCTCCACCAGCCCCAAGTACATGGGGGGCTGCTGGCCCAGGGGCTCGTGTGGGCTCCCCACAGGGCTGGGAGAGCCTCAGGAGCTGGAGGGACTGGGGAGGAAGGAGGGGGCCCCGCTCTGCCGTCCCCTCATGCCAGCCATGCTGCCAGCAGCCGTGTTTGTTCCCTGCCTACGCGGCAGACGGAAACCTCCCCGAGCTCTTGGCTTTCGGCTCTGGCACCGCTGCCAGTGCTGGGGGAGTGGAGCAGTGGGGGCTGTGGGGCACAGGTGGGCTCTGTGCCCTCCTCTACTGCTCCAGCTGCTGTGCTGGGGTGTTGCAGGGCAGAGGGTCCTGGGGTGTGTGGCCTCTCAGGGTGGTGGCAAGCAGCAGCCTGGGGGCTGCAGCCCCCACCCCCGTGCCCTGGTGCTGTCTGTCCCTGCTTTCGCCTCGGCTGCGCTGTGGACGAGCCCCTGTGGTGCCGGCGTGGCCAGTACCCAGACGGCGGGTGTTGGGGGGTCTGGGGAGGTGCGGCTGCGGCGGGGGTGCGGGGCTGGGGGTGTCTGATTGACAGCACGTGGGCGAGCAGGCTGCGTGGGAGCCCTCGAGTGGGCCCGGAGCCGGTGCTGCGTCAGGAGGGGTAAATATAGCACCTGCTCACGAGGACGTCACGTGGCGCACAGCGCTGGGGCCAGTGGGGGGGCCTGGTGGGCCTGCTCTGAGCCCCCCTGGGTGAGCCATGGGGTGCAAGAGATGTGCCTCTGCCCAGGGCCAAGCAGGATGCCAGTGTGCTGGGGGCTCTGCTGGCTCATCGTTCCTGGCACAGAGGGGTTTGGGGGCTGCTGGGGCAGTGGGGAACCCACCCAGCCTGCACCCCCATGGCGGGCAAAGGGCATCCCTCTGGCGTGGTCCCCATGACAGCATCCCCTGCGCTTACTGAGCACCGCTCCCACCTGTGCAGGGATGGATTTCCACAAGGAGCTGCACCGCATCGAGACCAAGGAGGGGCTGCGGGGCCGCAAACTGCAGAAGGCGCTGGAGAGTTTCGCCTGGAACATCACCGTCCTCAAGGTGAGGGGTGAGAGCTGCGCGGGCACACCTGTCCTGCCCTGACACCTCACCCTGATGCCTTCACTCTAACACCCTCCCCCCGATGACCCCTCCCCTCAGGGCCAGGCGGACCTCCTCAAGCACGCCAAGGCGGAGGCACTGGACAACCTGTGGCAGATCCACAACGCGGGACAGTCCTGCGGCATCGGCAGGAACGGCTCGGCCTCGCCGGAGCTCTCCCGGCTGCGCGCCCCACTGGAGCCCATCCCCGAGACTGACGGAGGCGGTGACACGGCGTCCTGCTGACCCCGGCCTGGGGCTTAGGGGCCTGGACTGAGCATCCCCAGCCACAGAGGCCAGGAGCGGGAGCCCCAGCCTGCCCACAGACAAGCAGCTGCCTGCAGGCTCAGGCTGCCTGGAGGGACACATCTGGAGCCTGTGCTCTGCTGTGTTGAGGGGCTGCGTCAGGGCTCAGTGGAGAGGTTGAGGAGGGGTGATCCCACTCCTGCTTGCCTCCCCGGGCTCCTAGGGGACTTATCGATCCCTCCCGTCTGCTTCCAGAGCCTGCACTCTGCTGTGGGGCTGATGGGGATGCTGGTACGCCAGTGCTCGTGTGCGTGTAGCCTGCTGTGCCAGATTCTGCTTGGAAAAGCAGCCCCAGGTTTGGGCTCCTGCCCTCCTTCCCCAGGGCTGCAGGTTTGGCCTTTGCCAGCCCGTTAGTCCTCTGTGGCACCCCTGGGGCCCCCACTGTGCAGAGGAGCTGGGAGGCTGTGGTGCAGCAGCTGTGGGGCCAGAGTGTCAGTGGACAGCAGATGTGGCTTCTGGCATCAGGAAAACGTTGGGATTTGTCCCCCGGGGCAAGGGGGTCCCAGCACAAACAGAGAGGGGGAGCTGGGGTTGGACTGGAGATGTGGAGCATTATAAAGAGTGCAAGAACCTTCCTGGTGCCCTGTGGATCCCTCTGTACCTGGCACGGGGCCAGGGCAGGATGGGGTCACCAAAGGGGATGGAGGGTGGCACTGGCTACGGGACCCTGATGGCACCACCCCTCCCTGGCACCATGGGGAGCACAGGGTGACGACTCCCCACATCAGGGAGCTGTGCTGCTGCCAGTACCCCTTTGTTCGGGGGATAATTAGCCTAATGGGGCTCCGAGCATCAGCCTGGAGCGCTGTGCTGCCGGTGCCGGCCAGCATTGACCTTCAGCCCCTTTGTGCCAGCCCGGCCACAGGGCCTGTGAGCAATTAGGGCCTCATTAGTGCCTGGCGCCCCCCCAGCCACTGAGCACCCACACAATGAGGAGCTGCAAATGAGGGGAAAGGCCTAGATGGTCTCCGGGCTACCGGCCCGAGCGCGCCTGTGTCTCCCAGAGACCGTCTGCTCCCGCTGCCCCAGCGGTATTTTTGGCAGCACTATTGTGCTGGGCCGTATAAAGCGGCAGCAACAGCACAGGGCACTGTGCTCTCAGCTGCCCGGGGGGACATGCCCCAGAGCTACTCGGCTGCCTGAAGACCCCAGGAAGGATGGAGGTGCCAAACACCAAGGTGGGGCTGGGGCACTGCAGCCCCGGGGGAGAGGAGGGAAGCAATGGGTCAGGATGTGGGGGTGCAGGAGGGCCTGGCCAGTTCCTTGGGAAGCTCCAAGTGTGTGGCAAATGCCCAGGGCTGCCCAGCTGTGGCCAGAAGCCGATCAAGGGGCTTCTTGTGAGGGATCGGAGTGCATCAGTGCCTGTGGTGTTGGGCTTGGGTACTCCCACTGCTTGTCCCGTGGCATTGGGCAGCAAGAGGAGGGTGTTTGCCATGGCTGCTGTGTGCTGGAGCAGGGAAGGGGTGTGGTGAGGGCACCCACACATGGCTGCTGGTCAGAGCACAGCTGGAGGTGCTGGCCATGTCCCAGGGCACCAAAGGATGACACTCTGAGTGCACCTCGGGTGTGGAGCTGGGGCCCTGTGGCAGCGACTGGGCAGAGGACAGATGAGAAACCAGTGGGCAAGGCAGGAGAAGGGGGCAGCCCTGGGGCTGGGCACTCTCCCCCTCTCTGCCCTGTCACTGCCCTGCACTAATGCTGCCCATTGCTCTGGCAGCTCCAGCGAGCTTCCTGCCTCCTGCTCCTGCTCCTGCTCTGCTCCCTGGCCGCTCCCCGGCAGAGCCTGCCCGACTGCTGCCGGCAGAAGACCTGCTCCTGCCGCGTCTATGACCTCCTGCACGGCATGGGCAACCACGCCGCTGGTATCCTCACGCTGGGCAAGAGGAAGAGTGGCCCCCTGGCCTTCCAGAGCCGGCTCTACCGCCTCCTCCACGGCTCCGGCAACCACGCCGCGGGCATCCTCACCATGGGCAAGCGCGGGGAGCACCCTGGCATATCAGGCTGCCCTGTGGGCGAGGACACCCAGCCAACGCCAGCACCGCGGGGTGCTGACACCAGCCCTGCCGGCCCCAGGGAGTGCCAGGGACACTCAGGGAAGGACCTGAGCATGATCCAGGCCCAGGGAGTGGCAGGGAGCTTTTACTGAGTGGGGTGGGGGCAGCAAGGGCAGAGAGGGGATGTCTGGGGGAATGGAATCCTGGGACACACACTCGGAGCTCGGTGTAAATAGCACTTTTAGATACCTCCTCCCTGGCTCAGCCTGCCCAGGGAACTGCGGGCACCGCGGGCACAGCGGCCTTTTACAATAAACGGTAGCCTGATGTCACCCGGCTCTGTCTTCTCTCTAGGGAGGGGTCAGGAGGGCACGCCTCAGCACGGGGTCAGCTGCCGAGGCAAGTGCCTTTCTCCGCTGTGTCTGCACAGGGCTCACCTATGGCGCCTGCACTGGGGCGCCAGTGGGTGCAGGACCAGGACTGGGCCGGTCCTGCCCCTTCCTCAGCGTCCGTGGGCCCGGGAAGGCGGCGGCTGAGCGGGTCCTGGGGCCAGGGGAGTCCCGGTGCTTCCCGGTCCGGCGGGTCCGGTGCCGAGCAGGTCCCGGCGCCACCGACTCTGTGCGCCCCCGGGACCGAGCACCCCGCCCGCGGGCGGCCGCCGGTGCCCGCCGGTGCCGAGGCCCCTCCCGGTGCCGGGGCGGGGCGGGGGCGGGGCAGGAGCCCCGGGCGGGCCGGGATCAGCCCGTGGCGCTGCGGAGGGGCCGGGGGCGGCGGAGGCAGCCCCGCCGCCGCAGCCCCGCGGCGGGCGGCCGGGCGGGACGATGCCGGTGATGAAGGGGCTGCTGGCGCCGCAGAACACTTTCCTGGACACCATCGCCACCCGCTTCGATGGCACACGTGAGGCCGGGACTGGGCCGGGGAGGGGCCGCGGAGGCGGGGGGGAGACAGGGCGGGGGGAGGCGCTGCCCCGCAGGACACTGCCAGGGGGACGGGACGCGGCCCGGCCCCTCAGCCCCCGCGGTTCGGCTGGACGCGCCCACCCACGCGCTGTTCGGGGACCCTTCCGTGTCCCTGTGCGGGCTCGGTACACCGGGACTCCCCCTGTCCGTGTCCCGGGCCGCCCCCACGATGCTCTCCCCGCGCCCGCCGCCGGTGCCGCTCGGTGTCGCCGCAGCCGCGCTCAGCACCAGGGACAGATCCCGGTGTCGCCGTGAGGCTCCGCGCGGGGCCCCGGAGGAGCGGGGGAGCCCCGGAGGGAGCACGGCCGGTCTCACCCCGCCGGAGCTGACCTAGGATCCCTGGGGCCCCGAGTTGCCCCGTCCCGTCCCCGAGCGGCGCCCGTGTCCCCGGGCGCTGAGCTCCCTCCCCTCCGTGTCCGTGTGCCGGGGTCGGGATGGATTGAAGCCGGGATGGATCATGCCCGGGCGCCACGAGTCAGCTCCAGCACCGCTGGCATCATGCAGCCACCCGGGGTCGGGCCGTGTTCGGAGCTGACCTCAGCTCCCCCCAGAATCACCTGGAGCAGGGGTCTCCAGGGCCAGCTGCCTCCGGGGCTGGGTTTCTCCTCCTTTGCTGGGAGGGACCGGCGTGAAGATGGCACTTTTAGTTTGCAGCCACCTCCCAGGGCACCGTCAAGGAACCTGGAGCACTCTGGGGTATGTGCTGGCTGCGATGCTGGGCTGGATCCTGGCCTGGAGGGACAAGGAGCCGCCCTGGTGGCTCAGGGGTCGTTTGCCCAGAGGAGCCGGGATTTGGGATGTTACATTTGGGGTGTAATGTGTGAAGAGGCAGCTGGGCTCTGAGCCTCCGACAGACCTGCCTCTGCAAGTGCTGCGACAGAGCCCCATGTGCCTTGTGCTGATGACCCCACTCCCTCCGCAGAGGCAGAGCGCCTGTATCTGGCTCTCCGAGGGAAGGGTCCCCGGGGGAGCTGCCCGCAACACCTCGACGCAAAGCCCTGGGAATTTGCCCCGGGGAACCGGGCTGCCCGACCGCCTCCGGGCACTTTTAAACAGTGTGGGGCTTTGCGGGTTTGAAGTGCCTCTTATCGGCTTTATCTGCCATGGAGATGGGGTTTAGCGCAGTGATACTCGGAGTTAGTTAACCCTTCCTCTCCCGGGCAGCTGCTGCGCGGCACCCCAGGGCTCCCAGCCAGGCACGCTGGCCACCCTGGCTGGAGGCTGCGGAACACCCCCGAGGCTGCATCTCCCAGCTCGGTGGAGCCACTCCCCAGCGCAAACCCTTGTTTTCTTTTCTAATAACACATCCTGGACATCACCATAATCCCAGCTCCCCAGAGCCAAAATCTGGCCTTAGTCACAGCTTCAGGCTATTTTTGCTTCTCCGAGCTAATCCCGGGCTGAGCTGTGCTGTGGTGGCCCTGCTGCACCCCCTTCGGCCAAGGCTGCCCGCGGCTGCCACCCCCCCTCCTGTGGCCTCTGCTGCCCTTGGCCTGCCCTGGCGCTGCTTTGCCTGCTCTGTGGGAGCACTGGCGTTGCTGTGGGCTCCTCTCTGTTGTGAGAGGGGGCAGAGCGTGTTTTCTTGCTCCTGGCTGTGTGGTGCAGGAGTCCTGGGCTGGGGATGCACCACTGGAGACCCTGGTGGGGCTGGGGACAGCCCGGTCTGCCCATGCCGGGCGCAACCACAGCTCATGCTGGCCACACACCCACTTCCTTGGCACCCTGCTAGCGTGAGCCCATCTGTCCCACTGGCATAGGGCCTGAAGCAGGAGCTGATGTGGTCCTGGGACAGAGCCCACAGCTGGGGACTGCAGGGCACGGGGCTGCAGCTGTTCTGCAGCTGGGTAGGGCATGGGGCTGGCGAGGGCTTTTACTGTGCTGGTGCCACCCTCCCTGCCAGGACAGGGTGATGCTGGGGAGGCTCCATGGTGCTGACGGACTGAGGATGCTGTAGTTCACCTCTGGCTCGTGCCACCTGGGCACAAGGCCTTGACTTCCCCCAGGCCTGTGGCTGTTCTCCCACCCTCTCAGCTGGTGCTCCAGCTGAGCAGGTCTCCAGCTGATCCAGGTGATCCAGACCCCTGGGGATCCCAGCAGCAGAGCTGGGCACCCCTGGGCTGGGAGTGCCCAGCTGTGTTTGCTGCCACTCCCGCTAAGCTGCCTGAGCCCGGGCGGAGCTGGAGTGGCAGATGGTGAGAGGGAGGCGTGAGTCGCCTCGCGTGGGCAATGGGGGCCAGGACATGGATCTGGGCTACTTCTCCTTCCAGTGCACGGGGCTGGGGTCCTGCCTGGCCTGGGGCCTCGGGGGGCAGTGGGGCAGGGGATGGGTGAGCTCTGGGAGCAGCTGGGGGCAGCTAACAGCCAGATGGAGATCTGGCCCTGCTTCCCAGGGGGACACGTGTGGGGCTGGGAGGGCTGGGCAGGCTGGGCTGCCCTTTGTGCCCTGTGAGGTGGCCCTGAGCCCTCAGGGGCGGCCGCATCTCCTTTCAGACAGCAACTTCATCCTGGCCAATGCTCAGGGCCGCTGTGGCTTCCCCATCGTCTACTGCTCCGACGGCTTCTGCGACCTCACCGGCTTCGCCCGCACCGAGGTCATGCAGAAGAACTGCAGCTGCCGCTTCCTCTGCGGGGCCGAGACCAGCGAGCTCGTCCTGCAGTGCATTGAGAAGGCGCTGGACGACAGGCAGGAGTACCAGTCCGAGGTCTGCTTCTACAAGAAGGGTGGTGAGTGGCGCTGGGGCTGGGTCCCTGCCCGCAGCTCCGACTGGCCCTGGGGGAAGCCACCAAGCATGTGGTGCTGCCCCGCCTTCACCGCCCTCTTCCTCCATGCAGGAGATGCCTTCTGGTGCTTGCTGGACATCATGCCCATCAAGAATGAGAAGGGGGAGGTTGTTCTCTTCCTCTTCTCCTTCAAGGACCTCACGGAGAGCCGGGGCAGGAGCCACCCGGGGGACAAGAAGGAGGGTGAGCTGTGGCTGTGGGATGGGGATGGAATCTGGGGAGCAGTATGTGTGGTGGGTATGTGGCAAAAGGACTCCCTATTCCCTGGTGGGTCCTGCCTGCCATGTACATCCATGGCACAGCACTCCCACTGAAGCAGGGTGTCTTGTCTGCTGTAGAGAAGCGGAGGAACAAGAAGCCTGGGAGTTCCCACCTGCGGGCCGCACGCAGGCAGGGCCAGACTGCTCTGCACCGACTCAGC
Source organism: Myiotriccus ornatus (assembly GCA_036023395.1). Classification (NCBI taxonomy): domain Eukaryota; kingdom Metazoa; phylum Chordata; class Aves; order Passeriformes; family Tyrannidae; genus Myiotriccus; species Myiotriccus ornatus. The sequence continues at coordinate 2,456,315 of JAYRBT010000081.1, read as the reverse complement.
AGCCAGTTTGCCCGGAGGGACCGCAGCGAGGTGAAAATCAACCGTGTAAGGACCTGGGGGACCCTCGGCTTCACCCAGTGCCCCCTGGGCAATGGTCTGGCAGTGCAGCAGCTCTCCTGGGGAGCAGCTCCCAGCAGAGCCCAGCCTCCCAGGGATGCTGTTCCCATGCACGCCCATCCCTGGCCTCCCCAGCACTGAAGTGCCCCCCATCCCTGGCAGCTGCACTGTAGCCAGGCTGCACATGTGTTTGGTTGGCAGCAGGAGGGCCCAGCGGGTGCCCAGAGCTTGCCATGGGGGCAGCAGACCTGGCAGCTGTGGCAGGGCTGTGCCTCTCCTCACATGCTCACTGTCGGGAAACCCCAGTGCCGGCTCTGAGCACAGCCGTGCTGGCCCCAGGGAGCGCCGTTACCAGGCTGCCAGAGCCGTGGGGCTGCCAGCCAGGGCAGGGACCAGAGTCAGTCCTGTGCCAGGCCCTTTCAGACCTGTGCCAGGCCCTTTGCATGGCTGCAGTGCCCAGCACAGGGTCCCCGGGCACCACCTGCAGCCATGGGGCCAGACAGGGGTCCGAGAGCCCTGTCGTCAGCCCAGAGCTGACGAGCAGGCAAAGGGTGTCACTGCATCAGTCTTGAATTTTGGGGACTTGGGTGGGAAGGCCCTAGCTCTGCCCTCACCCAGCTGGTGTCACATTGCCTCTTGTCAGTGCTGTGTCCCTGCAGGGGGTCTTTGCCCCAGCACCTGAATTGGCACCTGAGATGGTTCTGGGCAGCAGCTGGCAGTGCCAGGGGATTACTGTTATTAGCACTGACATTGTTTTAATTGATGTGCCATAATCAGGCATTCTGTGCCCATCTCTGAGGGTGACCTCAGTGCATCCATCACCCCCTGGCATCAGGGAGTGGCAGCCAGACTGGCAGGACTCAGGAGGAGGGGCGGCCTGTGGTGGCCCTCACCCCTCTTGTGGGTCCTGCACCATCCATGTACCACCCCACGCTTGCTCCCCCAGAACGTGTTTGAGGGCAAGCCGTCCATCCCCGAGTACAAGGTGGCCTCGGTGCAGAAGTCCCGCTTCATCCTGCTCCACTACAGCATCTTTAAGGCGCTCTGGGACTGGCTCATCCTGATGGCCACCTTCTATGTAGCCGTCACCGTCCCCTACAATGTTTGCTTCATGGGCATGGAGGACAGTCTCTCGGCTGCCCGCAGCACCATCATCAGTGACATCGCCGTGGAGATGCTCTTCATCCTGGGTAGGTCCATGTGTGGAGCCAAGTGTCCATCCGGGGTGGGAGACACGGTGGGACAGGGATGAGGGGTGAGGGAGAGGGGAGCTGGCATCGCAGTGCCCCTGCTGCTGTCCCTGAGCACTCTGGGAGAAAGACCCACATTTCCTGTGGGCTCTGGCTCAGCTCCACCTGGAGCCACAGCAGGGGTGATGAGGGCTGGTGCTGCTCTCCCGGGGCAGACATCGTCCTGAACTTCCGGACAACATACGTGAGCCAGTCAGGCCAGGTGGTGTACGACCCCCGCTCCATCTGCATCCATTATGTGGCCACCTGGTTCTTCGTGGATCTGATCGCTGCTCTGCCTTTCGATCTGCTCTACATCTTCAACGTCACCGTGGTGAGTGCCGCTGGCACAAACGCAGCCTCCGATAGCAAAGCTGCTGCTGTCCGCTGCCCCTCCCACTGCCCACCTCCCCGCCCCTCTCCAGCACCCATGTGTCCTCGGGGGGGATTCGGTGCCCTGACAAGCCATGGCCCTGGCTGCCTGCTGGGTGCTGGGCACTGGGGTGGAAAGCTGCTTGGGGAGGAGCTTTCCCCAGCAAGCCCTATAGCCCACGACCCTCCTGCCGTTCTGTGGGAGTGGCAAAAGATCCCTGCCCCGGGGAGAGGCGTTGGGGTCCCTTTCTGCCCCTGCCTGTAGCTCTGCTGGGTTTACCTGCCTGCCTGCCCCCCAGACCTCGCTGGTTCACCTGCTGAAGACGGTGCGGCTGCTGCGGCTGCTGCGGCTGCTGCAGAAGCTGGACCGGTACTCGCAGTACAGCGCCATGGTGCTCACGCTGCTCATGTCCATGTTCGCGCTGCTGGCGCACTGGCTGGCCTGCATCTGGTACGTCATCGGCCGCAGGGAGCTGGAGAGCAACGACCCCCGCACCTGGGACATCGGTGAGCACGTTCGGGGCACTGGGGTCCCCCCGTGTGCACTCCTGTGGGGCAGTGGTGCCAGGGGTGCAGCCCCCACCACTGGCTCCTGCCCACAAAGTGAGGCTGGGGCAGGGACAGCACCGGAGAGTGGGGCACTGGCCCCTTGGTGAGGGCTAACCCTGGGCTGTGCTTGGCAGGCTGGCTGCACGAGCTGGGCAAGAGGCTGGAGGCTCCCTACTTCAACAACTCGATGGGGGGCCCCTCCATCCGCAGCACCTACATCGCCTCCCTCTACTTCACCCTCAGCAGCCTCACCAGTGTGGGCTTTGGCAACGTCTGTGCCAACACCGACGCCGAGAAGATCTTCTCCATCTGCACCATGCTCATCGGGGGTGAGGCGGGGAGCAGGGCTGGGCGGGGGGCTCACCTCTGGCTGCTGGACCTACGGGTCCCAAGCAAGGTGCTGGGGGAGGTGATGGACAAGCGTGCCAAATGAAACAGCCCCGGGCTGGGATTTGGGGAGCAGCCTCCTGTGCTGCCCCTCACTGGGCCTGACGCTGCCCCGCTGCCCTCAGCGCTGATGCACGCCGTGGTCTTCGGCAACGTCACGGCCATCATCCAGCGCATGTACTCCCGCCGCTCGCTCTACCACACCCGCATGAAGGACCTCAAGGACTTCATCCGCGTCCACCGCCTGCCCCAGCAGCTCAAGCAGAGGATGCTGGAGTACTTCCAGACCACCTGGTCGGTGAACAACGGCATCGACGCTAACGAGGTAGGAGGTGTGGGTGAGGCTGGGCCAGCCCCCCGTGGCCCAGTCCTGCACCCAGCACAAGGGTGATGGGGCTGGCAGGGCCAGCTGTGAGCGTGGTGCTGGAGGGACCAGGTCTGGGGCCGATACCTGCCAGCACAGGGAGCGGGACAGGCACGTGGAGCAGAGGTAGCCCATTTCCACATCCAGGGCCCTTCTCTGCCAGTTGGGACTGCTTGGGTTCTGCTGAGGCGCCAGGGCGGCTGAGCAGAGAGATTCCCTGATCCAGAGGGGCACGTGTCCCCCTGGGGCTGCAGGGCTGTGGGAAGGCTTCTCCCTGCTCCCTCCCTGCCTGCTCTGCCCAGCACCCCGGCTCCTCTCCTCAGCTGCTGCACGACTTCCCCGACGAGCTGCGCGCGGACGTGGCCATGCACCTCAACAAGGACATCCTGCAGCTGCCCATCTTCGAGACAGCCAGCCGGGGCTGCCTCCGCTCCCTCTCGCTCCACATCAAGACCTCGTTCTGCGCCCCGGGGGAGTACCTGCTGCGCCAGGGCGACGCGCTGCAGGCCAACTACTTCGTCTGCTCCGGCTCCCTCGAGGTGCTGAAGGACAACGTGGTCCTGGCCATCCTGGGTGAGGGCAGGCGGCGTGGGCTCTGCCCCAGCCCCTCCTGCTGCCCGGCAGGGTGAGGGCCCCAGGGCTCACGTTGCTAGCCCACTCTGGTCCCCTCCTGCAGGCAAAGGGGATTTGATCGGTGCCGACCTGTGCAGCACGGACCAGGTGATCAAGACCAACGCGGACGTGAAGGCGCTGACCTACTGCGACCTGCAGCACATCGGGCTGCGGGGGCTCTGCGAGGTGCTGCAGCTCTACCCTGAGTACGCCAGCAAGTTCACAGCCGACATCCACCAGGACCTGACCTTCAACCTGCGGGAGGGCAGCGAGACGGAGGTGGGTGCATGCCCTGTCTCGCAGGCCCCTTCCCGTTCTCGTGGCCCCGGGAACCAGAGCAGGGCTGGGACTGTGGCATGGCAGTGGAATGGGGGGGTCTCTGCACCCCCTGCTCACAGCCCCCAGGCTCCAAGGCCAGGGTGGGGGCTGTGGCTCTGCCACCCCTGTGGGCAGGTATGTCCTGTCTTGGCTCTGTGCAACCTGGGGAATTGAAAGAAAGAGCATTTGCAGTGCAGGAGGCTGAGGCCGATGGAAGGCTTGGAAACGGGGGCAGAGGGAACTGGGGGGGGCACTGCAGGATAGGCAGCTGGGGCACAGCCCCCTGGAGTGCAGAAGACAGCCGGGGGCTGCAGGTTTAGTCATGCTGATGGCTCTGGCGGCTGGGGGGATGTTCTGCAGCAGAAATGGCTCTGCAGTACTTTTCCTCCCCCAGCTCTGCTGTGAGAGGCTGGGGGCTCCTCCAGAGCATCTCTCTCCCAGTACCCACTGCCCACAGGCCTGGTGGAGGTGGGGTGGGAGGTTGCTTTCTAAGTCCCAAACAGCCGTATCAAGACCCACCATGTCCATTGCACAGGAGAGGTGTAAACAAATCAGGGGTGGAGGGTGCCAGGAGTGTGCACCAGGTCTTGCAGAAGCCCTGTCACTCTCCTCAGCTGACTACACTCTCCAGGCAAAGCTGATGGCTGAGGCTGGAATGGGATTTGGGACAAAGTCTTGGGTCTGGCTCAGGCAATTCACCGTTGTCACAGCAGCAGCAGAGGAAGGAGAGTGGGCAAGGGGCTGCAAAGGCTGGTGCTGGGGCTGATGCATGCAGCTGGGGGCGGTTTGGCTGTCCATGGGGGCACGGAGAGGCGGGGGGGGGGGCTGAGGCCTGTAGCTGGTCCCCATGCAGCCGTGCGGGGGTCCCACCTGCTGCTGAACCGGTGCCGTCTGCTCTCCCCACAGGGGCTCTGCCGCTACTCCCGGTCGCCGCGGCTGCCGCAGGTGCCGCAGGTTTGTACCGTGCCCGGGCGATGGGGAAGGACGGGGCAGGGGTGGCCATGCTCGCCACCAGCCCTGACCTCCTGCCCAACCGCAGCCTCGTCCGGAGAGCGGTGCTGCCCCGGAGAAGCCCCTTACCTCTATTCTGGAGGATGAGGAGGAACTCGACGAGGTCTTCCAGCAGTCTCCCGCCAGCCCCCCGCGCCGCAAGATGCTGCTGCCCCAGCTGAGCAGCCCGGCGCGCCGCGGCTCCCTGAGCAGCCTCCTGGGCGATGAGCTGTGCCAGGTCTCAGCCCTGCGGCGCAACTGCCGCTCCCCGGCCCGCGGGAGCCGCGGCCTCAGCCCCTCTCCGCAGTGCCGGCGGGACGCCCGGCTCCCGGAGCGGGATGGCAGGAGGCCGGCCAAGCTCCTCATCCCGTCCCTGCACGCCAACGGCCCCCCGGACCTCAGCCCCAGGTACGGCTGGGACCTGCTAGTGGCTCATCCCACTGCTGCGGGTTTGTGCCCGCCGGGCTGCGGAGGTGGCGGCGGTGGCAGAGGGGCGAGGGGGTGGCGCGGGGAAGCTCTCACCCCCTCCCACTCTAGAGTCGTGGATGGGATTGAAGACAACGGGGGGACATCAGAGTCACAAACCTTCTGCTTCAATATGGACCCGCCGCTGCCGAGCGCGGCGAGGGACTCCCCCACCTCAGGTACCGCCAGCAGTGCCGGTCAACGCCGGGGCTCTGGCCCCGGGACGGGGGGCTCGGGGAGCCCTCTGCCACCGGCGGCCGTGTCCCCCCCGACAGGGACCGACGTGGGCGGCCCAGCCCTGGCGATGGAGGCAGAGCAGATAAAGCAGAACATCAGCAGGCTAAACCAGGAGGTGCGGCGGCGACCGGGGGCGGGCGCGCGTCCCCGGGAGCGCCGAGGACACCGCCCGGCGCTCACCGCTCTCCGTCCCTTCCAGATCAGCCACCTCAGCCAGGAGGTCTCGCAGCTCAGCCGGGAGCTGCAGGGCATGATGGAGCTGCTCAGGGGTCACCTGGGCGCCCCGCCGCCCCCCGCCTGCTCCTGCCGCCTGCCCGCGGCCGTCCCGCCGCCCCCCCGGCCCCCGCCGCCCGCTGCCCCGGTGCCGTCCTCGCCTCCCGTGCCCGCCTCGCCGCCGGTGCCCCTCAGCTCCCGCAGCTCGCCCTCCGCCAGCCCCCGGGCCAAGCGCTGCCCGGTCCGCAGCCTCTCTGCCCACGCCGCCGCGCTGCAGCACCCCTGGGTGGGCGCCGAGGGGCCGCGCCCGCCGCGGGGGAACCCCCCCGACCCCCGCCGGGGCTCGGACTCGCAGCCCCCGCCGCTGCCGCCCCGCTCCGCCCTCTCCTTCCCCGGCTGCTCGGCCAGGGCTTGGCCCCGCGCCCGCCCGGAGCCGCGGTCCGGCTCCACCAGCTCCCACTGACCCCGCGGTCACCGGGGGAGCCGGGACCGGGGTGATCCCGCCCGGGGGGACCCTGCCCGGGGTGACCGTGCCCCCCCCCCCCCCGCCCCCAGGGCGCCCCGGGACGCCGCGCCCCGAACACTCGCAGGGATTTTGATACGGTTTTATACTCTTCGTCCACGGGGCCTTTCTCACAGCCCGGCCGGGCCCGGGAGGGGAGGGCGGCGGGGACACGACGGAGCGGGGGGGGGGGGGATCCGGGGGCTGAAATCAGTCGTGGACCCGAGGGATCCCCGGGAGGGTCTCCGGGGGTCACGGACGCTGCCGCCCCTCCGCCGCTGTAGTTCCCGTGGTTCTGTCCCGTCCCTCCCGCCCCCCCCCGACACCTCGGGAAATAAAGGCTCTATTTTTCCAGCCCCGGCTCCGGTGAGTCTCCGCCCTGCCCGGGGCCGCCCCGAGTCCCCCCCGGACTACAACTCCCAGCAGCCCCCGGGGGCGCGCGATGACGTCACGCCCGCCTAACGTGGGGGCGGTGCGCCCGTCAGGAGGCGGGATCCCCTGCGGGGCGGGGCCACGATGATTGGCAGTTCCCGCCGCCTGTGGGCGCAGGGCGGGGGGCGGAAGGGGTGGGCG
>JAYRBT010000081.1:2425539-2449103 GCA_036023395.1 Myiotriccus ornatus | reverse complement strand
GGCGGGGCCGGCGCAGAGCCGCTCCCCGGGATCTCGCCCGGCCGGCGCTCCGGGGGCCCGCGGTGGGAGCGCAGCGGGGCCCGGCGGCGCCGCTGTGGAGGGCGGGGCGATGCCGTCGGGCTCCGCGAGCCGGGGCCGGACCGGGCGGGCGCCGCCGGGGCGGGGCGGGGGCTCCGGGCGGCCGCGATCCTCCGCCTCGCCCGGTGCCGCCGAACCGGGCCCTGCGAGGCGGGTGGGGGGCGCAGCCGCGGGGCGTGGGTGTGCGGGGGCGGTACCGGGAGCGGCGCGGCCCGGGGGACGGGCCCCGGCTCGGGGCGAGCTGCCGGCGGCGCTGGGTGGTCCCGGTCGGGCCGGCCGTGAGCGCGGAAGGATCGGGGGGGCGGAGGGGAGGGCAGCGGGAGCGGCACCTGCAGCCCGTACCCTGCGCCTCCCAGCCGGGACTGGGAATTCCAGGGAAGAGGGGAAGGTGCGGTGCCCGCCGGGGCGGGAGTGTCGTGGGGGGCGATCGCGTCTTGTAGCTGTTCGGCCTCCGAGCTGGAAATAGAGGCTCCATGAACTAGTTCCCAGGAACTGCTGGGGTGAGGGGTGTGACTCGATCTGCTGGGATTGGGCTCCAGGGCAGTGGAGACTGTCCCGGGTCGCTGCTGTGCCGAGCACAGCCCTGTTCCCCCCACCCCGCGGGCCCTGGTGGGAGCGAATCTGTGGTGCTGCGGGGCCCTGAGCCAGGCACAGGGGCTGCAAGGACGTTCCGTGGCTTGTCTGGAGAGGAACCCTGGCCAAGGCCACCCCCGGGTCGCGGAATCACGGCAGGAGAGGCTCCGGCACATGAGCTGGGAGCACGGCAGGAGGGCACCTGGGAGCGCGAGCAACAGGTTTGTGCTGCCAAATCCCGGGAAAGCCGCTCAAACGCCGTTCCCTGGTGATGCCCAGGGTGCTTGGCAGGGCTCCTGGGGGCTGGGCAGGAGCCCTGAGTGGGGCTGTGGCCCTGCAGGGAGCCCAGCCCAGCCCTGACCCCGGCCCAGCTGACCTCTGGGTGCTGCCCTCGGAGCTCTGACCTTGGCTGTTCCCGAGCCCGTGAGGAAGCCGGGGAGGAGAATTTACCCAGGGACTATTTTAAGTCTGGCGTGGAACAACTTGCAGTCTACTATTCTTAGCTTTTTGTGTGGAGGGTCAGCACACTTGAGCTGCCCTGTTTACAGCCTGACATCAGGCCTGCACTGCGCTGGGTCAGGGCTCCTGAGCTGGCTCTGAGCTTGGCTGGGGCCAAAAAGACAGGTCAGTCCATGTTGGCTTGACATGCCACGCTGTCTGTGTGAGATTCCTTGGAATATCCCGTTAATATCCACTCCTGCCTTCACTCTAAAAGTCTTTTACATTTCCTTTCAGCTCACCGGGATAATAAGGCGAAAGAAATGTGGCTGAAAAGGGTGAAGAATTCAGGATAGTGCCTGTAGGCAGCTGTTCTTGATGTGTTCTTGGAGTGAGGAGAGCAGGTAAAGCAGGAGTCTGGCTGGACCTGGGAGGTCAAGGACAGCAACACTTGGAGTCAGAAGTGGGTCTCAGTGCTGAAATTGCCTCAGACTCCTCTTGAGTCACAACAGTGTGCTGGAACTTCAGAGCAGAAGTCTGTTTCTGAAGTGAACTTCCCCTCTAAGATGCTCTGGTTGATTTAGGTGAAGGTTGGTTTAAGGTTGTGCCAGGCAATGTGAGTCCCTCGAGGCTCTCTAAGTAGGTGCTGATGCCCCTTCAGGTGAGGGAACAACCCAGGCAAGCTGAGATGGACTCGTGGAGAAGGGTTTGAGTTACTGGAGGGCATGAGGGGAAGGCTGGCTTGGCATGTGGATATGAATACAGTAAAATAAAACACTGGTCTAGTTTTGCATGAGCAGAGTTGGGTTCGGGTCCATTTGCTTTCCAGTGAAACCAGTGATGGACTGGGCAGTGTCTGAAAGGACCTGTGTTGTGTGCTTGCCCAAACCTGGCAGTTGTGATGAGATGTGGGATTATCTCCATCCCAGCAAAGCTCTTCTGCACCTGGAGAGGGATCAGCTCTGGGTTGCTCTCTAGGCCCTGCCAGTTGCCAGCTCTGGCTCCAGACTCCCTCAGCTGCTGCCTGGTTAGCGGGTGGTGGTCATGGCATCTCCCTGAGCAGGGAGGGGGAAGGAATGCCAAGTGCTTTCAGACACAGGAAATGAAATGGGAACACTTCTAATGAAGTGGGTGTAGCCCAAAGTATTCCTGTCAGCAGACTCAAAAGAGGGTAGAGTGTAGAAATGTTGGAGTCAGCTGTTTTCTTCCCTTGGGGTATGAAGTTTGCAGCCTCTTATGCAAGTCCTGAGAAGTCGTCAGAGTAACACTGAAAACACTCCAGACTCCCGCCAGGAACAGGGAGCTTTCCTGGCTGTGACAGTACTGGGGAGGGATAAAGCTTCATCTGAGTCCCAGAGGGAACACTGTCCTCCCCTGGAGCACGGGAACGAGCTGCCGGAGCAGCTCTACGTAAACAGATAAGAAAACATTGGTTTTCGTGTTTGCTTTGGTTTGGTAGAGCTCCAAATAAGGAGCTGCTTGAGGCAGGAGATCTTTGTGCCGTCTGGGAAAGATACTGTGAAGGTCACGGATTCTTTGCAGTGCAGGTGGCTGTTTGTTGCCTTGCATTGCTGATGTTGCCTTCTTTCTCACAGAGAGGTGAGTGCTGCCCAAGGCACGTGTTGCTGGGTGTCTGGTCAAAGCTCTGTCTGCTGAGGGGACAGTGTCAGGAACAGGAGTTAAAGGACCTTGGCTGTGGAATTAAAACCTCGATGCTTTTGTTCCGTTTGAGTAGGTCCAGGCTGCACCCGTGAGTTGCTCCTCCAGCCTTGCTGTGCCCTGTGTTCTCTGGAACTGGACCAGCTTCTTGCAGTGCCAAGGATAACTGAAAGTGGGTGAGGGCTCCGAGAGGGAGCTGCTGTGGGACGGGGAACGTGGAGGCTTTGCTCCCTGCAGCGAGAGAGCAGCTAATGTGAGGTGAAAGTGATGCACGGGAGGAAGATGATGCCTCTCCTACAGGAGTCTGTGCTGAAGGGGTGGTAACAGCAGGGTGGTGGCCTTGAAATCTCTGAGGATAAAGTTGTTTTGGAAAAGCCGCTTTGAAAAACAGCCGGGAGGCCACGGCTGTGCAGATGTCAGGAAACAGATGTGTGTATCAACAGCATGAGAAGGGGCTGGTGCTGCAGGAACAGCTAGACTTGTTCAGGGCTGTAGCTACCAACAATGAGTAATTTAACTTTGGAATGGAAATCCCATTTACCTGTGAACTGAGATGAGTGTGTCCATGCCTTCGGGAGTCTTGCATGTGGGACTGCACAGAGAAGTTGTTGTGCTGTCCTAAGTTAGTCACAACTGTAGAAGCGCTGCTGAGACTGCTGTCTGAGCTGATTTGGGTCTGTGAGTCTGCACTTTGGGGCTGTAGTGCAGCTGCAGTGGTGAGTTCCCCAGTTAGAGCAGTTACTGAACTCCGGGCTACGGCCTCGCTGATCAGAACACTGGGGGTTTGTTCTTTGGGGAGGGAATTGCGTGCTGCCTGTAGAAAGGTGAAGTATTAAAATTGATCAGACTTTATGGGACTGAGGTCTGTAGGTCAAGTGTGTCTCCTGATTCATCTCTTGTGTAGCAGCTGAGCCTGTTCCTCCTTCCTCTGCAACCTGGACTCTCCTGCAATCAGGCTCTGGAAGTTTGTTCTTATTAATCATATCGATGAGTTGGAATATCAGGCTGACACTCCGTGCTGTGCTAACCTGGACTAATGGGGTCCATGTGTGGTTCTGGTGGGACCCACACTGGCTGCTGGTCCTGCTCACAGAAGTTGCTCCTGACTCCACATCCTGCAGCCGAGTGTCCTGGGAGCAGGGCAGTGCAGCTCAGCTGCCTGTGCAGGGAGAGGTGAAGCAAAACCACTGGGTAACTTCAGGGCTTCCTTTGCCAAGGAATTCATGTAACGCTGTCAGCTATTTAACAAGATAAATACTTCACTGGGGCTTTTGTCTTGAGTATTTTGGTTCTAAGCCAACAAATCCATAGTGAAGCGGCTCCTTGCATAGCTGAGAGCAGCAGCAGTCCTCTGGGTAACTAGATTCTTCAGAGTTTGGTATCTAAATATCCTCAGCTTTCAGCCCTTGCTACTGGGTGAACACAGGGCAAAAATATTAGATTCTGTAACTTCTGACATCTAAAAATGAGAAGCTTCCCTGTGGTGGGGTTTCCTGTAGGGGTTAATGTGGGGATCTGACAGTAATTCCCTTATGGAGATTGGGATTCCTCTCCTGGGATGGGATCTTGTGATCTCCCAAGTGCTGGGTTTCGCTAGTTACAAGAAACTAGTAGGAAAATTAATGCCTGTTAATCTTGATGACATGAGTACCCCACCATGCCCTTCCTTCTCATGGCCTCAGCTGCTTGAATTAGCACTGCAAGTTGGGACTTCAGCTGCTTTCCCTTGTCTGCCCAGTATCACTGTGGTTATTTTGGTCTGTCTGACCCACAGCTCGAGTGTCAGAGTTCCCATGGGGAGCAGGGAAGGGTACATGCCCAATTCTCTGCTGGAAGAGGGGGAATGAACAGCCCCCCCCCAGCATCAGAAATGGCTTCGTACAGCAGGAAGCCCTCCCTGTTTCTCAAGCCAGTGTCCACTGGTGGTTATGGGCTGACCTAGGCCAGGTCCTGGCTGTGTAATTCAGCTGTTCCCTCTGCAGAGCCAAGTTCTGTCTGACAGGAATCCTCAAAGACATCGGCAGAAAGTGCCAAAGTGCCCGTCCTGCCATGGAGCATGCTTGCTGTCCGAGGCTTTGGTGGGCACTTCCTTCAGTTATTTGGTTCTTTCTGTGACCAGCTCACCTCATTCTGTTGGAGTTCATGTAGCCCAAACAGATGGAAAAATGCATCAAGATCTGTGAAATATAGGCCAGGCTAAGACTTGAGGATGTCAAGAGGCTCGTTTCCTCGTTTTGCTCCGGGAATCACCCCTATCAGATTTCGGGAGGCCGTAACTCAGAGACATGATTCATGCAGCATTTAATGTGCAGAACGTTGGTCTGAAGCAGCAGCAGAGCTGATGGACTGCCTGGGAACAAACACAAGGTTCACTTGCAAGCTCTGGTTGGAGGGGAAGCTCTCAAAGGTGGAAGCTTCTTCGGACTCTGGATATGCAGAGCTGCTGCTGAGCCTCTCAGACCTGGCGGTGACCGAGCTGCTCCTGGCCAGAGCTGCAAATGCTGTTCCCTCACTGCCCAGCAAAGCCAGTTGCTCATTTACTTCCTATCAAGCTTTCTCATCCTGTCAGAGTTTGTCCTTCCTTGGAAGAGGGAGGGGGGTCCTGACAGTGCAATTTTTTTGCTGATCCAAGACTGGACAGGCCGCTCAGAGCAGCGGCTTCACAGCTCTGCCTCCTGAAACATCTCGTGGCACTCAGAAGTTACTCCTTGTGGTTTCTGTCCTACCTGCAGCTCCAGTGACCAGCACCAGCTCAACAGCAGGTGTCTGACTGCCTCCTGGTCAGAGCAGTTTGAAGTGGAATGTCTGTAGGTCAGAGCACTCAAGTGCTTTGCATTTGGAAAGCTGCTGAGGTTCTCCAGCTGCTGGCGCTCATGGACTGTCCCTCCAGAGGAGCTCTGAAATGGCTTGAGGTTCCCTGTCAAACTGTGGGATTGCTTAAGCTTGAGGCATGGTTAAAGTAGCCTCAAGCAATCACAGCTGGACAGGCATTGCCCTGGGAAGCAGCTGTTTGAAACTCTCCTCTGTGCTGAGCAGGCCTGAGTGTTCTGTTCAGGGGACACTCTGCTCCAGTTCAACCTGCTTTAAACTTCTTATTCATGGAAATCTGATATTTGCTGGGTAAATGCAGGATGTGCCCAGAGTTTCTTCACAGCTACTCCCAGAACAAGAAGGATTTGGCTTTTGGGGCATTTTCTTGCAGTTGTCTCTCAGCAAGCAGCCTGGGTTAGGAGAGTAGAGTGGAAAGTGGTGATCCAGAGCGGATGTGATCAGCTGTGGAATTTTTCATCCACGGGAAGTGGGAGCTGTGATGGGTACAGGAAATACGCTTAAATCCGCAAGTGTGCACTTGGAAAGCATTCCTGTTCTCTGCAGGCAGCAGAGCTCAGTGCTTAGGGAGGCCCTGGGACTCACTCGTGGGCAACTGGATGCAAACCAGCTTGTCCTGCTGTCCTGCCATGGCTCTGTGCCTCTGCACCACTCCAGAGGTTGGTGCTGGGGAGTGGATGGCAGTGTTAGGGGATGCTGCCTGTTTGTGCTGGATTTGAACAGTCCTTGTGAAGAACGTGGCCAGTAGCCTGGCGACCTGGAATGCTGTGGGATGAGGGCGTTGGGGTGTGGGAAGCATTAGGTGCTGCCTCTGTGTTTGGATCAGGTTGGGTGGTGATTCCTGGTGTGCAGCGGGGATGGGGAGGGGCTGCTGCCAGCCTCTGAGGGGACAGTCCCTGCTGCCAGGTGCCCTCCCTCCCTGTGCAGACCACCTGCCTGGCTCCAGGGCCCTCCTCGGGCCTGCTGGGAGGTGCAGAATGTCGTGGTGCAAGTGCTGTGGGCTGAACAGATGACTCTAGAAACTGCCTTTGTCCAAATGCCTCGTGACCTGCAGAACTGCCTCCTGCCAGCGTGCCACTGGGATGGTTCTGTATGGCATTGATAGTCTGAAGTTGCTTCCTTGTGAACTCGGGAGGGGAGGAAGGAACTAAAGGTCAGCCTCAGTTACCTCCATGAACTGAGTAATTGTTGTTTGAATAGATGAAGCTCTAATAACACCCATTGTGGGCTGGCTGCTCCTTGCCTGCCTCACCCCAACAAGGTGTGTGTAACATCCACGTGTGGTAGAAGTGCTGGAGGGCCCAGTGGTGGGGAGGAGAGTTTGTGTTACCTCTCCAGGTATGCTCAACAGGCTGAGATCCTGCTGCAGGAGCTGCTGCCTGGCAGGAACTGCCCTGTGGTGCTTGCAGCTGATAACTTTCCATCATGGGAAGGAGCCACCACTGGCTTGTGCTGATGGTGGCTGCAGATCAAACCACCCTCTAGAACTGGTACAGCTGAGCGTGTCACTGACTCTGACCTCCTCTTCCAGTTGCAACCTGCCTCCAGGTGGATCCCAGTGCAGAACCTGCAGCATCCTTAACTCTCGGCACTCCTGCACTTAAGCCACAATGGCGGGTCGAGGTGGAGCTGCCCGACCGAATGGACCAGCTGCTGGGAACAAAATCTGCCAGTTCAAACTTGTTCTCTTGGGCGAGTCGGCGGTGGGGAAGTCCAGCCTGGTCCTGCGCTTCGTGAAGGGGCAGTTCCACGAGTACCAGGAGAGCACGATCGGAGGTGAGTGCCAGCTCCACGTGCCTGTGGCTGGGAGGTGCTGACCTTGCTGGGGCAGGCTGGGGTGTCAGAAGCAAAGAGTGGCTATTTCAGTCTGGCCTGGGATTTCTGCTATAAATAGAACCAAACAGTTAATGCTTTTAACTCTTGGTTTGCAGTCTGTTGGTGTGAGGTTGGAGCGCAGCAGAGAATGATGCTATGGCAACCTTGCACTCTGCCTCTGAGGCTTTGCTTCCAGTGCCTCAATTCCTGCTTCTAATTAGAACTGAGGCCTTCAGCTTGGTTTATAGCCCTTAATTATCTTTTCAGACCATGACCTGGGATTTTGGGGCTGTTTGTAGAATGATGCTGTTAACTACTTCCACAGTGCTTTCAGGTCTAGCAGTTCTTTAGCTTGAAATCGTTAGCACAGTGTCACCAATCAAAGGCTGGTTGGCACCCAGGTCTGTGAGCAGCAATACTGGGAGGGGTGTCCTGAGGAAAGGCTTGAACTGTCCCTCTGTCACCCATGCAGGGAGTAAGCACAGCTCTAAGTGTGGCTTATGGGAAAGCAGGGCTTAATGCTCCACTGTGGAGGGTTGTGTGGACACTGCTGCTCTGCCTCAATCTGTGCATTTGCCCTGGGTGTAACACATGGTGTTAGACTTAATGGAACAAGAAAACAACCAGTTACTAAACTGGGGGGGTGTGGTGTAACAGGGCTGAGTTTGGTGCTGTCACTGGTGCTCCCCAGCTCTGATCTGGGTGGTGCCACAGCCGGGCTGTGTGATCCCTGTGAGGGGCTGCTGGGGGGGTCTGGCCCCACAGCCACTCCAGGGGCTGGCTGCTGCCTGGGCTCTCTGGGCCACCTTCCTGTCACTGTGGGGGGGCCCTTGGGTTCCTGTGAGCAGGAAGTGTCACACAGCAGAGCTGCAGCTGCCACAGCGAGTGGCACTGGCCTCTCCAGGGCTCTCTGCTCGCTCCCACGCAGCAGCAGAGCTGCTCTGAGCTCTGGGGCCCGTCCTGCTGGAGCTGAGGCAAAAGCCCCCACCTTCTCTTGCAGCTGCCTTCCTAACACAGACAGTGTGTCTGGATGACACAACGGTGAAGTTTGAGATCTGGGACACGGCAGGGCAGGAGCGGTACCACAGCCTGGCCCCCATGTACTACCGAGGGGCCCAGGCAGCCATCGTGGTCTACGACATCACAAACACAGTGAGTGTGGGCAGGGCTGGGGGCCTGGGCTGGGGGGGAGGCTCCTGCAGCTCTGGGAGTGTTTGAGCCCTGCAGGCTCCTGCCTGCAGGTGCTGAGTTCTTGAAAACTGCTCATGGCCTCTTCCTCAGCTCTGGCCAAGGCTGTGTGAGCTGATAAAGGATCCTGCTGCCAAGTGCTGCAGAGGCAGAACACTTCTCACAGGAAAGCCTTGTTCTAATCATATCTGCCCTGTGGATTCCTACACTGCTGCCCTTCCTGACTGCTGCCTCCTGTTTGCTTCCAGGACACATTTGTACGAGCCAAGAACTGGGTGAAAGAGTTGCAGAGGCAGGCTAGCCCCAATATTGTAATTGCACTAGCAGGAAACAAGGCAGACCTTGCTACCAAGAGAGCTGTGGACTTCCAGGTGAGTGAGAATCCAGAGCACTTGTTCCCTGAGTAGGTCACAAAAGCAGCTTTTTGCTTAAGCTGGGGAGATGTTGGCTCTGTGTGAAATGCTTTGAGGGAGAGTGGAGGTGAAGATTTGTGCTCGGGACCCCAGGATGCCCCTGAGCAGGGGCTGTGCCCTGCTCTTCCCACACTTTTGTCACAGCACGTGTGGCTCTGGCTGGTGACAGTTCTGGTGAATGTGGAGGAGGAGGAGGCCCACAGAGCACAAGCTCCTGCCCTTGGTGTCCTTTGCTGCCTTACTTATCTGGGGCTGTCTGCAGTGTGTGAAACATCATCTCCCAGGCACAAGACACATGAGGAATCATTCCCAGCTTGTTCTCTGCTCTTCACAGTTCTTACTTTGTCTGAGCCAAGCGCTCAGGAGAGGCTCTTCCCAGCCCTCTTACAGGATTGCTTGGGCTCTTGCAGTGGCTGACATCCTCCCAGCTGAGCAAACACCAGGCACTGTGTGTGTGGCTCAGTCAGGCTGTGCCCCAGCTCAGCTGTGCAGGGCTGCCAGCAGAGCCTGTCCCTGAGCTGTCCTGGCCAGCCAGGAACTGGGGTGGCAGTCTCTGGCCTGGGGTGGGACGGTGTTAATCTGGCTGTTAGTTTGCTGACAACTGAAGTACGTGAAGCCTGCTTGGGCCTCCTGGCAGGGTGCCTTTAGCACTCTGATGTGATTGTTTGTAGGATGCACAGACATACGCAGATGACAACAGCTTGCTGTTCATGGAGACGTCGGCGAAGACAGCGATGAATGTGAACGAAATCTTCATGGCAATAGGTAACGACCTGTGTGCGGGGCTGGGGCAGCTCTGAGCGCCAGCAGTGCAGCTTGAGGGGTCCTGTGTCACCCAGAGGCTGGTGCCTCTTACTGGGGCAGACGTCCAGTTCGCCACACTGGTGTCACTCTCTGAGCGTGTGGAGTCTTTGCCTTGCCAAGCTGGGTCCCTCTCCCTGGGTCTGGGCTGGTGAGGGAGGAGGCAGCAAAGCTGATGCCAGCCAGAGTCGGGAGTGGGCTGGTTTGCCATGCAGTGCTGCTGGCAGTGTCGTGTCCCAGACTCCTTTGGAACAGGATGGAACAGGCGGAGCCCAGCGTGGGGTGTGCAGTGGGAGGCGGTTGGCCTCTGTAGAGGACCCTACTAATGTCCTGTTTCCTTCTAGCCAAGAAACTGCCAAAAAATGAACCCCAGAATGCTCCTGGTGGCCCAGGCAGGAATCGGGTGGTGGACCTTCAGGAGAGCAGCCAGCCGAGCAGGAGCCAGTGCTGCAGCAACTGAGCAGCTGCTCCAGCCCGCGAGCCCTCGGAGGACGTGACTGGAACCCACGCTAACGATCGCACTTACCGTAGGGCGGCCGCTGCCGGCGCCGCTGTGATTCTCCATCCCTTTCTGATCATAGGCTGGAGGGAGTTCTTCCACCTGCACCTTTCTGTACAAATACTAATTCAATTCTAAGTCTTAAGTCACTTTTTTAATATATGAACTTCTGCTCTTCCCTCTTCCTGGTGGTGGTGGATGCAGGACCCGGTGTCTGCCCAGCCAGCGCGGCCGTCCCGCGGGTGAGGCCAGCAGCACCCAGGTCCCACAGCACTGTAGTTCACTATGGGAAACAAAGGGATATTGGGACACGTGTTTAAAGTTCCCTGTCTGTAAGAGCTGAGGCTGATCCCGTGCGATGTGCCCAGAACAACCACTAAACTGTAGCATTAGAGACAAACTCCGGCTCTTGGGCCACTTATTGACCAAATCAGTGATGAGTATTCGGGGTGGGGCAGAGGGAAGCAAAACTGGTTTCTTCTGTATTTTGTATTGTATGTTTCTCCATGTAACCAATCAGTATCTTGTCAATATAGTACATCCAACGAGCTGCCTGTTGTCTTTCTTTGTGTTGGACTCCAGCATGCCAACTCTTCTTTTCTCTCGGTTCTGTCGTAATGCACTAATCCTGTTGCAATTTTTGCAAAAGATCTTGTATAGAAAATTGTCCTTTTCTCGATGGTTGTGATGCCACTAATGTTGTTAACCCTGCTCTGGTGGGAATACACAA
Source organism: Myiotriccus ornatus (assembly GCA_036023395.1). Taxonomy (NCBI): domain Eukaryota; kingdom Metazoa; phylum Chordata; class Aves; order Passeriformes; family Tyrannidae; genus Myiotriccus; species Myiotriccus ornatus. Next base: position 2,438,080 of record JAYRBT010000081.1, on the reverse strand, counting down.
AGTTTACTGATGTACAGAGGTGGGGTGGGGGAAACCTCGGGTAACCTGTCAGTGGGAACGATGTGTATTGCAAAAGCCTGTAATTCCACAAAGAATGAAGGGAGGTATTAAATGGCTTCTGTTGCCAGACTCTAACTGATGTTGGCTGCTGCCTAGTGCCTAATGCAGTGTCTTATGCATCCTGGTATTTAAGAGGAACTGTCAACTTAGTCTTCACCACAAACTTCAGTTTTGTGTGATTAAAACAAAATTTTTATAAACCTATCTTAACAACAATGTTCATGTTTCTTAATGCAGCAGGGACTGGACCTGAGCACAACAGTTCTGCTGGAGGCTGAGGTGTGCTGGGCTGCTTGTGGTACGTCCCACATCTTGGCAGGGAAATGGGGCCTTTCCTTCCTGGGGAGGGAGAAATGGAGATCCTGAGCTGGGGGCTGTGCTGCTGCTCCTGCTCACAGTGATGCTGCTGGTGTTCACTCGGCTTCAGTGTGCTCAAGGAGGCTTAAGGCAAATAGTGGGAATTACTCCTTGCCTGATACTTCTGGGGAAACTCTGCAGTGCACATAGGGAAGAGGTAGGGGGAGCAGTGTGTGGAGGAGCTCAGCTCCATGGTGGGACAGGCTTGGGAATGCTGCTCTGGAATTAATGAATGCAATGCCTCTTTCCCTGGAGCGTTATGGCCTTGGAAGATGCTGCTCTGCTGCTGCACAGACTGTGAGACCCTGACACCTATGGCTGACCTGCAGTCAATATGGAAGATGGAGCAGCCCCTTGCAGCTCCACCCCTACCACGTATGCTGCACCATTCCTGCTGGGAGAGGCTGAGGATGGAGATGTGCTGCACCTGGAACCACCTGCCCCGCCTGCCTCAGCTCTGGGGTTGCTGCTGCTCAGCTGCAAGAGAGCTGTGAACAGAGTTGTGAGAACAGCCCCGGCTCATGTGGGCTTTGTCCTTTATCCAAGGTCTTGGTGCCTCTTCCTCATGCTGCATTTCCTTAAAATCCTGGAAGCAGGAAGGGTCTGGAATGACTTGGTGACTGAGTTCCCAGCATCGTGCTGGAGTCTGGCTGCCTGCAGGATGGGGTCTCTGGTGGCCCACCCAGTCGGGTTCTCTCACCTGGTGCTGCTTGTGCCTGGGCTGCTCAGCTGCTGGAGGAGCTCACAAACTCTGGGGGATCCTTGAGCTTTTGGTGCTTACAGCTTGAGGGGGGTCTGGTGCTGCTGGTTCCCCCAGGCAGCCACAGATGGACCTGTAGGACAATGGCTTCCCTGATCCCGCTTGGAACAATCCTACGGACACTGCAGGACACTGCAGTGCTTCTGGCTCCTCTTCCTGGCTCCTTCCAGGACTTGGGGTCTAGTCTCTGTGAAGATGCTGGCAATGCCCTAAGGAGGGTCTTCACTGGAGCAGGAGCAGGTGCTCAGGGGCTCAGTATTGGGGCTGGGGACCCGCTGCTGTTCCTGGTGTGTGTCTGGAATGGGCTGTCTGATGTGGGAGCAGCTTTAGCACAAACAGGTGTGCCTGCCCACATACCTGCTGCCTGCCCGGGCCTGAGCGCGGGCGTTACTGGTGGTTACACACCCTGCCTGGGGTTGGGCTTTTGCCTCCCTGCTGCTGAGAGCTCAGGGGAGCTCCAGCAGCCCCTCACCAAGCTGTGTGGGGGAAAGTGTGGATAAAATAGCTGTACCCACACCCAGCCAGGCCATCCAGTGTGGTTCTCTCCCCATTCTGTGGCACGGGCCAGTGCTGTGGAGCTGGAGTGAATGCTGACAGCAGTGTAAGGAAGGGGTGAGTGTGGTACAGGTGAGTGAGGCCGCCCTCCCTGCCTGGGACCTTCTTGCCTATCCCCTTCCCCAAGCAGCACAGAGCTCCCAGATCCTCTGGGCCTGCTGTCGACCCCATTTTGTCCTGCCCTGAGGAACAAAAGAAGTTTTTCCCTCTCTGTGCAACCAGCTCCTCTGGCATCCAGAGCCAAGAGCAAGGTGCAGCCTCCCCATCAATCAACACCCAGAGAGCACATGAAAATTCTATGCAAAAGTATTTTTATTGGATACAAAAACATTCCAGTATAGTGAAAAAAAAATGACATCATTGCTGATGGAGCTTGTCTGGGCTTAAACCCGAGACTTGCTCCTGTCTGCTCCGGTCCTGCCGTGGCCATGGGGTCCCATCCTGTTACACCTGGGCTTTGCTGGCAGCTCCGTCCTCAGAGGCTGGTCCAGGCTGTGGGGCTGCAGGGCTGACCTGGATGGGCACGTTCCTCTCCGGAGCAGCCGGCAGTGCCAGCTTGGGGGCCTCGATGCGGAGCTGCCCCTCCTTGGACAGGGAGCAGGTCAGCGCCTCGGCGTCCACCTCCTCGGGCACGTCCCACTCCCGCTTCAGCACCTCGTACTTGTAGGAGAAGGAGCCCTTCTCGTCGACGTTCTGCGTCTCCTTCTGCCCCACCAGCACCACCTTCCTGCCCACCACCTTCACCGACAGCTGCTCGGGAGCGAAGTTCTTCACGTCCTGGCAGACGGAGAAGCCTTCCCCGGAGCCCTGGGCCAGGGTCGTGCTGGTGCTCGGGGCGCGCTCCGCCGCGATGGCTCCGTGGTTGCTCAGAAGCTGCTCGAAGCTGCTCATGAACTCCCGGGCTTTCTCCATCTCCTGCTGCAGCTCGGTGAAGATGGTCTCTGCGTGGGGCCAGAGGGTCCTCACCGTTCCCAGACGGCTGGCCAGGGAGCTGGAGGCGAATGGTGCGAGGTGCATCCGGCAAAGCATCGCTGCTGCTGCTGTTGTTGTTGTTGCTGCTGCTGTTGCTGCTTCTTTCCCCTTTCCAGTGGATTGGAAGCGTTCTGCCCCGCTGCTGCCGGCGGAGCCTTTTATTCCCGTTCCCTGGAGGCGTGGCCTCGTCCCGAAAATTACGTCACCCTCGGGAGAAGAGCTCAGCTCTTTCCAGCCCGTTCCAGCTCATTCTTGTTACTCATCCATGAGGAGAGGCACCGCTGACGTCGTGCCCGGCATACCTTCGCCCTGACTCTTGCAGCTCTGCTCTCCTGGCTTATAATTAGCAGCATCACCTCAGCCTCTTTGTGGGATGCCTGAGCCACCCCTGCCAAAAATCTGTGCCCTTTCCATTTCCCAGGCAGGGAGCAGGGCTGGGCTTGTTTCCTCCCTGCCTCCCCCCACCCTTACCTGTGGCCCATTTCCCCCATCTGCAGCCAGGAGAGCCCCTCTGCCCCCTTCCCCGTTTACAGGACCCTCAGTGTTCAGGGAGGTGCCCCCAGGTGAGACCAGGAGCCAGATCATGGGCCCACGCCCAGGTGGGGTGCACAGTAGGGTGCTGAGGGGTCGTGACAGGACAGGACTGGGGGTGGCCCAGGGAGGGGGGTCCCAGAAAGTGCAAGAGGGTGACATGGGACACACTGTTTTAGGGGTGGGATTGTCCTTGTACTGGCCAAAGGGATGTGCTCCTGGCACTGCAGAGCCCGGCCCCAACAAGCCCCCAGCACAGGGGCAGGGAAGGGCTCTGGGGGCCGGTGGGTGCTGCTGCATCACGGTGGCTCTGCAGAAACCTGAGCTCCCAGCAGTGACTGTGGCTCCCTATTTGCGGCGTGTGACTCGTCCCCAGAAACAGGCACTACTATTTTGGCTGGTGGATAATCAGCTTCTCAAAAATAGGCGATGGCTCCGGGAGGGTGCGTGGGGAGAGAGCGTTCTGGAAGGGGCACACCCCTGGGCAGGGGAGCATAAAACCCGCTGCTCCCTGGCCCCAACCCAGCACCGCTCCAGCCGCTGCAGCGAGCAGAGCCACAGCACAGCCGGAGCACTCGCCGGGAGCAGAGATGCTTTGCCGCCTGCACTTCATGCCGCCCATGTCCAGCTCGCTGTTCCCGTGGCTGGGACCCGTCCGCACCCTCTGGCCTCATCCAGGCACCCTCTTCGCCGAGCTGGAGCGGGAGATGCGGCTGGAGATGGAAAGAGCTCGGGAGTTCATGAGCAGCGTCGAGCAGTACCTGAGCACTGGGAGCAGCCCCGGGAGGATCGGCATTGCCCCGAGCACCAGCGCAGCCCTGACCCAGGGCTCCGGGGAAGGCTTCTCCGTCTGCCAGGACGTGAAGGACTTCGCTCCGGAGCAGCTGTCGGTGAAGGTGGTGGGCAGGAAGGTGGTGCTGGTGGGGCAGAAGGAGACGCAGAGCACGGATGAGAAGGGCTCCTTCTCCTACAAGTACGAGGTGCTGAAGCGGGAGTGGGACGTGCCCGAGGAGGTGGACGCCGAGGCGCTGACCTGCTCCCTGTCCAAGGAGGGGCAGCTCCGCATCGAGGCCCCCAAGCTGGCACTGCCGGCTGCTCCGGAGAGGAACGTGCCCATCCAGATGGGGCCGGTGGTGGCACAGGCAGCAGCCAGCGGTGAGGATGGAGCCGAGCGGGCCAAGGCGTGATGGGGAGCAGCGGCAGCCAGGCTGAGCCTGGCAGATGGGGCAGCTACTGGCCACAGTGCAGGACTGTAGTGGGACTGCGTGATGGCCCAGGGGGTGGTGTCTGCCCAGAACATGCACCTTTTTTATATGTAATAAATATTCCTGACTTTTATTTGCGTGATTTCTGTGTTTCTGGTCTCGCCCAGCCCTGTGCTTTGCAACACTCCTACCTCTGCCCACGCAGCGGGATGGCGGGGTGGGAATTGGGGCTGTGCTGGCACAGGGCATGTCCCTGGCGCCTCTCCCCAGCCCTGCCCTGGCAGAGGAGTTTGGGCAAGGGGCTTCCAGCCGGTGCGCAGTGCTGGGGATCCCCGGGAGCTCCTGAGCATCCCCCTGGGCAGCCTTCGGACACCCGACCCGCGTGTCCGGGGTGGTGCTGGGACGCTCCCGTGCTGTGCCCGCACCCCCCGGGCCTCCCCCTCCACTGCTGGCACTTTCCAGGCGCTGCCCGCGGCTCGGACCCGCGCCAGGCCACGCCCCATAGCCAGGCCACGCCCCCCCCGGGCCACGCCCCGTCCGGGGAATGGGCGTGACCTCCCAAAAATGGCCACGGGGCGGGGCCACAACCACACCGGGTGTATTGAGCATATTTAGAGAGGGCGTGGCCGCGCTCCATATTTGGAGGGGCCCGTGGGGTCGCGCAGCGCCGGGCCGGGGTCGGCACCGGTCACCGAAGGCACCGCGGCTCTTCTCCGGGCACCGATGGCTCGGCGCCGCCCCGGCACGGGCTGTCGCGGCGGGCCTCGATCCTCCTCGGCCGGTTCCCGCGCCCCGCAAACCCGGGCGGGATCTCCGCTCTCTCTGCTGCCTCCCGGGGCTGCGGGTGACGCGGACCGGCCCCGGCAGCCCCGGCCCGGCGGCCCCGGCCCCCCCCGCTCCGCCTCCGCCTTCTCCGCCGCCGCCGCCGCGAACTACAACTCCCGGCGTGCCCGGCGCGCAGGCGCAGTGAGCGCGGGGCGCACGCCGGGCCCGGCATGGCGGAGCCGGAGGCCGCGCAGCCCGGGCGGCCCCCGCCGGGTCCGGGCACGGCAGCGGCGGCGGCGGCGGGGGGACGCGGCGCGGCGGCGGGAGGAGCGGGGTCCAGCGACCCGGCGCGGCCCGGGCTGAGCCAGCAGCAGCGGGCGAGCCAGCGCAAGGCGCAGGTGCGGGGGTTCCCCCGCGGGAAGAAGCTGGAGAAGCTGGGGGTCTTCTCGGCTTGCAAGGTGGGGGAGGACACGCCGGGAGCGGGGAGGGGGGCAGGGGGGTGCGGGAGGTGGGGCTCGGGGCTGTGCGTGGGTGCGGGATGCGGGAGAGGGGCGCAGGAAGGGGGGATGCTGGGGCGGGCATGGGTGGGCGGTGCAGGGGATGTAGGAATGGGGCTTCCAGGCTGGGCATGGGTGGAGGGTGCTGACCTGGGTGGGGGATGCAGGAGGGGGTGCAAGGGCATCTGTGGGTACGGGATGCAGGAGTGGGGCTCAGGGGTGCGGGAGGGTGGGTGCGAGGGGTGCAGGAGGGGGTGCTGGGCTGTGCGTGGGCAGGGGTTGCGGGAGGAGGGCGCTGAGCTGTCTGAGGGAGGTGCAGGGACGTCCCTGGGCAGGCAGGGAGGTGTCGGGGTGGGTGGCTGAGAAAAGCTGATGAGGGTCAACAGGGGTAAGCGGGAACCGGGGGAATCGTTCGTCCCGAGAAGGCAGGCGGCAGCCTCGGCACGTGGCAGCCGCTGTGACGGCCACTCCTGTCCTCCGCCCCAGGCCAACGACGCCTGCAAGTGCAATGGCTGGAAGAACCCCAACCCCCCCACGGCCCCCCGCATGGACCTGCAGCAGCCGGTGACCAACCTGAGCGAGCCCTGCCGGAGCTGCGGCCACACGCTGGGTAACCGCCGTGGGACCCCCAGGCGGGGCGGCGGTGCTGACCCCCCCCCGGTCTCACCACGGCTTTGTCTCTGGCGCAGCGGACCACGTGTCCCACCTGGAGAACGTCTCGGAGGAGGAGATCAACCGGCTGCTGGGCATGGTGGTGGATGTGGAGAACCTTTTCATGTCGGTGCACAAGGAGGAAGACACGGACACCAAGCAGGTGTATTTCTACCTGTTCAAGGTGCGTCTGGGGCTGGGCAGTGTTTGAGCACCTCCACCACTGCTGGAGCAGCCGGTTCCTGGGCCTGTGGTGACCATGTCCAACGGTGTCTTTGTAGCTGCTGAGAAAGTGCATCCTGCAGATGAGCCAGCCTGTGGTCGAGGGGTCCCTGGGGAGCCCCCCCTTTGAGAAACCAAACATTGAGCAGGTGAGTCTGCTGTCAGGCTCATGCACTGCCCTGATAGCTTGTCCTGTGTTCTGCTGCTCTTGCATGGTCCCCTCACTTTTTGGGTGGCTGCCTGGAGCAGCCCCTGTCAGCCTCCCACCACCCCATCCCCTCCCCAGGGAGTCCTGAACTTTGTGCAGTACAAGTTCAGCCACTTGCCGCCCAAGGAGCGCCAGACCATGTACGAGCTCTCCAAGATGTTCCTGCTCTGCCTCAACTACTGGAAGCTGGAAACGCCATCCCAGTTCCGGCAGCGCTCCCAGAACGACGACGTGGCCACCTACAAGGTCAACTACACCCGGTGAGGACAGGGAGGGTGCTGAGCCAGCCACCCTGGGGTCTGACTCCGGGACTCTCCCCAGCTCTCCCAGGTTGTTGGTCCCTTTTAGGAGAGCCAGCATCCGGTGGGGACACCGCTTCCAAATGTCAGCCATGCCCTCCATCCACCTGTTCCTCTCCTGGCAGCCTTGTCCCAGGAGGGATATGGATGCCCTGGAGTCACTGGCACCTCTTCTTGTCTCGTAGGTGGCTGTGCTACTGCCACGTGCCACAGAGCTGTGACAGCCTGCCCCGCTACGAGACCACCCACGTCTTCGGGCGCAGCCTCCTTAAGTCCATCTTCACGGTCACCCGCCGGCAGCTGCTGGAGAAGTTCCGCGTGGAGAAGGACAAGCTGGTGCCGGAGAAGCGGACGCTGATCCTCACCCATTTCCCCAAGTAGGTGCCCCATGTGGGGGTGGCTGCTGGAGTGCTGAGGGAGCTCCTCCCTTGGGACCCCTGCACACCGACGCGCCACTCTCTGCCAGGTTCCTCTCCATGCTGGAGGAGGAGATCTACGGAGAGAACTCTCCCATCTGGGAGGCCGATTTCACAGTGCCGGCCGCGGAGGGTGCCCAGCTGGTGTCTCGCCCAGGTATTTTGGGGAGCAGCCCCCCCTGTTTGGTGGCTGTGGCATAAAGGACCGAGGCGTGGGTGAGCCGTGGTGGTGGCGGTGGCTGGGCTGCCGCGGTGTGACGAGGTGCTTTCCGGCTGTCACGGGCACCGTGGGTCTGTTCCAGCCGCGGTCAGCACCGTTGCCGTGCCCACCACTCCGCTCTTCAGCAAGAAGCTCAGCAGCAGCAGCTCGGCCACCAGCCTGGATGCCAGCGCACCAGAGCCCCTGCCAGGTAGGAACGGTGTGAGCCTGTGTCACGGAGCTGGAACCATCCCTGGTCCCTCCCAGTGCTGGATGTGCTGCTCTGCTCTGCTCCCAGGGGAGAAGCGGAAGCTGCCCGAGAGCCTGACACTGGAGGATGCCAAGCGGATCCGTGTCATGGGAGACATCCCCATGGAGCTGGTGAATGAGGTCATGCTGACCATCACAGACCCTGCTGCCATGCTGGGCCCCGAGGTAGGGGCTGGGGATGCTGAGGTGGCTCCGGTGCTCTCCGTGGCCGCTTTCTCAGTGTGCCAGGGTGGAGTGGGGCTCCCCCCACAGACACTGTGCGTGGCCAGTGACCCCCACCCGGCCCCCCCAGACCAGCCTGCTGTCGGCCAACGCGGCGCGGGACGAGACGGCGCGGCTGGAGGAGCGGCGCGGCATCATCGAGTTCCACGTCATCGGCAACTCCCTCTCGCAGAAGTCCAACAAGAAGATCCTGATGTGGCTGGTGGGGCTGCAGAACGTCTTCTCGCACCAGCTGCCCCGCATGCCCAAGGAGTACATCACTCGCCTTGTCTTTGACCCGTGCGTGGCCGAGGGGTGCGGGGGGGCTGGTGTGGGGGGCTCTCCTCACCCTCGGCCGTGCTGCCCGCAGGAAGCACAAGACCCTGGCACTGATCAAGGACGGCCGAGTGATAGGGGGGATCTGCTTCCGCATGTTCCCCACCCAGGGCTTCACGGAGATTGTCTTCTGCGCTGTCACCTCCAACGAGCAAGTGAAGGTGAGAGCGGGGAGAGGAGGGGTTGGTGCACGTGAGGGTCCCCAGCAGCCCGGCATGAGCAGGTTGGTCTTGCTGTAGATGGAGTAGGGGTGACCACTGTCCAGCTCCAAATGGTGGTAGTTCCTCCAGGACCTCTTCCAGCTGCCATGTCCATGCTGGTAGAGGGCTGTGCATGCCAGCTCGGGCTGCCTGGGGGATCCCTGTCTCACGGTGGCTCCCCCAGGGCTACGGGACGCACCTGATGAACCACCTGAAGGAGTACCACATCAAGCACAACATCCTCTACTTCCTCACTTACGCAGACGAGTACGCCATCGGCTACTTCAAAAAGCAGGTGGGCTCCTTCTCCTGGGCAGGCCCCCACCTCCCCTGCTGCCCTCCTGCCCCCTCCCATCTGTCCTCTCCCTCCTAGGGCTTTTCCAAGGACATCAAGGTCCCCAAGAGCCGCTACCTGGGCTACATCAAGGACTATGAGGGGGCGACCCTGATGGAGTGTGAGCTGAACCCCCGCATTCCCTACACCGAGCTCTCCCACATCATCAAGAAGCAGAAGGAGGTACGGCCCAGGACTGGGCAGGTGGGCGCTGCCAGCCACCCCCTGAAGGAAAGGGAGAGGTGTGGGGCCTGTGCTAGCCCTGGGAGCAGGCTTGCAAGGCAGAGAGGGGACACTGGTGGCATTGACAGTGGCTGGGGTTGGCTTTGGCCCTGGACGCTGGGTCTGTGGGGTCCCACATCACGGTATGGCTCCCTGAAGCATCCTGCAGCCTCTGCTCATCTCCTCCCTTCCAACGCCCCTTGCCTGCAGATCATCAAGAAGCTGATAGAGAGGAAACAGGCACAGATCCGCAAGGTCTACCCAGGCCTCACCTGCTTCAAGGAAGGTGTGCGGCAGATCCCCATCGAGAGCGTCCCCGGCATCCGTGAGTCCTGGCAGGGGGGGTCTCACAGGAGGGCACCTGCAGGGCAGACATGGTGACACTGACACTTGTATTCCAGGAGAAACGGGATGGAAACCACTGGGGAAGGAGAAGGGGTGAGTGCTGCATGTGGGGGCAGGGGTCCTGCAGCAGCTGGGCTGGGGGCTCAGCTCGGGCTGCCCCTTGCTCCCGGCCCTGCCCCAGCCCTGGAACGGAGAGAGGCTGACAGGTGCTGGCTTTGTCCTGCAGGAAGGAGCTGAAGGACCCAGACCAACTCTACAACACCCTGAAGAACCTCCTGGCCCAGATCAAGGTGCGGGCAGGAGGGGACCCTCACTCCAGGGTGCACGACTCCTCAGTATCCCTCAGAGCTGCCTCACCCCCCTCTGGGGCTGCTGGGGTGACCCAGGCATAGGGGGAGCAGGACCCTGTGTGCTGGAGTCGGCAGGGCCTGTGTTTGCTCACTGTTCTGACTGCCCCCTGCCTCTCCCCAGACCCACCCCAGTGCGTGGCCCTTCATGGAGCCAGTGAAGAAGTCAGAGGCGCCGGACTACTATGAAATCATCCGCTTCCCCATCGGTAAGTGGCTGTGTCTGGCCCCCCAGGGCAGGAGGGAGAGCTGGATATTCCCCCTTTGTTGTGGGGTCTGCTGGGGACTCGTGTTTGGGGTGGTGGGAGCCCCGGGACAGCCCAGCAGAGAGGAGGATGAGTTGGGACCTACGCTTGGTGCCCGGCTCTGTGGCTGGGGATGCAGAGACCTGGGGTGGGGTCCTGACCCTTCCGCACCCCTAGACCTGAAGACCATGACTGAGCGCCTGAAGAACCGCTACTATGTCACCAAGAAGCTGTTCATCGCCGACCTGCAGCGCATCATCACCAACTGCCGCGAGTACAACCCGCCCGACAGCGACTACTGCAAGTGTGCCAACACCCTGGAGAAGTTCTTCTACTTCAAGCTCAAGGAGGGGGGTCTCATCGACAAGTAGAGGGGCTGGCCTGGACCTGCCATGGCCACCAGCCACCCGATGGGAGGGACAGGGCTCCTGTGGGACGCAGCCTTACTCCATGGGCAGGAGCTGCTGGAGGAACTGGTGCTGCTGAGCAGCCTGGGGAGCTGGGCCTTCCTTCCTGTGGGGGGTGAGGGGGCCAGTGGGGCTGGTGCTTTTTAACTCTGAGATGCTCTGGCTGCCTCTCGTGGGGAGCAGGGTTGAGGCTGGAGCTACCTCATCAGGATCTTCCTGGAGCAGGGGCAGCACTGAGTTCCTGCCTCAGCCTGTAGGACCCCCCTTGACCCTGGTGTGTGCCCCCCCTCCCTGGGGTCGTGCCTTCTGCCCTGGCTCCCTGTGACAGGGCAGGGGCACACAAGTGCTTTGGTTTCTGCTCTGTCCACGCACAGGCAGCCCCTGCCCTTGTGTTGAATGTACGGCGGGGTCAGCCCCGTGCCTGGGCTGCCTGCAGCGGTGCTGCTGCTGGGCCAGGCTCCTGCTGGGAGGAGGGCTCTGCCCTGCACCCCCAGCTCCTGCTGCCTCTCACCTATTCCCTCCCCCTGGGACCCGTCTGCCCTCCCTGCCTGTACTTCTTCCTTGCCTGTACAGCCGTTGTCCCTGCCTGTACATCCTCCCTGCCCTTTCTGCCAGCCAGGGGTAGGGGGTGCTTCCAGCCCCAGTCCTGCCCCTCTGGGTGCCAGGGCAAGGGGCTGCCTGGTGCTGTGCTGGCCTCTGCTCCCCTTGCTCTGCCTGGGCTGGCAGCCAACTCTGCTCGCCTCCCTCCTTGTGCCCCTTCTCTGCCCTCCACTTATCCCCATTCCACTTGACTGGTGTTTTGTTGGTTTTTCGTTTGTTTTGTTTTGGTTTTTTTTAATAATAAATGTCCTTGTGCAGCCCCAGCTTCCTCCTTGGGGCTCGCCACAGCATGGTGGGCGCGGGCACAGCCTGGGGTGTTCTGGGGACGTTTGTGCTGGGAAGGGGACGAGGAACAGCTTGGGATGGGAAGGATGCGAAGAGCCCCGTGGATGGCTTGGGGTACAGTGGGCAGAGCTTCGGTGCAGGGGCTGTTTGGGGTGCACGGTGCTGCCCTGGGGTCGCGGAGAGGCGGGGGAGCAGGGGCCGTCGGGGTGCGGGGGGGCTGTGGGAGCCGCGCCCCGTTTCGGTTTCGGTTCGCAGCCGGGTTTCCCTAGAGGGTTCCCTAGGGGGTTCCCGGGCCGGGCGGGTGGCTCGGCTCGGCTCGGCTTGGCTCGGCTCGGTTGGCCCCAGCGCGGCCGGCGAGGCCCCCCCTTGCCGGGCCCCCGCCGGCACCGGCGGGACGCGCCGCCTCCACTTTCGTTTCCCGGTTGGTCTCGGCGGCGGGGCACGGACGGCGGGGCCCGGAGCGGCGCGGCTCGGACCGGCGGGGGATGGAGCTCCGGGGGTACCAGCGGGAGGCGGCGGCCCCGGCCCTGCGTGGCCGCAACAGCATCGTCTGGCTGCCCACGGGCGCCGGGAAGACCCGCGTGGCTGTCCACGTCTGCCGGCGGCACCTGGAGAGCCGGCGGGGCGGCAAGGTGGCCGTGCTGGTCAACAAGGTGCTGCCCTGCCCCGGGACAGCGGGAGCCGCGGGTGCCGGTCCCGGCCGGTGCTGAGCTCGGGGTCCTGTGGGCGCAGGTGCACCTGGTGGACCAGCACGTCGAGAAGGAGTTCCACGCACTGCAGGACGCCTTCAAGGTAACGTCCATCAGCGGGGACACCAGCCACAAGGTCTTCTTTGCCCACCTGGTGAAGAAGAGTGATGTTGTCATCTGCACAGCCCAGATCCTGCAGAATGCACTGGTCAGCACTGAGGAGGACATGCAGGTGGACCTGACAGGTGGGTGTTGGATCCCACATGTTGCTGGTCCCAAGACTCTGGCTGAGCCCCCATCTCACCCCACTCCCCTCTCTGGCCTGGCACAGATTTCTCACTGCTGGTGATAGACGAGTGCCAT
>JAYRBT010000081.1:2393165-2425439 GCA_036023395.1 Myiotriccus ornatus | reverse complement strand
GCTGAGCCCCCATCTCACCCCACTCCCCTCTCTGGCCTGGCACAGATTTCTCACTGCTGGTGATAGACGAGTGCCATCACACGCACAAGGACTCTGTCTACAACAAGATCATGCTGAGATATCTCCAGGGCAAGCTCAGCGGGCAGCAGGACCTGCCACAGGTCCTGGGGCTGACGGCATCCCCTGGCACTGGGGGGGCAACCTCCTTTGAGGGGGCTGTAGAGCACATCCTGCAGGTGGGTCCTGTGCCCCCTATCCCGTGTTGGCACAGCTTCCCCAGGGATACAGCAGGATATCCCTTGCGATGGGGCTTGACGCTCAGGTGCTGGGCAGACCAGGGGGACATTCCCAAACTTGCCAGGGTGTCAGCGAGCACCACATGCAGCATTGTCCTGGGCTGCTGGGCTTGTGGCTGGAAGTGGGGTCTTTGCCTCTCAGATCTGTGCCAACCTGGACACTGAGAAGATCACGTCGGCACAGGAGGAGGTGCAGCACCTGCAGAGCCACGTCCCCCAGCCCAGGAAGCAGTATGACCTGTGCCAGGAGAGAGCACAGGTGAGGGGCTGCTGCTCAGGGCCACGGGGCTGCTTGCTGGCTGGAAGATGAGACTCCCAAGCTCTGCTGAGTGGGGGGGCTGCATCCCTCCATCTGCTTCGCTCAGGCCAGTGCGAGGAATCAGTTGACCCAGAGCTTTGCTGCGGGGGAATCCTGCAACTGTCCAGGTCCCGCTGTGCAAACGGCTATGGCTTCTGGGTCCTGAGCCCCTCCCTGCTCCCAGGACCCCTTCGGTGAGTGGCTGAAGAAGGTGATGGAGCAGATCCATCAGTACATGGAGATGCCGCACGCGCCGCAGGACTTCGGCACGCAGATTTACGAGCAGCGCATTGTGGAGCTGGAGAAGAGAGGTGAGGGGGTGGCAGTGTGGGTGTGGTGGGGCCGAGCTGCAGGGACAGGCTGTGACCACGGTTCCCCCCCCCGGCCCCGCCAGCCTCGGAGATGTTTTGCCGCAAGACTCGGGTGTGCGCCCTGCACCTGCGCAAGTACAACGACGCTCTGCTGATCAACGACACTGTGCGGATGGTCGACGCCTTCCAGTGCCTCCAGCAGTTCTACAGCACTGAGAGGGATGAAAAGGACCCCACCGAACAGTTCCTCACCTCCACGTTTGAGGGTAACAGAGGGGTGTGCAGGGGGGTGGTGCTGGCTGCACTTGGGGGACGGGGAGTCCCCTTGACAACCCTCTTGCCTGCACAGAGAACAGGGAGATCCTGCAGGCACTCGCCGGGAACCAGTGCTATGAGAACCCCAGGCTGCGCAAGCTGGAGGAGATCCTGCGGGATCACTTCCAGCCCCTGGGTGCCTCTCGTGGCATCGTCTTCACCAAGACACGGCAGAGCGCCCACAGCCTGCTCAGCTGGCTGCAGGGCACGGCCACGCTCTGCGGGCAGCACATCAGGGCCGCCGTCCTCACCGGCGCCGGCTACAGCAACCAGACCAGGCACATGACACAGGTGAGAGGAGGGTGGGCAGGACCCCACTCTTCAGTTTTGGGGGTGCTGCGGGTGCTGCCAGGGGCTCAGAGCCCTGCGCAGCTGCTGAAGCGTCACCCCCATCCCCTCAGAACGAACAGCAAGATGTGATCAAGCAGTTCCGCGCGGGAGCCCTCAACCTGCTCTTCTCCACCAGCGTGGCCGAGGAGGGCCTGGACATCCCTGAGTGCAACATTGTGGTCCGCTATGGGCTGATGACCAACGAGATCGCCATGATGCAGGTGCTGCCCGGGCTTCCTCTGGCCCTGCTGGGATGCCCCAAAGCCAAGGGGGTGAAATCTGGGGGTTCTTGCCTTCCTCACCCGCTGACAGAGCCCTGGGGATGAGCCCAGCCCCTGGTGGAACATCTGCTTGGCAAGGCACAGGGGAGGGCAGGGGTGGCTCCATCCTCGCAGGGTGGCACAGAGGGGCCAGACAAGTCCCTTGTCTGCTGACTGAAGCATTTGGCCCCTTGCACTTCAGGCCCGGGGCCGTGCCCGTGCTGAGAACAGCGTCTATTCCATCCTCGCCAAAGCCAACAGCAAAGAGGTGTCCCGAGAGCTGCTCAACGAGGACCTGGTGAAGCTCATGGAGAGGGCAATCCAGGCGGTGCAAGCCATGCCCGAGCAGGAGTACCGCCGAAAGGTGGGCGCTGGGCTCTGCCCTGGGCACTGGGAGGGCCAGGCAGCTTGTGCCTGCCTCTACAGCCTGAGTTTGGCTGCCTGCTCTGCCCCAGGGCAGGACCAGCTGCTGGGATGGGGTCATGTGAGGGGCGTGGGACAACACATGTCCATCCCATCCGCTCCTGGGATGGCGCATCGCTCCGTGGCCCTGGATCTTGTCACCTCTGCCATCCGTTCTTGCCCGCAGCCCTGCACTGACCCCCGTCCCCCCCTGCCCTCTGCAGATCCGGGAGCTGCAGCGGGTGGCCGTAGCCACGTGGCTGATGAAGGAGGCCAGGATCAGCGAGCGGCGGCAGCTGCACGACCCGGGCGCTGTTTACCTGCACTGCGTCAGCTGCGGCACGGCCGTGTGCCGCGGCAGCGACATCCGCACCGTGGAGGGCATGCACCACGTCAACGTCAACCCCAACTTCGGGTAGGAGCCTGGCATGGGCAGGGGTGAGCAGGCAGATGGGCAGGAGGGACACCAGCCTGCCGCCGGCTCTTTCTTGGGGACGCCGGTCCAGGGAGCTCACGGGGACTTTGTGTGACTGCGGGAGTGCCTGTGCTCTCCTGTCTGTGTCCCCTGGACCACTGTCCTTAGCGTCTGATGGGCCTTTCCTTGCAGGTTGTATTACAGGGTTTCCTCTGGGAAAATACAGTTCCCGCGGACTTTCAAGGACTGGGAGCCCGGCTGCCGCATCTCCTGCAGTGAGTGCAGCCAGGTGAGCACCACAGTTCCCCTGGGGCTGCAGCCCAGTCAGAGCTGGAGGCGCAGGAAGGGCTGTGCCTTGTGCCCCAGCTCCCGGCTGAGGAAATGGAGCTGTGTCCCCCTTGCACGTGCTTGTGTCATGTGTGCTGGGGGACATGGACACAGGCTGACCCCAAAGGGAGATGTGCCCTGGGAGCAAGGAGCTGCCCCACCCCTGTGTGCGTGGCCCTGCAGCCTGGGGACGCTGCATGTGGGCTGTGTGACTGTCTTCTCCCTGCCCACACAGGACTGGGGGATGGAGATGCTGTACCGCCAGGTGAAGCTGCCCATCCTCTGCATCAAAAACTTTGTGGTGGAGACACCAGCAGAGAAGAGGAGGTATAAGAAGTGGAGCTCAGTGACATTCCCCATCAAGGAGTTTGACTACCTGGAGTACTGCTCTGATACCCAGGGCCTGTCCTTCTAGCAAAGGCTCTGTTCAGAAGAGGACTATTCACAGGGCACCTTCAGGGACAGTGGAACTCTTGGACAGAGAGCCACGGCTCATTCCTCTCTTCCTTGCTGGACCAAGCTGCTGCAGCACATGCCTCACTGGAGCCTGTGCCTGCCTAAGGAGCTTTGCTGCACCCACACAGAAGGGATGAGACACTGGGACGGGAAACCACCTGAACCCTTCGCTGTTCCCCATGCCCCTGCCTTCCCCTCCTCCCCCCCGCACTGCAGACTCGGGGGGATCTCTGCAACCCTGCCAGGATCACCAGCCCTTTCCTCTGGGCCCAGGACATGGTCCAGCGCTACTCTGCTCTGATTTGTGAATTTGGTGGGTCTCCATTAAAAACACGGGACTGAAGGGGGACGTTGGTGGCATCCCCCGTGGTGAGAGCTGGCTGGGCACAGGGGGGTTTGAGGGGGAGGACATCGCACCAGAGCCAGACCCCCTCATTGCTGGAGAGTCAGACCCCACTACACCCCCACGCCAGCAGCACAGGGGTCCCCAGGGGACAGTGGCACCTGTGGGGCTGTCCCAATCCCGATCCCGCGGGGCTCCAAGGGCCCCCTCCATCCCAGCTGGGCTGCTCTGGGAAGCCTTTTCCGTCCCACCCGGGGGCTGGGTGAGCCGCGGGGCTTGCGGCAGGACCCGGGACCGGGCCGGCCTCGAGGGGGGTTCGGTACCGGGTTGCGCAGCCCCGAACCCCCCGCCCGCCCCTGCAGTCCCGCCGCCGGTCGCTAGAGGGAGCCCCGGGCCGGGCCGAGGGACGCGCGGGGACCGTGGGACGGTCCCGGAACGGGGGGATGATCCGGGGGGGACTGCGGGATGCCCGGGGAACCGGGAGATGCTGCGGCGGGGGCCAGGGGGTGCTCCGGCAGGTACCGGGGGCATTGCGGAGCTCGCCCCTGCCGCTTCGCCCCTGTCCTTTCCCCCGCGATCCGGCCACACGTGTTAGTGCCTGCCCGGGGACACCCCCACGCAGGTCGGTAAGCAGCGGGGATGCTCGGCGGGTCACGGCTGGCTCCGGGGGTGGCAGGGAGCGGCAGAAGGGCAAGGACACGTGCGGGAACCAGTGTCCTGCTCCTGCCTGACTTTGGTGCCAGAGGCTCCCGCGGTGTCAGGCACACGGAGCCCGTTTTCAGGTGGAGCTGGCCCCGGGGGAACCACGAAACCAAACTCCTGCTCATCAGAAACTGGGTAATGAGGCCATTTGAGTTATTTGTAGCTCTCTGTGGGATGGGATGGCCTCTCCTCCTGCTCCCCTGGCAAGATCCCTCCCGCAGGGACCCCAGATCGTTTTGCTCAGCTCAAATTGCCCTGATTTGTGCTTGGAGAATCCAGGCTGTGAGTTACCCCAGTGTGCGCCTGCAGCAGTGGGTGGTGCGACCTCTCCCCAGCCTTGATGGATCTGTCTGTCCACTTGGGTGCCCCAAAACAGATTTTCTGCAACACTTATCCAAACTTTCCCCCTTTTTGAGGGGGTACAGCTGACCCCCAAAAATACAGGGCCAGGACAGCACCGCTTTGTGGGACTCTGTGGGTTTTGCAAGTGGGCCTGTATCCAGCCTCTGCTTGTTCTGTCCCTGCTTTAATGCCAGCCCCATCTGGCTTCTCCTTCCCAGGGGCACGGTCACCTTGGGCCTGGCAGCAGGGAGCAGCCGAGCTGCAGCGATCGGTGCTGCGACCTTGGCCAGTGTCCTTCAGGGCTGGCGTTCTTCAGAGCCTGCATCCTTCCGAGCCAGCATCCTTCAAGGCCGGCATCCTTCAGAGCCTGCCTCCCCAGGCTGGAAGAAGTCTGTGGCTTGGAGCACCTCTGCTTATCTCAGCTGCCCAAAGCACTTATGCTCCGGCCATCGTAACTCGCCGCCCGTAAGCAGAGATGGGCACCATCAGCCCCCCCAGCAAACAGCTGCTGCAGCAAGTTCTGCTGGCAGAAGCACTGTGAAGGGGTTCTCCCATGGTCTGCAGGCTGCCAGGATGCAGGCACAGCCCTGGTAGCGCCCTTGGCCTTCCACCCCAGCACCCCCCTCTGCCCCCGGCGGCCGGATGCGCTCACAGAGTCAGGGCAACGCAGCGATTTATTTTTCGCAGCTCATTCGCTTGTCATCAGTGCGTCAGAAAGCACCGATTCCCCTCTCAAGGCACCAGCTCGAAAACCTCAGGCTCCTCCGCCTGGCAGTGCCTCCGGTCGGCAGTTTCCTGAGGCTGGAGTTCAGTGGGACTCAGAGCTCAGCCTGTTTGACTTATCGGGAAGGAGTCTGAGATGTGACTTGATTACAGCGTGCAAGTCCCTTCCTGGGGAGGAAACCGCCGGGTATTAAAAGACTCTTCAACTTGGCAGAGAGAAGAATAATGAGAACTGAGGCTGGAAGATAAAGTCAGGCAAATTGAAACTCGAAATCCAGGGCAGGTCTGCGTCAAAGAGGGTGCAGAGCAGCCAGAGCAGGATCCCAGGCACGTTTATCAAAGCGATGCCCAGGGCTTGGGGTCCTGCCCTGGAGGAGGCTCCATCCTGCTCCAGGGCTCTGGCCTAGGTAGCAGCAGGATGAGCCTGGTGGCACTGTGGGTGAGGGGGATGGGGGCTGAATTTTGCTTCCCAGGCACATCTGAAAATCTGGCTGTCACACAATATCTGTGCCAGAGCCTGGGAGCACATCAGCCCCAGAGGTGACCTTTCCCAGGACAGCTGGAACCTCCCTCTCTGTACCGGGAGAAATTCCAGCCTGGTGAAAAGTGCTTGTGGTGGAGGAATTTGATCCCAAAAAACAGAAGCCCTCTCCCCACGCTGCTCCTGCATTCCCCTCTCCTGCACTGCCAGGAGCCTGTGTGGGGATGTCCCTGTCCTGCTCCTCTCTGCCACGGGGACCGAGGGCTGCATGTCGAGCGATTCCCGACGGGAGTTAATCCTGACTGTTCGCATGTCAGGATGCTGGTGGATTAAACAAGGGGATTAGCATCAAACAATTTCCCTCGTGCCCCAAGCGGGAGGCAGGAAATATAATCACTGCAGGTTTATTCTGCTTAGGTTAAAACAGCTCCCTGGCATGTGGTGGGTGATGCCAGATGAACTGACGGCACAGCAAGGCACGTGCCCAGGGCACTGCGGGGGCACAGGGATGAGGATTCTGAGACCAAGGGGCTGCTTGATCTGGGGGGCTTGGGGAGATGCCCCTGCTGTGTGACACTCGGGTACCCACTGCAGATTGTGCCTGGGGGGATCCCACCTGCCCACTGTGAGGTGCCAGTGCACAGGGGCCATCTGGGCTTGGGGTTGGGGGCTGCAGCCATTCACTGGGTGCCCCCAGGAGGGCACAAAAGCTGGGACTGGGGAGAATCCCAGCCCGCCACAGCCACCGAGCCACCCCAGCACTCTCCTCCTGGCTGCTCCTGCCAGTCTGGGCTCAGCTGCAGATGGTAGAGGCTGGAACAGCCTCGAGGGTGTAAAAGCAAATCTGTTTTCCCAACAGCTCCCAGGTTGCCGAGCCGGGAGCCAGCGATGCATCTCTGATCCGATGGTGGTGGTGCTGCAGGCTGCCAGCGTTCCTCCCAAACTTCCTGCCCGTCTGCCACCCCAAGGTCCCCTGTCAGCACCAGGGCACAGCACTGTGCTCTCAGCCACCTAGAGAAAATAAAACAAACCCCTTAATCCAGGGGCTTTGATGGAATGAGCTTGTGCAGCTCTGGCTGGGGCAGGGCAACCCTATGCCTGGCACAGAGACTCAACATCTCTTTGGACCAAAGCGCTGCAGGAGCTCTGGACTCACATCCCTGTGTCCTCACTGGCCCAGATCTCTTGGTCCCTGGAGGTTTCTTGGCCACTTTCCTCTGAGGAGCATTCCCAGGGCAGCCAAGTCCCTGGTCAGCCAAGGACAGGACCACCACGTGTGCCCACCTCGTTTTTCTAGGAAAGGGCTAAAAATACCATCCTAGGACTGTGTGGAAAGGACTGGGCAGATCCTCAGCTACTGGTAGGTGAGTGATTTACAGCCTGTAGCCTGTGCATGGTCCAAGTGGCTGTGCAAGGGCAGGGACAGTCCTGGGGCCAGGGCACCTCTCTGTGGAGCAGAAGAGCGGGGGCTGCAGATCCTCCCTTCCCCAGCACTGCTGGGGGCAGCTGCTCTCCTTCTTGCCATTTTTAGGTGACTCTATTTGGGCTGGGCATTGGCAGGATGAGGCAGGGAGGGGATGCAGCACAGTGGGGATGAGACCCAGGGGTAGCTTGGCAGCTGCTGGCACAGTCTGGGGCCTGTGGGGACCCACGGCACAAAGCTGCAATATCCGAAAAATTCCCCAACAAAATTTCATGCACCAGATCTCAGGGCTGCAATTCTGCTGAGACCTGGCTTTATAATTGGATCTGTCAGAAACCCGTCACACTTAATGTGCAGCTGCCGGCGCGCGTGCAGCTCCTTGGCGGCTGTGCTGGCTCTGCCGGGCACTGGAAAATCTGGTCCTGGGATTTTCCAGCTTGAGGAAAGACACAGCTTGCACCTAAAACCCCAACCCTGGGAGGGGGGCAGTGTGGGCCAGCCACAGTTTTGCCTTGAGGTGCCTCAGTTTCCCTCTGTGCCAGGGAAGGCGGTCCAACGGGGACGGTGCTGGTGAGGTGTGGGAGCCACCGAGGAGGAGTGTGCGTGTGTGTTCTTCACCTGAGTAATCAAACCCGTTATCCAGTGTTTGATTAAAGGCCACAAAACGTATTATCTTTGATTCTTCCCCTTTATTTTTTGTTCCCTTCATTTGTCCCTTGGAGAAGAGGGTTGCTCTGGTACTTATTAGTCACAAAGCCCTAACCTCGCGCTGCGTTCTTGCTATCTGAGAAATGAATTATTAATGGTGCATTAAACAGAGACTGGAAAGGGGCCCTGGGACACTGATAATCAGGAGCTAATTGAGGAAGAAATGAGATACTGCTCCCGTTGCAGAACAAGGACTGTGCAGCACTGCGATACCAAAGGTGACCCTGCTGCAACTTCTGGGCCAACTGCGCCCAGCTCTGCCTGCCCAGCCCTCGCTGGTGAGTCATGTGTGCACCTGGCCAGGATGCTCTCCCTGGCAGGGATGCTCTGCCCTGGCTGGGATGTTGTCCCACCTCGGTGCTGGCTGCTCAGGATGCTGGATCCTCTCTGGGCCTCGGCTGAACTCTGGCACAAGTGACTGGGGCTGAACAATTTCAATCAACTTTATTTATTCTCTTATTGTTTTTCCACACAGCTTTGAGCTGGGGCCTGTCAGACTTCTCCTCTTCAACCCTGGCTGCATTAAAGACCTTTGCTGCCCTGGCTCCAGCACTGCCTGTCTCAGGGGCCCTGTGGGACACAGCCACAGGGTCTTGGAGTCTGGAAAAAGATGCAGGAGTGTGGGACAGCCCCTGTCACTGGCCACCCTGGCCACAGGCAGCGGGTGCTGCTGCTCTGCACGTGGCCAGTGTCAGGCTGATAATGGGGCCCATCACCTCCCCTCTCTAAACAGCAGCAGTGGGTCGGGTCTGGGACCTGACTGTCCCACTCCCCTCCTGTCTCTGGTGGGCTCAGTGCCGCTCCCCCCGGGCTCCTGGCTGGGGCTCCCCGCTCCGACTCCGCTCCGACGTCACGCCGAAGCAGCCGCAGTTCACCCAGACTCCTTGCATAAATATTTATGCACTGATGCAACGCTTTTCTAAATATAAAGCTTTATCTGGAATTTCATTTAAACATTAAGTGTAGATAATTTATTTATAATTAATGTAGACATCAAGCCCCATCTCTGGAATGCCTGTGAGCTTTCATTTATAATTGGGAGGTAAGTCAGGAGCTAGAGGCTGGGCCTCTTATCAGTTTCATTTTAATTTTCCTCCTACAGCAAACGAAGCTGGTGCAATTCATCTCTCATTAGGAGGAAGCACAAAACTCCCCTAAAATAACAGTTTTATGGGGAACATGTAATAAACCTATCTTTGTTCCTCTTCTCGCCTTTGATAATGTTACCAGGGCTCACAGATCCCTTCAAAGTGTTGCTCTTACTTAAAAATAAGTCTATTAAAAATTAAAACCTCTTTCCTATATAATAAAATTTACTCCCTGCAATTATGCAGAGGGAGCAGTTATTTGCCTCCCATAGATTTTAATTAAAAGTTACAATAGGAAGGAAATAACGACGGCCATAAAATAACAGCAGCCTCTCCCCTAACCATGAGTTATTGGTGCCTCTGTCACTCGGGTGCCTCTCAAAGAGATGCCCCAACACCAGAGAGCGGTGCCAGGGCTGGCAGGTTCCAGGAGCCGGTGCTGGGGGTCCCTCTGCACCCATTTGGGGTGTTTTCTGTGCCAGTAGGTGCCCCACTGGGTGCTCAGCCCAGCTCTGACCTGTTCATTCTCATTCCTGTGCTCTGATTAGAGAAGGGGGTCCCTCATGCCGGTGGCACCCGTGGGCGCAGGGTGCTGCTGTCGCGGGGTGTGGCTGTGCAGATGCTGGGGTGCAAACCACAGTTTGGGTCTGTCAGGGCTGCTCCCCCTTTAATCCCCCAGGGCACAGAGGCTGGATCCCTCCGGTGCTCCTGAGCCCTTCCCAGGGAAGCGCGTTCCGGCGGAGCGGGGCTGCGGAGGCTGCGTGCGCCTGGCCCGGATATTTTGCAGAGCTCAGAGAGGGACGATCAAAGGCGGCTCCACGTTCAGGCTAAAAATAGCAGGTGCCTGGGACGGCGCGGGGGCTGCTGGTGGGAGCGCGGTGCCTCCTTCACCTGCAGGCACCTGCTCGCATGGAAGGGACTGCATCGACAGAAAAGCTCATTCCACGTCGACAGCAACTCTGTAAGAGTGCAGACCTCTGTCCCTGAGGGCACCGTGGGCTCCTCTGAATCCAAACGTGGGTGTTTGCAGGGCTGTTGCCCCTCACCTGTGCTGGGCCAACCTCCACAGTGGTCAGAGCAGGGTCACCTGCTAATTGAGCTGACGAGGCACAGGTGAGAGCCAAGGCTCTGCTACTACAGGGGCTGGTGCAGGTGCATTTACCCCGTGTCAGCTTTTTGCTCTCCTGGAGTCTTGAGGAGGAGCTGCCGTGCTACATCCCAGCATCCCACAACCTGCATCAGCAGCACGTCGTGGGAATCGAGGTGAACAGCCTGTAGCCGACCAGGGCCCTTGCACCCAGTCTATGGACTGGGGACCATGCTGGGTGTGGGGAGGGGGAGTGAATCCTCAGGCAGCTCCCCAGGGGCTGGTGCTGTTCCTTTAACTGGTTACAGCTGTCGAGTGTTCTGCTGCTGATCTCCCCATTGCCTGGCCTGTCTCCTGGCTGTGAAGGCGCTAAACCCCCCCTGATCTGGCTCTGAAACGTTTATGAAATCTTTATGGGCTTCTGAAAAGATTTTAATTCCCTGACAGTGCTGCTTTCACTGGGAAAAAAAAAATAAATTATGACTCAATGAGCAATTACAGCTCAACAGCTGCTGAACGGCCACGGCAGCTGCTGGAGCAGCTTGGCACAGCTCGGCACGGTGGCCGAGGAGCCAGTGAGCCTTCCTGGAAAGTGATGCCAGGCCTGAACCACCCCACACTGGCCTTCCCTGGCTGTGGGGCTGTGGCCCTGCAGCTGGAGACCACCTTCTCTTTGATTAGAAATTCGTCTTTGGCTTCAGAGATATCTGCAGAAAATCAAAATGTTTGAGGGCGACACATCTCTGTGGTCTTGGCCCAAACAATATCTTGGGGAGAAGTGATGTGAAGGGCTGCCCTTGGGATGGAGAAGCCAGGGTTCCCTTGAAGGGCAAGCAGTACATCCATGCTCCCCCTGTGCTGGAATGTTGGGAGATGTGGGCCAGGCAAGAGGCCTCATCCGTGCACTTCTTGATTCCTGTGCCTGGAAAGGGGGTACACTCCCTTCCCTGTCCTGCAGTGGAGACAGGATGAGGCTGGAAGGGTTAAAGTAAATGAAAAAGTGTGGAGGAGCTGCAGGCCTGCCTCTGCTCCTTGGAGAAGAAGGCTATACTATCATCATCGGGCTCCTGACAGCCAAGGTACTGCAAGGTTTGAGATCCATTAGAGTGCCTGTAATTATTTATAGAGGAAAAAAAACCCCTACATTGTAAAAATCAGATGGCACAGCAAACAAGTGCACCAAGCTTTGGAGAAAGGGTTCTGGGAACCCAAAGTGATTTATGATGAGCCAGGCCGAGGCTCAGTGGTGCCACACTGCTGCTTCTGGGAACCTGACCCTGGCTCCAGCAGCAGCAGGAAAAGGTGAGATCTGCTGTGCTGCTGCTGGGCCACCTGCTTGTGTTCAAGGACCTACAGGCCCAGTATTAGCTCAAACTGCGTCTCCCTGCTCCTGGCTTCCACCTCCCTGGCAGCTGGAGTCCCCGGAGCCTCCTGAAGCCGAGGTCCTCCATGGGCCTGGGAGCAGCACGTGCTCTGCCCCCACTTCTGCAGCCTCCACCCTCTGCCAGGGACAGTGCAGGGCTGATCACATCTCTCTTCCTCTTGGCACCAACTCCACGTTTTAGTGGAGGCAAAGCAGCGAGCAGGCAAGTGCTCTGGGAGACGGAAGCCCCTGGGCACCTGCTCTGGAAGAGAGGGCTCTTGGCCAGAGCAGTTCCCTCCCAGCTGGACTCCAAAGCTCAATTAGCAGTTTTGGGAAGTGCTTTGAGATCCTCTGTGAAGTGTCCTGGCGGAGGGCAAAATGTGATTATATAACGTGTCTAGACAGCGTATTCCTTGGGGCGGGCAGCGGGACGCTTTTATTTCTCTTCTCCCGTGTCAGCATTGTGTGCCCCCGCTGAAAGGTTCTGGGAGATGCTAAAATATTAATACTGATGACAGCGACAGGCCAGCGCAGGCTTTTGCACTTGAAACTGTTGATCTTAGCACAAGGCAGGCGCACGGCAGCAGAGGAGCCTTTGCCTGGCGGCGCCTTGTGCTCCAGCTGCGACGACTGAGGAGCAAAGAGCGGCTCCCTGCAGGCTCCCTCCGTCCGTCCCACCGCCGGCTACCCGTTCACCCTCCTGGAGCATCTGGGCTGCCTGGGCATGGCCAAGGCGTTATCCCACCCTGCTGGCCGCTGGGTCTGGGTCAGACCAGGGGCTCTGCCAGCCGCGAAGCCCTGCGGCCCTCGCGGTGCCACCTCCCCGGTCCGCGCCGGGAGCTCCTGGAGAGCCGGGCTGCCTGCAGCTGCTCGGGGTGAGGGACTGGAGACCCTCGTTCTGGCAGGTCTGAGACCTGAGCCGCCAATGCTCCACGGTGCTGGTGACACCGGGAATCTCAGTACCCCGAAATCCAGGTGCCCTTCCCACAGCCCCTCTTGTGTCACCCTCCTCTGCGTGCCCAGCCACACACCTTTACCGACACACCCCCCCCCCAAATCCCCATGAAAGACCCTGGGGAGCCCCCGTGTCCCCACCGTCCCAGCCCGGGGTACCCGGGACCGCGGGGTGCGCGGCGGGAGGAGCCCCCGGGCGCCGCTGCGGGATGCAGCTGCGGGATACAGCACCGGGATGCGCCGCCGCGGTTCCCCCCTCCCACCCCGCGCGGGCGCGCGGCGCCGAGGGGGGGGTTGGACCGCGGCGGCGCGCGCGCTGCCTTCATCCCCCCCCCCCGCCTTCTTCCTCCTCCTCCTCCTCTTCCTCCTTCTCCTCCTCCTCCTCCGGGAGCGCGCTCGCCCGGCCGGCAGCGAGAAGCCGGCGGGAGGATGCTGCAGACGGCGGCGGAGCCGGGCGGCTGGGCAGGTAGGGCGGGCGGGGGCGGCCCGGCTCCCGGTACCGGCGGGCCCGGGGCCGGGCTGCGGGCACGGAGTTGCAGCCGTAGGAAAGTTGTGGGAGCCGGGGGGATGCGCTGGAGGGGCCCCGGGAGCCGGGAGCGGGGCCGTATGTTCGCCGGGGGCACACGCCGCTCCCCGCGCTCCATCCCGGCGGCGCCCGGCAGCGGGAGCGGCTGCAGAGGGGCGGGCGCGGTGGAACCCCGGCCCCGTTGAGCCCCCCGGAGGGAAACTTCTTCAGCGGAACTTTACCGAGGCCTCGGCGCAGCCCCTCTCCAGCGCGGGGTTGCGGTTCCCACGCCGGGCGGGACCCGCGTGGGTGCCGGTGACCCCGGCTCCCCCCCGGGGCACCTATGGGGTACCCGGCGTGAGACCCCCACGGCTGTGCGCTGGGCTGGGGTCTGCGGCAGCACCTGGGCACGGGCGGTGTCGGCCCAGGTGCTGGGATGTGTGGCAAGGCCAGGGCAGTGGTGGTGGGGTGTTCGCTGGGCCCTGCTGTGCTGGTCGGGGTGCACAGCACACCCTGTGTGTCCCCTGGCTTGTCCCCAGGGTGCCCGGAGCTGTGTGTGCCCATGCTGGGCTCGGGACACGGAGAGGTCCGTGCTGGGGGATGGAGTAGAAGCTCTGGCTGCCTCCACGAGGACACTGCTCTTAGGGGAAAGGCCCTTTACTGAGCTGTACAAAAGCGCTTTCTGTTGGCAATGGGGGCACTGGGTGCTGTGTCTCGGGGTGGGGGCAGCGGGGTTCCCCTGGTCCAGGCAAGTGGAGGCAGCAGCAGGATCCTCACCCAGCGGATTGCCCGCTCTCCCCGGCCGTTATCAATGGACTTTGCTGTTAACTCGGAGCAGCAGTGAGTTATGGTGGAAGCTTTTGAGGAGTTTGAATGGGGTTGGGCAGGGCTGGAGCTCTGCTCTGTCCCAGAGCGAACCCCACGGATCCCGGCACAGGGACATGCCTGTGCCTGCCCTCGGCAGGGCGGTGAGCGCCGATCCCGCTGGATGGGCGTGTGGGAAAACAACATCTTGGCACAAGTGGCTACAATTTGTTTTCAGAGCAAAGCTTGAAAGTGTTGCTTAGATAGAGGAGATGATTCTTTGTGAAGGTGGGGGTCGAGGACCCGGCGTTGAACTCCTGGAGGCTCTGAGTGGCTTCCACATTCATTCACCAATGTGGAGGGATGGCACCTTGCTGCTGGAGCTGCCCCTGCGAGGGCTGGATGTGTCCGTGGGTCACACACAGGCTGCCAGCACCTCTGCCCTGCGGGGAGCAGTTTTGGGTGAAAATACGAGGCAGGAGCTGGCCCTGCACTGTTCAGCGCTGCTCATACATCGGCTTCACCCCCTGCTTGTCTGGGGTGTCTGAGTGGGGAGCAGAGAGGTTTGTTTGAGCTGCTGTGTTTGCATGTGGGGCACGGCGCCTGAAAATAGCATCAATGGGCAGTGCCGCCGTGTGTGACAGCCCGCGAATAAATGAGGCTCTGTCCCGGCTGCCAGCCTGGCTGGGAGTTTCTGCAGCCAACGCCAGCCAAATCCACCACCACCGACTTTTTTTCTTTAAGTGCCTGCAGGTGTTTTCCGATGGAGCATCCAGCCCAGCGGCCTCGCTGAGTGATGTTTGTCACTCAGCTGGAATGGCTCCGTGGGGTGGAAGAACTATACTGGTCCCTCAGTAGCTGCTGGTGTGATTCTGCCAACCAGAAACTCTCCCGACATAAGCAGAGTTCAGAGCCGGGTGATGATACCGTGTGCTGTGAGTTTCGTGCTTGTTCTATAATCTGCCACATGCGCTGGAAAAAAAAAAGGCTGGCGTGACCCTGGATGTGGCTCCGTCTGTGAAAGCAGAGAGCCAGGCTCTGCGTTAGCAGGGCTGTGACGTCACACCAGGCTGTGACTTCCCACTGTGTGTCTCGTCTAGTTCATGAGCATCCCTGAGCTCACATCGTGCTCAGCTGGGGCTCGGGAGCGGCTGCGCTCTCTGCCCCGGTGCTGTTTGGCTCCTATGGAGCAGCAGCCTCTGTATGGATAAAGCAGGAGCTTCACTTAATAGTCCTGAGAATACGAAATAGTTGTTGGGGCTGGTGGCTCGCTGGCCTCAGAGCCTCATCCCCTTTGTTGAACTGTGCAGGGCCACACGTCCTGGCTGTGGTAGGTGAGGGTTGGGGGCCCAGCTGCTTGGGTGAGGAGGTGCCGTCCTGCTGGAGCGTGTGCTACTGGTGGGCTCAGAGCAGCCATCCCATCCCATCCCATCCCTCCCCTCCGTGCTGTTTATGGAGGGCTGGTGCTCTCTCTGCCTGGCATTCCCGGCTGTCCTGGGACAAGGGTCCTGTCAATGTGCCAGTGGGGACATGGAGAGGGATGGGGCAGAGCTGCCCCAGTCCATCCCACCTGCACCTTCCTGCCGTTCATCCCCGTGGGCTGGCAGGGATGAGCGCAGCCTGGAGCAGCCGTCCGCAGCTATTCCAACCCAAACATACTCCTTGAGCATGGCCCCAGCATCCTCAGACATTGGCTGGTGGATTGTAAAGGAACCCTGGTCTTGGGGTTGTTATTTGCTGTGTTTCTGGAGATGTTCATCTTGTTTGGCTTTTATCTTGTGCTTCTGGGGAGATCGATGTATTTCTACGAGTGCGTAACACAAGCCTGCTATTGACTGAACAAGGACCTTTGCACGGATGGTCCCAATCCAGCACTGGACATGTCAGTCACGTTGCTTTACACTGGTGAATTTCTGGGGCTGGAAGAAAACCTGTCCTGGAAGCACAGGGTAGTTCCCAAAGCATGTTGGACTTACACAGAGATTCACTCTCTGAGCCCTGTAGCCCACCCAGCTGTTTCTGTTCCTCAACTCGATCAGGGCTGGAGTTTGGATTTTCCAAAGCCCTTTAATCATTTCTAGGGAAAATAAAAATGCAAAAATGTGCACCTGGAGCAGAGTAATGAAGCCCATGAGGGTCTATTTGTCAATTTAGCAACAATATTGTGATGTACAAAGGCTGTTCCTTAGTCTGATGTTCTGAGATTGCCTCCAAAATAGCGCCATCATTTCTGTGTCAGGAAGCCCCTGTCAGGAATTATGTCTGTGCTCTCAAGGAAACCCAGGCTGTGGCTGCACTGTAACAACTGCTCCATTTCTGTTAGAGCCACAGCAGTTCATTTGCCAGTTGTCAAAGGGAACCTGTGGATTTAAGGAGCCAGGAGTTGCTCTGTGGGCACGGGATGCCCCAGCTCCCGTGGGAGCTCACCTGGCGCTCCCCTGGATGCAGGGGTTGGTCTTTCGGAGGTGTTAGGGTGTTTGTCCGTGGGCACTCTGCCAGTGTGCCCAGCCTGGCCACGGTGGCAGGGTTGGGTGGGCACTGTCACCTCAGGCCATGGCAGGGGGGCTGGCACAGGCACCCCAGGACTGTGGGCACTGGGGGGGCTTTGCTCTGCAGGGCTGTGGGGCAGAGCAGGTGCCCCCCCGAGCATCCCTGACTTCACAGGGTCCCTCACTGTCAGAGAGCCCTTTATGGTTATTTTTTTAAATAAAACCCACCACTTTTCCCTGTGCAACGTAAATAGCTTTTTCCCCAGAATGAATTCCCGGCCGAGTGCCAAGGCCTGGGGCTGGGGGGCCCTGGGGGTGTGAGCCCAGGCTGAGTCCCAGCTCTGGTGAGGGCTCTGAGCCCTTGACGCCGAACAGATCCGTGCCACTTTGAAATGGGAACGTTCCTGAGTCGTGATTTTCCCTGGCCTAATTATGGAAATTTTTTAATTAGTTGATAAGAAAGATCACTGGAAAATTGCAAAGGAAACATTCTGAGGTGAAGCCCTAATCTGTGCCTGTGTCTGCCTGGAGTCAGGAGCTGCTTGGTCAGGCAGCAGTGGCCGAGTTCAGGGTGCTGGGGGGGCTGGGCAATCCTGCTTCCCAGAGGTGCTGGGTTCCTTTGGCCAACAGGTTTGATCCTGGCAGCTTTGTGCCAGCTCTGCCCACTCCTCTGCCTCATGTCTACCAGGAAAGGGATGAACTGGGGCTTTCTGGGGGTGTCTAAGCTTCTGCCACCAGCTGTGCCCAGTGCTTTGTCTCCGTTTGGGTATTTCTGCCTCTGACATCTGGCCACTGGCTCTTGCCATCAGAGGGATGAAGAAGCTGGTGAATGTGGGATGGGTTTTGCCTGTGTAAGGTCAGAGATGGCTTCTCATCTTCCTGTCACCTCCCAGTTCTGCTGCCTTGGAACTGGGAGAATTCTGCAGCTGCTGCCCTGGAGGCAGCAGGTCACATCTTTGTAAAACCATGTGGCAAAGGGCAAGGAGCTTTTTGGGAGTATTTTTCCCTTCATCTGTTGGAGCAGCAGAGATGTGGGACCTGTGACCTGGCCCTTGCAGGTGCCACGGCATTGCTGCCCCGGATGCTCCCTTGGACCCCACTGAGACCAGGACCAGTGTGGCAGAGATGCCAGTGGCCACCAGTGGTGGTGACTGGAAACCGCCAGCAGAGTGGAACCCCGTCCTGGTTTTTGCGGATGTGGGTAATTCCTGGCACATTTTCGGAGGTTCGGGGTTGTTTTTTTTTTCCTGACCTTTCCCTGCTGCTGTCTGTGATTTGCTCCCCTCGCCCTCCCCAGCCACGTGCCCGTGGGACGTGGTGTCGCCCCTGTTTGTCTTGGTCAGGAGCGCCGCCGCTTTGCATTCGTTTGAAGGGCTGAAGGCACAGAGCCCGTCTGTGTGCGAGGCTGGAGACTCTTCAGAGGAGCTTGAAATGCTTGTAGGGAAAAAAAAAACCCAAAAAAACCCATAAAAAGCCCAAACAAGGGAAGCTTGTTACCCAGCTGGTGGGAGATTTGGGAGCAGCACAGGGAGGCTGCAGGCTGGGCCGGGGGGTGAGAGCTGAGGTCTGGCTGTGGGTCCCCCCCAGCGCAGGTTCCCCCACCCCAGAGCCCTCCCGCCCAGCGCTGGGTGTGCTTCGTCGCACGCAAGGCCAGAGCCTATAAATATCCCAACTCCAAATTTTCAAGAAGTATTAGGAACTCTCCAGGCTTATTTTTGAGGGCTGTTACGAAAGGGCTTTAGCGGATTAAAGCTCTCCCAGATTAATCTGTGCTCGGGAAGGCGGAGGGTGTGGGAAGGGCAGCACTGGCACCCTGGGTTTGTGGTGCATGGGGTTCACCAGAGCTGCTGGGCTCCCCACTCCCCATCCTGCCAGGATGTGGGGCAGCAGCAGTGGTCATCTGTGGGGCCACAACTTGGGGGAGCAGGGAGGGACACTTCCATAGTCCCTTGTTCCCAGTCCCCCAGCCAGCATCCACAGGGCTTCAGGTTTGCACAGTTCAATGTCAAATTTCTGTCCTCTCTGGTTTCCAGGGGAGGTAATTAGCCGACAGGTGTAATAGCAATTTAAGAAGTGTGTCGAATTAGCGAGCCAGTAGTGGTGCAGAGCACACTGTGCCTTTGGAGGAGCCTTCCAAGGACTGGGGGTATGTCAAACAGGAGCACAGCCTTGTCCAGGCTGGGATCTGTCTGTCCATCCTGGGGCTGTGCAGGAGCTCACTCCTGGCCAGGATCTGCTGCAGAGCTCGGGAAGGGACCTGGGACTGGTGTTCATGTCTGTGCTCTGATCCGTTGGAAGGCACAAGGCGTGGCCAGAAGCTCGGGGCAGGATGAGTGCCGACTGATGCCGACTTAGGCAGTGGATGAATCAAAGGGATTTACAGACAGCCGGCAGCCTCCTGCACCTTCGGGTGTTGGCCTGCTGCCGGCACTGCTGCAGTGCCAGTGCTGCTCCCACAGGCACAGGGAAGTGCCAGGGTGGGCTCTGGCAGCAGAAAATTAGCTCCAGAGCTTGCTGGGGCTTGGCTTCTGCTTGGCACTGGGAAAGCTTTTTAATTTGTCCTTGGGAATGTTTCTCTTCCTAAGGACCTGAGCAAACCCCCTCTGGTGAGGTCGTGTGTGACAGTGAGACGCTGGTGGGTGGCAGGATCCCCCCCGAGCGCCCCTGGGGCAGCTTCCCACTGCTCACTCACCCCGGGCTGGCCAGGGAGCTTTTCCTTCTCCTGCCAGTGGTGGGGACCGTGACCCATCTGTGGCCCCAGCCAAGGGACCTCTGGCCGTGGAGTGACAATACAAGCAGGGCAGGATGCAGGACCCTTGGAGGGTCAGGGCTGGTGTGATGTTGTGGTCCCGAGCAGGGTCCCTGCTCGGTGTGTCACCCCGTGGGGACGGTGGTGGGAAGAGGCGCTGGTTGGTGGTTGAGTGCCATCTGCATCACGGATAAACAGCCTCCCGTTTGAATCCTAATTAGCACCCGGCACATGAAGCTTGTTTGGCTGTGGATGGAGCAAAACAGGGCTGGTCTGGGGGGGCTCACACAGATGGGGGTGACGGGGCTGAAGGACAGTGGTCACTGGTCCTGGGGGGCCGGAGAGGGTCATGTGTGGGGCCAGGCAGTGGCCGTGCTGACATGGAGACTGTGCCCCCAGCACAGGGACCCTCATGAGGGCAGGGCAGGCAGGGCCACAAAGACGCCTCTGTGGAGGATTTGGCCTCTCCCCACCTGCCCTGGCCCCAGCAGCACTTTGGGTGTAAATCAGTAACAGAGAGCAGGAAACCCTGCGGAATCCAGACTCGGCGGTGGTGGGGGTCTCACTGGCTACACCCAGAGCCCTCCACCCATTGCCAAGGCAAGTGCCAAAAATCCTGCCTTTCTTCACCTGCTGACAAGTCATTGGAAAAGGGTAGATTCTTAAAACCATAAAACAAATAAAATTAGGTCTTCTGGTAAGGGATTAAATCGGGGCCCTCAGCTGTATTTATAGAAGGTTCAAAAGTAAATCTGTTCCCAGACTGAATAAATATTTTGCTCAGGCAGGCACGATCTTCAGTTCATCTGTCTTGGAAAGACTTGAGTGAGAGGGGAATTGATTTTCTCCAGCCTGAACAAGGCAAGCGCCTCTCAGACCCAGATAGAGAGTGAAGTCCCATTATCGGCTGAAATGGGGAAGCAGCTGGGAAATCATTAAAGAGAAAGCAAAACCGAAGCTGCTTTAGGGAGGTGGTGATTCCCTGTCCCCCTGTGGTGGCTGGGGCTGCCACCTCTGGAGCTGCTTTGGCGCCGTGTCGCTCTCGCCCCATGGGAGGGTTTGGTGACACTGAGTGACTGTCTGACAGCGCTGGCAGTGGCTCCCCAGGGTAGACAGGAGTTGCTGGCACTGGTTGCACTGGTCAGACTGGTTGTGCTGGTTGCACAGATGCAGGGACAAGGGAGGTGACATGGGGGACCTGGGGGTGGCTCAGCTGGGATGGAGGGGGATCTGTGAAGGTGCGGTGGCAGTGCCAAGGACGTGGAGCTCAGTCTCTGCTCCTGCACTGATCACCTGGAGGTGCAGACACGCCGCTGGCCAGGTTGGCACTGCCAGACAGAGCCACCCGGGGCTGGACCTGCTCTCTCATGCTGGCTTTCTGCACTCAGATGGTTGCTGTGCCGTGGCTGCCCTGTCTGTAAGGATGAGAAGAAACTGATGACATGTCCCTGTCATCACTGTCCCCAGCCTGGGGGATGCAGCCATTCGTGTGGTCTTTGGGCAGCTGCAGGTGGCCCGGGCAGAGGTTCCCCTAGCAGCATTCTCCACAGCACTGGCTGTTTCACAGCACAGTTCCAGCTCAAAGAGCTTGTTAATTCAATCCAGCACCTGGTGTTTGCAGACATCAGTTACCGCCACAGACGAGAGCTCAGTGCTTTGCTCTCCACAAAGGCGGCTGCCCGGTCAGCGCCAGCGCAGCGTGAACTGCGCAGCCAGGGCTGCCCGGCTGCCCACGGCTGCAGCGCTCCCCTTGCCTTTCCCCAGGTCAGAAAGGAAACAATGCAGGGAGAGTGAAGAACAAGCCAAAGCCCTTGGCAGCATTTTCCGGCTTCTTCTCCCTGTTTCCCATGGCAGAAACACATCAAATAGCTGCTCGTCTGCAGAAGGTCCCCCAGCCCCAGGTGGGTGCCCGGTGCTGGGACGCCGTGGGGGGAGCGGTGGCGGTGCCAGGCGAGGGTTTGCTGTGCGAGCTCTGTCCGCCCCGTGCTAAAAAAAGCCACAAAACGAGCAAAATTATGCGCTGAGTCACTAATCGTTCACCCGCTGCTTTAGTCACCAGTGTTCCTACACCGGGGGACGTTTGCTGAGGGGGCACAAACCGAACTGTCGTTGTGTTAAATGGATGTGACCGAAAGCAGTAAAGAGCTGTTGCTGCTGCACGGGCAGCTCCTGACACCAGACGGGCCATTGGGCTCCACGGCCACCGGAGCTGCTCGATTACTGACAACTCCGTGATGAATCCACTGATTAATTGTGGCCGTGTGCTGCGGCGCCGCGGAGGTGGTGGCAGCGGAGCAGCTGCTGCCCGTGTCCCGTGACAGTCACTGTCCTAGTCCCTGTCCTCCCATGGGCATCGCAGCTCCTGCCGAGGGACACGAGCCGCTGTTCCACAGGTGCTGGTGTGGGGGAGCACCGTCTGCTCGTGGGGTGGTGGGGCTGAATTGCAGTGTCAGCATCCTGTCTGCTGGTACCCCCCCAGCTCCCCCCACCTGAGAGGGGGCTGTTTTAGCCGAGTAACCCGCTGTGTCGGAGCCAAGCGCATGTGAAAGGGCCTGTCTCAGTGCAGGGAAGAGCCATAAAGGGCCTATTTATGGAGCTGGCTCCTCGCAATGTTTTCAGACACAGCCCTCGCATGTTTTCATAACAGCAACGCCTCCACCTCTCGCCAGCTGCCAGCAGAGCTGAGGCTCTTGCCGCTGTACCCCGCACGCC
The DNA here is from genome assembly GCA_036023395.1 of Myiotriccus ornatus. Classification (NCBI taxonomy): domain Eukaryota; kingdom Metazoa; phylum Chordata; class Aves; order Passeriformes; family Tyrannidae; genus Myiotriccus; species Myiotriccus ornatus. The sequence continues at coordinate 2,403,556 of JAYRBT010000081.1, read as the reverse complement.
CCGGGGAGCCGGGAGCCCCGGCGATGGGCTGGCGCCTGCGGGTCTCACCGTGTGGATCCCGGCCCCAGCACACACCCCGAGGCAGCGCCTTGGCTGCCTCCCCCGTCCTGGCCAGGAGCTGGCACTGTGCCCACGCAGGGACACGCTCGGACCCCTGGCATGGATGGGCTGCCTTGTCTGGCAGGAGATGGACCTGCCAGCAGCCCCTCTGCCCGGTGCACCTCTCCACCACGTTTCCCGCCGCCTGGAATTCTCTGGTGGGCAGCGCCGAGCACAGAGCAGTGTCCGGTGCCCGGGTGGAGGAGCAGCAGGTACCAGGCTTCACCCTGGGAATACCCCGAGGACGGACCAGCCTCTGCTCTGGTGATGCCTCTGTGCTGCTCCTCGGCCGTGTGCAGGGTCGATGTGAACTGCCCCCTCTGTGCCAGGCACCCTTTGGTGACAGCGTGGCAGCCCCTGCAGTGACAGCACAGCAGAGATGGCAGTGTCATGCACGTGTGGGAGGCAGGTGAGCACAGAGGAGGGAGCAGGGAGATCTCTCCTGCTCAGCACCGAGGCGCGGGAGGGAGCAGGGGGGTCTGTCTCCTTGGCAGGGAGACAAGTAACTTTTCATGAGTCCATTTAGGAATTCCTTTCAAACAGGAACGCTGACCCACCCGAGCTCATTAAATAACATTAATGGTGCTGCCCAAATAAATACTCCAGCTGCCACCTGCGCTGCCAGCCAGTACTCGCTGCCCTCTGCCCTTCTGGGAGCAGAGGTTTTCCAGTTTAACTGGGTACACGTTCTTCCCTCCTGGCACTGATGACCTCCAGTACAGCAGAGGATTCCCAGCGCTGCAGTGACTGGGTTCCTGCAGCTTCATTCCAGCACTGGAGGAGCAGAGCAGTGAGTCCAGGGGCTGGCAGGACCTGGGAGCTGAGAGAGGAGCAGAGACACCAAACTGTGGTGAGAGCAGGGGACAAATCCTGGCCATGCTTGTCACTGAACTGATTAAACCCAAGCTCTGAAACTCTTCTCCTTCTGTCCTCCAGCCAGTGAGCAATGTACAACTACATTACTCGATGTCCAGGAGACATTGAGGGATGTGGGCAATTCATTATTGTCTGTCCTGTTTTGTTTCCTTGCCTGTCAGTGGTGGTGTCCTGGTGTTCACAGGCAACTCAGGGTTTCAAGGTGTGAGCTGAAGCTGAAGCCAGTGCTTCTACAGCAGAACTCTGACAGGATCCCAGGCTGCATCTCTCAGGGCAGCAGCATCGGGTCCCGCTGGGTGCTTGGCTCAGATCCTGATGACTAATTGCCCCGAAAAGAACATTTCTCATGAGTTTCTTTCACAAGAAATGGCAACAAGGCTTTGATTCCGCTCTCCTTTTCCTTTCTTCCTGTCTTTTTTTTTCTCCCTTCCTACCCCAAATGCAGAAGCCTCTTTGATCGTGCGGGTTCGGGCTCCGTAACAAGCATCTCTGTTTGTGTCGGGGGGTTGTCAGCGCGGTAACATGACAGCGTGTCTCCTTGTCGCCTCACACACAATGAATTATTCCTTCCACTCTTTCTTTGTACCTTCTCTGGGATAAATTACTGCTCCCAGATGGGCTTGTCACCCAGCAAAGCATCCTTAACCTCTGGGATGATCCCTGTCCAGCACGGAGCGCCGGCCACTGCGGCTCAGCCAAGGCTGCAGCAAAGTGTCAGAGCAGGGAATTGTCAGCCTGGCTTGAAAGCAAATTGCTTTGCCAATTTATTTTCTTCCTTGTGTATGAACATATTTTTCTTAAAGGGATGCTGTCACATTAAATATGGAGCTGCCAACTGCAGGCATTAAAAAATCATGGGTCGTCCCATTTTCCTTCCTCCCACTCTAAATTCTGAGAAAACAATAAATTCGGGGTTCTTTTTACTTGTCACCTGCCTTTCAGCTCCAAACACTTTTTCAAACTCTTCCCAGCAGCCGGGAGCTTTAGCACCGTGGCAAGCACCGCGGATCTGGGGCAGACTGGGGAGACCCCTCGGCCACGTCACTGGGGTGTCCAGCTGTCCCTGGTCCCGTGTTCCCAGAGCTCTGGGCTGAGGGCAGCCCTGGAGCAGTCCTGGGACACTGCTCGGGAGCCTTCCCTCCCACCACGGCTGATGGGACTGAGCCATGTGCTGGTAAGGAAATCTTCCCCAAATCTGTCCTTGAAGGGCGATCACTGTCATCAAGCTGCCTGAACTCTTGTGTCACTCTATCGTATCTGCTGTGATGAATGCAGAAAATACCTTCCAGTCTTCAACTTTCCAAGCTCTTTTTTAGGGAAGGTAATGAAAGTTTTGTTATACTTTGATAAAGTGCGTTTCCATGCACTGAGCATGTTGCTGAGCTGGGGAAGGAAATCAGGCATTTGTCAGACTGAACAACCTCGTGACAGTTTCTGGAACATGTTTCTGAGGGATCTGGGATGGGATCCTGTCGGATCTGGTGTCAGGTATCAGAAATCCCTCGTATCCGAGAGATCTGACTGAAAACAAGTTGGGTTGTGCTTACCCTTCTCTCTGCTGCAGTGAATCTCCCTCACACAGCTGCAGGTGGGGATAAGTCTCTTGCTACTCTTAAATTTTAAAGGAAAATCTCTTCCAAAGCTGCGCTGTGCTGGCAGCCTCGTGGCTCAGCAGAGCTCAGCTGCTCCCTGGCCCCACTGCACAGGCTCCAGAGCCTCCCCCAGCAGATCGGGTGTTTGATAACGTTTATTTTAATAAAGCTCTGGGCCTGTTTTGATGGACAGATCCAAAGCACTACATGGATTTAAACAGATCCCGTTGCAAATATCTCCATCTGATACCCCTGCCATGATCGGCCTGCAAATGTCACTTGCTTAGCACTATCAAATATTTAATTTACGTTGTAATACAGGAGCCTGCGAGAGCTCTAGCTTAAATTGGAGGTCTCCTGTGAGCCAGCAGCTCTCCACAAGCTCACTTAAAGGCCAGTTTCTGCCCCGAAAAGCTCCTGATCCAGATGCAGAAGTGAACGGGATCTGGGAGGGAAGACTCTGCCCGCCTCTGCTGTGAGTCTTGCTGGGACCCCACTCGTCTCTGTAAGTGCTCGTGGAGGCTTTGGCCTCCAGGGAACACGTGGGTGGGGGAATGTGACCGTCGCTGCCGCCACCACGGTGCTCGTGGCTTGGATCTCCTTCTGGGTCCCGCACTAGTGGAAAATCATCTTCGCTGGGAACTTCCCCATGGCAGCTTTGTGAGGGGGCACCACCGGGGCTCGGAGCCTCCCCGTGCCTCACCCAGTTGTCTGTATTTTATTTCCTGAGAGAACATAGTGTCTGTGTGAGACGTGGCTCTGCCCTAATCTCTGTGCTGACCACAAGGGTCCAGCCCCGTTCCAGGCTCTCCTCCGCTGGCAGCACGTGGAGTGGCCGGGGGAGCAGCATCCGGTCAGGGTGATGAATCGTGGAGCCTCCGTCCTTCCTCTCCCACTGCTCCTGCTCTGTGCTCACACCTACGGCCGGACCCTGGGACGGAATGCCACACTCCCTGCCTCTGTTTGCTTTGCTGTTTCCTCTGCTGGTGTGAGACAGCGTGGCAACTGCCCAGGTTTTGCTTCCCCAGAGAGGATGGGCACGTTCCCTGCCCCGCTGCAGAGGAGCAGCCTTGTTCCCTCCACGGCGTCTCCTTCAGCTGGGTTTCAGCTGTCCTCGCTGCCCGGGAACGGGGCTGGGATCTGCTGATTCAGGGGACACGCAGCCCTGCGGCGTTAATGATCTTGATGTGCAAACGAGAGGACAGACGCAGTGGCACCGTGCTCGGAGCGATGCTCCCTGCCCTCCCGGGAGGCTGCACAATGTCCCGCCGCCCTTCAGCGCGTGGGAGCAGCGCTGGGGGGAACCCCGGGGAGCATCTGAAGGTAAGGACAACCGGGGCATTTGGGGTGCGGGTCGTCTGAGCCCCCTGCGTGCCCTGGTCCCTGCGCCAGGAGCCAGCCTGCGGCCCGGAGCCTCTGGGGAGAGATGGCTCCACTAATCCTTGCTCTGACATGGGATGGTTTGTGGACTGATCCTAAAATGTGCCTTGCTCTACCGTTAGCGGAGCGTGTATCAGGGCTAGGGGGTGGCTGGTTTGATGCCGTGCTCTGAAATGCTGAAAGTGCTGCAAGCGTGGCCAGGGCCCTCTGAAACCTGCAGTCTGCCTGGATCTGCTCAGTTCTCAGGCCGGGACATCAGAGCAACTCCTGATGCCGTAGCAGATCCCCTGGGCCTCCTCCATCCCTGGGGCAGAGCACCCTGCACTTGCTGCAGCGAGGCCAGTGACCTTCCCATCCCTCCACCAGTGGCTGGTGCCTCTTGACGGATTTGCACGGGGAATTCTCTGGGCCCAGCCTTCGAGGGAATGGGAATGGGAAGCTGCCCCATTCCCCTGTCTCCCCCATCACCGAGAGCTGCTGTCAGGTGCATCCTCCTGCTCTTGGCTCAAGCTGGCTCCTCCAGTGCCACCTCCTGCCAGCTGGCACCTCCTGCCCCGCGTGACGCTCCAGGCTCTTTGGGAACTTGCTGAGCCCCAGGCACCAGCTCGGACGTGCCCGGCTCTCGTCCGGAGGCTGCTGATGAGCGCTGATTTAGTGGCGATCGAACCGCATTTGAAGTGCTCCTTGAAATATGAGACAAGTGTCGGGAACTCTCCGGGCGTAGGGGCGGCTGCGGTGCCCTGACGGCTGTGGCACACGGGCAGGAGCCGGCTGGGCTCAGCAGTGCCAAGGGCAGGGCTCGGTGCTCCCTTCACAGGCACCAGGTAGGAGCCTCCCGCGCTGGGCTGCGGCACCAGGTGCTGCCTCTTGAGCGTCGCTGTGTCCCGAGCCCAAACGGGTGGGTGGGCTGGAAATCGCCTCTGCCAGCAGAGAGGACTCTGTGCGGAGGCAGGATGGTGGAGCTGCCCCCCCCTCGGGGGTCTGGGGCTCTCTGGGGGCTCTGGAGGGGGGGCACAGCCAGGGTGCCTGGTGCAAACACTCATGGCAATGATGGGATCACGGAGCTGCTCAACGGTGCAAACCTCAGGGGATGGGACACGGTGATTTGAGTTGTGTTCAGGTGAGGGGTCGTTGCAGCTTCCGGCTGTTCTGAGGGTCCCTTCAGATGTGAACAGGGACCATGAAATCGGTCCTTACTTGGGGGGTTTGAGCGAATTTTGTGAGAGTTGTTGGTGGCCACTTTCATGCCAATTCTTCTAGTTCCACTGCTTTTATTTACTGTTGTGTGCACTCAGCCGGGAACAGGGAAGGTGGATTCAGTGGTGAGGAATCATGTGAACTCGAATCAGACTTTTTTTTTTTTTTTCATTTTTTTTTGCTCTCTTAGTAAGTTCATGCAGACTTTCTCTTCAGGTGGTGTTTTCCCTGCTCCTACACTGCTGAATGGACTGATCTCCTGATCAGCTGTTGTGATATCCCCTCAGCTCCGTGGCGAAGGCAGCTTGACTGAGAGCAAGGTTCTGGTCCCACGTGTTGGCTTCAGAGAGTTCAGACCCTATAAAGGTCCCATGGGACTGGTGCTGATAACAGGAGGGAGCCTGAGCGTCCCTAGCCGGGGAATGTCACCGGGGTGGCATCACTTAACCTTCACTGTGTTTTAGTTTCCCTCCTGTGAAGGGTAACAGCCCCCCCAAAAGATCCTCAGTGGTTTGCTGAAAAGGTGAAATCTGCTCCAAAGTAGTTGTCGGTCAGGACACTGCTGGCACATGTGCCATGACCTATCCCGTGACCCATCCCAGCCACGAGCCACTCGGTTTGTGGCCCTGACACCTGAGAAGCAGAACAGGCGCAGCAGAAATTAAGTGAATGAGACAACAAGCGTGTGTGTAATTAGGACAGACCTTCAAACGCTGCCCCGGGAGCCGGGACAGAAGTCACTGGCTAATCAGAGCAACAGCAGTGCCTGTTTTAAAGACGAGGGAGACTTTGGGGATACTTTGTCCACATAATATTCCAGTTTTAGCTCTGCGTCCCGGGATGTAATTGCATTAAAAATACCCGGGGAGGGGGAGGATGCCAAGGGCACCCAGCGACCTGCCTCCTTCTCTGGCGTGTCCCCACCAGCGCGCCGTTCCTGCTGCTCTCCGAAGCCCCGTCTCACATTCCTGGCGCTGATCATCTCCCAGATCTGCTTTCCGGCTGTTCTGCTAATGGTTATCCCGGGAGAGGCCTCCGGCTCCGTTAACAGCTCGTGGGAAGACCTCCCGCTCCTTTTGGCTGAGCAGGACTATTGACGGAGACAACTCGCGGCCGCCTGCGGGGTGCGGGAAGGCGCAGGACGGGACCGAGACCCGCCGAGGGCTGGGGGTGCTCGCCCCGAGGGTGGGTGGGTGGCAGCGCACCCCCGCCCCGCGAGGGGGGGACCCGCTGGCTCCTGTCGCCGCCGTCCCCGGTCCCCGCCGTCCCCGGTCCCGGCTCCCACGCGCGAGCGGAGCGGCGGCGCCACCGCGGGGCCGCGGCCGGGGCTGCAGCGCCCCGAGACACCCCCCGACCCCCGCCGGTGGGCCCGAGGACCGAGTTGCCCTCGCCTGATGAGCGCTGCGTGGATGGGGAGCCCCACCCCGAACCCACCCACGCCAGCGAGACGCAGCGGCGCTGAGCCAAAGCCCCCGTGGAGCGCACGGGTGGCTGAGCCCCGCGCAGTCCCCGTGCAGCCCTGCCCGAGGATGCCAGGGGCGGCTCTGCAGGGCACCCTTGGGTCCTGCCTGGCCACCCACAGACACCCTGGCCCCTGGCTTGGCCCCTCGGGGTGTCTCGGCACAGCGTGCCTGTGGGTATTTGCAACCAGCAGCTGCCAACTCCAAGGTGGTAACTGGATCATGGGGCTCGGGTGACCTTCGCGCCTCTGAAGCTGTTCTGGATATCCCACCAGCTCCCAGCTCTAGGCTGGGCAGCAGGGACAGTGTCCCTGCAAGGCAAAGGTCGCTGGAGGGCTGTCCCCAGCTGACCCCAGCCCCTATCTGGGCAGCTTTTCTCTGTGATGTCCCTGTGTGGGTCCGGGGCTCCAGCTCCCCACACAAGGTGGTCCCAGATAGATGCACATTCAGGAAGGGCACCTGCTGGTGGCTGTCAGTCCTGGTGCCAGTCGTCCTCCTGCCATGGTGGGGATGGGCCACGGAGTGCCCACACCGCACACGAGTCCTGCCAGCTGAGTCTCTTGCCTGCAGAGAGTTGGTTCCATCCCAACTCTGCCTTGGGCCAACCCACGGTGCCGTCCGGGAGCGAACAGGAACTTGAACTGACACAAGGAGTGTCTCCTGGAGCTGGAAACTTGGAAGAAGTGGGTTATTCCCTGCTCCAGCACTAACCTTCTAGGAATGCTGCTGCTCATGTCATCTGGCCCAAACGCTGTTGCTCTTGCTTGGGGATCCCCCTGGATCCAGACACCCCAGAGGTGTGGGACCTGTGCTGGGCTCTCCAGCCTCACATGGCACGCTGTTCCTGTCCCTCTGTCCTCACGGCGGGTCTGTCCTTCCTCCCGCAGGCATGAAGCGACCCCTGAGCCCATCCCACAGCCCCGAGAGCGCGGTGCGGCTGGCAGAGGTGGCCAGCTGCCCCCCCAGCCAGCCCGAGCAGCGCATGAAGCGGGAGAAGAAGCACCAGTCGTTCACACTCTGCGAGGTCTGCAACATCCAGCTCAACTCAGCCGCTCAGGCTCAGATCCACTACAACGGCAAGTCCCACCAGAAGCGCCTCAAGCAGCTCAACAAGGGGAAGATGCCGGCAGCCCAAGGTAGGAGCCCACCCAGCAGGTCGAGCTTGCCCAAAGGCTGCCCTTGCTCTGGCACAGCTGCTTCGCTGGGCTCATGGAGAGGTCAGGAACGCTGTGTTTTGTCCTTGGCATCTCAATCGCCCGTCTGCCTGAGAACTGCAGGGCTTCCCCCAAATGTCACTGCCAGCCCTCAGGCGGTTTTTGGGGCCCGATAGGCCACGCTGTGGCATGCAGGGATGGACACGTGTGGGTCTGTCCATGTGTAAGTGTGGCTGCTGGTGCTCTGTGTCTTTGTGAGCGTATTCTTGGGTTCCGTAGATGTTTTGTGCAGCGGGGTCGAGCGTGTCCAAGGGTGGAGTGGCTGTCGGTTGCTGGGCTTAATGGATGCTGCTTCCCAGGTGCCACGCTGACCCTGTTCCTCCAGGCTCCTGCTGTGCACAGCTCCTGTATCTGTGCTGAGTTTGATTCAAAATGCTGCTTAGATGTTGGTGCTGAGGGCCCTTCAGCTGCAGCAGGGATGGCCCATGGCAGGGATGCCGGCACACGCAGGTGCCGCGCCGCTGGGCAGGAGCTCGTGCAAGGGCAAGGACTCACTTGCCCTCTGTACCATCTGCCAGCGTTCACCTGGCCGGGCCCAGCTGGCTCTGCAGATTTTCTGCATAAAAGCAGGGAGATGTGCCCAGAAATGTCACCCTGTCACCATGGCTGACCTGCTCTGCCTGAGCTGTGAGGGTTTGTCTGGCGCTAGGAGCAAACTATGAGAATTTCACAGAATCACAGAATGCCCTGAGTTGGAAGGAACCTTAAAGATTACCTGGTTCCCTGCTCCTGCTCTTCCTAGAGACTGGGTAGACTGGAGCCATAAATTCCCAGCATGGCTATGGTCATCTCTGTGCCAAATCCCGTCCTGACTGGTGTTGGTTTTGTTTGGGCAAGGCCTGGGATATGCAAAGGAGCAGGTCTGTTCATCATTGTTACTGACAGATGGAAATATCGCCGGCTATTTTAATGGGGACAGGGCTCATAAATTCCAGCCTGCAGCTTCCAGATCCTACCCTGGATCTGTCTGTGGCTCCATGGGAGGCTGTCCAAGGATGTGTTTCCTAACGAGCCAAAGAATCTCAGAGCATGCCAGTCTGCTCTTTGTGCTTCTGTGCCGTCCCTGACCTCTGCCAGCGTCGGGGTGCGCAGACGTCGCAGCCCCAGGGCCCCCGCGCACTCTGCTCGGCCGGGCAGGGCGCAGTGGCTCCTGCATCTGCAGGGCTGGGATCTGCTCACTGGGGGATTGCAGGCAGCAGCTGCTCCCCCGCGCTTCCCTGTCCCTCCTGTTCCCAACGCAGCCGCTCCGCGCGGCTGGAGCCGACCTTTCCTTGCGCTTTTCGTTAAAAATCTCGTTTCCAGCGTCGTCCCAAGAGGGGACCATCCCTGTCTGCCTTGCCCCAGTGAGCTGAGGACAAGTGCAGGACAAGCTTCTGCCTGTGCTCCTGCCTGGACTGAGGTGTGTGGGCAGGAGGGAGCAGGCAGGGCTGGCAAGGTGGTGGTGCTGAGAGGGCCCTGTCCTGCCCCATCACAGTTATCTGGGAGCCCTTCACCGGCCAAACTAGCACCTTTGGGTGCTGAGGAAATGCACCTGCCTGTGGTGATGGGAGCAGGCACCCCTTCTCGAGCAGGTGCCTGCTCTGGTGCCGGGCTCAGCCTGGCACAGCCCACGGAGAGGAGCAGCTAACAAGGGTCTCCAGTGGCGCATCAGCACTGGGGGAGCTTTGGGAGGTTAAAGACAATGGATTAAATGAAATAATTGAGTTAGACAAAGATGGGATGTTCCTCTGGGCTGGAATCTCTGTCTCATGCTGACATCTACAGCTACATCAAAGGCGGCTTCCCAGCTGCTGCTCAGTCTCCCTGTTCCCCTCTGGCTCCTCGGATCCCGTTCTTCCCGCATAAGCTGTGAACACTGGCATCTTATGGAGCAAAGCTGCAGAGGAGCATCGCTGGCAAACGTGCTAATCAGTGTCATTACAATTCATTAGCTCTGTGCCAGAAAGACCCCAACTTCAAAACAAATCATTGCTCATTAGGCGTTTCCTTGCAAGGCAGATCGCAGATCCCTGTTGTCCCACACAGAATCACAGTGCAGGTGGTGATTGGATATGGGGTGCCCACAGATAAAAGATGTTTTCATGTCACAGATGCCAGTTCTAATCCAACTGGGTCACGAGTGATTTAATTATTGCCTGTGATTTCCAAAGGAGCCCAAGTGAGCTCAGTTCATCCTCGGAGTCCTCAGAAGCCAAACCCCCGTCTGGTGCCGAATGAGCAGGAAGAGCTGATCCACCCCAAAACAGGGAGTAGTGGCTGAAGGTGAGGGCAGGGGCAGGGGCAGGGATGGGGGGCTGCTGCTTCCCCTTGTCATCCTGGGTGATCTCTGGGGCTCCCATCACAGGACAGGCCGAGCTGGAACATTTCAAGAATTTACAGCCTCATGCGCTGCTCCCAAAAGGCCTTTCCACCAGTGTCTCAAAAACATCATGGGACGTAAAGAGCAGCTTGAGCTCGCCGCTGCTGGAGCAGCACCCCTGGGCCCTGCCAGCTCACATCGCCCTGAGAGGCAGTGGGAAGCAGTCTCCTTCAGAGCAGCAGGCTCCTGGCCCTGGGGGCTACTTGGCTGCTCC
>JAYRBT010000081.1:2378233-2393065 GCA_036023395.1 Myiotriccus ornatus | reverse complement strand
ATCGCCCTGAGAGGCAGTGGGAAGCAGTCTCCTTCAGAGCAGCAGGCTCCTGGCCCTGGGGGCTACTTGGCTGCTCCCCCAAACCGAGTCCCAAGGCAGGGTTGGGCCAAAACACCCCGAGCCAGCTGTGCCCCGGGGCTGATCTATGTCACAAGCTCTTCCTCATCTCCCTGTGACCCTCTCCCAGGCTGCTCAGTGCCACCTTCACACTGGGGCTGCCTGGTGCTGTTCCCCCCTTTGGCAACACAGCCCTGGAACAAGAGTTCCATGCAAAGGGAAAGGTCCTGGTTTCCCCAGTTATCTGCTGAAATGTCTGTCCATGCGTGTTTGGGAGCAGAAAGGCTTGAGATGAGCAGAGAAATCGCTGTGACAGCTTCAGCATCGCCGGCCCTGCAGCGCAGAGCGGGGGCCCCAGGAGGGGATGTGGGGACCCCCGGGGAAGCCTGGGCTGCTCCGGGAGCTGGAGGGGCTGGCAGCTGCTGGTGGGATTATCTTGGGTTTCACAGGGAGTGCCAGCTGAACTCCCTGATTTTGGCAGCTGGGGGCAACCCACTCCCCTTGACTGGCTCCTGCGGGACAGAGTCTGGGTCACGGTGCCCGAGGCTGGGTTATCAGCTGTTGCACTGACGGAGGAGTCCATGGCCAGGATAGCCCTGCTGGGAAACAAATCCTGAAAACCACCCAGGGCAGTGCCTGGGAAAGCCATGCCCTGGCGTGGGGAGCAGTGGAGGGAGGGGAGCTGGTGAGTCTAACCATGGACAGTCTGGTGGGTGCGTGATCCCACGCCATGATTCTGCTCCGTGAGCCTATTTCATGATCCCAGTCCATGATCCTGCATGTGGTCCTGGTCCATGATCCTTTTCCATGACCCTGCTCTGTGTGCTCTGGCTTCTCATTGCTGAGCTGCAGCACGTTCCCTCCTCCTCCCCTCGGCTGCTCTCTGCTGTTGCAGCCCTTCAGCTGTTCATTACCAAGCAAACTGGTGCCAATCCCATTTTGTCCTATTTCGTGTTCCACACGGAATCCTTTAATTGTTGTTAATAAACAGGGCGATGCTCACTGGGGCTTTGTCGGCAATAAACCCGATGTATTGATTTAAATAATCTGCAAACATGTGGGATTAGGGTCTAATTGGGACTAATCAGGGCGCAGTGGCCGTGTCACCACTGGGTCGGGGCTGGGACGTCCTCGTGTCTGCCGGAGCTCCCGGCCGTGCCCAGCCTCGGGCGCCTGCCAGGACCTGCTCCGGCAATGCCAGAGGGAACGTTGCTCTTTCTGTCTCCCTCCTTAACTCCTGCAGCAGTTTGCTGCTCTCCTGCTTTTGGGACCTTTTGGAGAAATTTGGCAGGGAAAGGCTGGGGTCTGTCTGGTGTGGGAGTCACCTCACAGCGTCCCTCGCCAGGGACATTGGCAGCACGTCGGGCTCTCCTGGACTTCCCAGCAGCAGATCCGTGCCCAGCCTGAGTGTTGAAGGGGCTTTAACATTCAGCTGGGGCAGACCCTGCATCTGCTGGGTGCTGATTGACACCCAGTGCCCAGGCAGCACCAGGGGTCAGATTTTAAGCTTCTGTGAATTTAAGAAGGACAAACATACGGAGTCCTCCTGCTCCGTTGGCCTCGGCTGCTCCCTTCAGCTGCGAGCAAAGATGAGCAAAAATAGCTTTTCAGATCAGATTTGAACAACATGGAATCTCAGTGGGGAAAATACAATGTTTTTTTTCACGTCTTAAAGATGTTGGCTGGGATCAGGCATCATTTGCAGAAGCCCAGTTGGGTAATTTTATGGTTTCCTTCCCTCTGCTTACTTCCAGGCTTCTCCCTTCCCGTTTGGGTGTAGGGATGGCTGCAGGGACATCCCTTGGAGTTCCTGGGGGCAGAGCTGGGAGGGCTGAGAAGGGGAGGGATTTGCTCCTACCACTGGGAACTGGCAGAGGAGCTCTGTTTCACTGAAAGCTCTTGTTCTACCAAAAAAGCCATTTTCCGTGGTGGAAAGGGCCTGCGGGCTCCATGTGAGAGGCACTGCATGAGCCCAGACCCTGCTCCGGGCACATCAGCCTCGTGCCAGCCCATGAGTCCAGAGAAAACTGCTCCCTTTCTAAATCCTCGGAAAATACCCCATTAACTTGCTGTCCCTCTGAAAAGCCCAGCTATTCAGCTTTCTGTGGATTAATAACTCCAGCATAACTAATCTCTGATTTTATTGAGCCAGTAACTTCAAATAGAAAATGAATCGATCAGTGGTCAGTGTTGGCTAGAAAGGGTTTCATGGTGTGGAGCCTTCCCTACTGGGACTCTGCCCTCCCGCTCTGCACCCTGAGCTCTGGCCAGAGCTTCAGGGGTGTTTTTCTCTGACACACTTACTCTAAAAAGATCCTTAGAATTTAAACTCTCAGCCATAAAATGACATGGAGAAGCTGCTGGGCATGGAGGAGGTAGGAGACCCCACGGCAGGAGCTTGGGGGGCTGGGGTGCATGCTCCAGCTGCATCTGTGGAAGAACTTTGCCTTAAAAATACAGAGAACAAGCCAAAAGATGTCAAGGTCAGATAATATATATCAAGTATCATCTTTGGGTGGGCTGTAGGGTGCCCAGGTGCCGCTGGATGCGGTGTCAGCAGAGACTGTGCTGTGCTGCTGGCAGTGGTGATTTTTCCCCAAAATCAGTAGGAAATTTGCTTCATGTTATTTTTAAGCCCTGCAGTTGTGAGCCAGTTCTCCTTAATCGTGGATTTTGCTGTCACTTTCTTCCAGTCGGTTTGCTGTCAAGTTGCCTCAGTAGCGTTTCACAGCCACTCAGCTCAGGGCTGCGACACACGTGACATTAATTAGAAGTGGATTAAGAGCAAGGAGGAACAGGTAGCCATGGAATGTTTCACAATTTCCCATGTAACATCAGCTCAGCAGGTTTGGAAGAGGAAAGCCTGAGATTTATTTTAAGTGGGGGAAAAAAATGGTCAAAGCAGCAGCTAAACCGTGAGCATGTCCCAACTCGTCAGTACCCGCTGGTCCCCGTCCTGAGAGAGCTCCGAGCCTGAAGGGGCCTTTTCCAGGGCTCCCATCAGCAGGTCTGAGGAGGAGTGAGGTCCCTGGGAAGGGGGTGATGTCCCCCTAGGAAGGTGGCACAGTTTTTGGGAAGCTCTGGGGTCAGGCAGCTCCTGGCTCTCCTGGCCACCCCAGGCATCAGATCCAACTGCATCCTGCTAGGGGAGCTGAGCCGTGCCCCCCAACCACTGTGTCTTAAACGTCCCCAGGGAGGGGCGAGGACACAGAGCACCTCGGGCTCCCCGGGTGGCTCTGCTGTTCTCAGGCAGCCGCTGTCCTGTTCTGACACGGGAGGGAGATGAGCATCCCGCAGCACCCGGCTGCATCCCGTAGCATCCCGCTCCCACCCCAGCTGTCACTGGGGATTAGAGGTGCTGGATGGAGCAGGTCGTGCCCGGCTGTGCGTGCGAGGGCTGTGCGGCCTCCCCGTGCCCAGGCGCTGTCCCAAAGAGCACCGGGGCTGGCTGGGGTGACCAGGGAGGGGTGACAGCCACGGGGAGGTGACTCATCCGGGGTCTCGATGATGGAAATGCAGCTCATCCCCCTCCGGCCTCCAGCCACGGTCCTTCTCTGGACCCACTGTGTCTCTGTGTTGTGCACACGCGTGTGCTGCTCGCCCGGGGACACGGGAGGAGTGAGCGCTTGGAACTGGGCGAATGGGGAGCGGAGGCAGCTTGGGGGGAGCTGGGGGAGGGCGAGCGAGGGGTTGTGGGTAGTGTAGAGCTGTCACTGTGATTTAGGGTCGACTGCTTAAACTGTTTTATGTTCCCAGACAGTAAGTCGTAAGCAATATAAAATTTTCTCTGAAGAGATGATCTCCCCTCGTCACGCTCCTGTGTCTTTCCCGGAGTGAGCTCTCCTTTCCATAACCCCATGGCGTCAGCGCGGGTGTGCAGAGGGAGAAAATGGGATTCTGGCCTTTGGAGCCACGGACACAGCCTGGGGTTGGGAGCAGGGATCGAGGGGCTGGGCTTGTGGCCCCCCCAGGCTGTCCCCACCTCTCTGCTTTTGGGGCGTGCGAGTCGGATCAGGACTCTGGAGCTGTCGGAGCTGTCGGAGCTGTCGGAGCAGGGATGCCTCTGCCTGTGGGCACTGCCCGTTCGCCTCGAATTCAGCTCCCTTCTTTTTTCCTGCCCCTGAGTTATCTCTGCTTTTGGAAAGCTTGCCCACGACACTGCTCCGGCTCACCTTTGGTATTTTATACAGTTACATATTTATGAGGAATAGTTTAATTTCTTTGGCCGTTGCTGTGCCAGCAGGAGCGTCCTGGTGTGCTCTGTGCCGTGGCACCCGAGTGTGTGCCCAGAAAAGCTCCCCGGCCCTGGCAACCCCTGAGGGGCCAGAGCTGAGCAGGGACCTGGTGAGTGAGGCCAGAGCCAGGTCACCCCTGGCTAATTAAGCATCCAGAAGTTTTTGGGTAGCTGGTTTCCATGCCAACCCCCAGCTGAATCCATATGGGGGGTCACAAGCCCTGTGGCCCCCCAGAAAATCTGCACAGGGGTGATGGGAACTGAAGCATGGTGGCAGGTGGAACCCTCTACTCTGTGCCTTCCAAGAAGGCCCTCTTAGATTGGATGGAAAATATTACATTCTCTCTCTGAAACTGTTTTCAGGTGTAATTTCCACCCCTTTTCCTGATAATTAAATATTTTTAGGTCATCTAGTTTCTCCACCCTATTTGCAGACCTGTCCTGGATGCCTTTGTAATTAGCCATCTCCCTGGGCAAGATGATTAAGGTGGGAGGCACAATGTGCCCGTTCTGCTCCCACAGCCCTGCCTGCACCGTCAGCTCATCCTTGGGGGGCAGAGTTTGGGGGTGTGTCCCCCAGGACTGCCAGACCCCTCCACAGGCACATGGCACCCGAGTTTGCTCTTTTTAGATGCAAAAAAGCAGAAATCTCCAGGAAGGATTTATAAAAAAACCCCTGGGGATTAATTAAAAAACAGGATCTGGGTGGGCACTGTAGATTCGGCGGTTTAACGAGTTCCTGTTTATCAGGGGAATGACGGGGGGACCCGAGCTGCAAACCCCGTCCTCTTTGTGTGGGAACCCCCCGAGGGGAGGATTCAGCCCTTAAAATATGTTACCTTAATCCTGAGCAAACTCAGGAGCAGGAAAGGTCAGCGCCCGCCTTCCTGGCCCAGCAGGGATGAAGCGCCGGCGGCTGCTCCAGCCGGAGCCTTCTGCTCCTGACAGGGCTCAGGTTACAGAGCAGAAGAAAACTGATACACATCCTCCAGGTGTATCGGTCTTGATCCTATCTGGCATCTTTCACCCCCAAATTATACCCTAAATCCTCGGTGAACAAAGTCAGCCAGAAAGGCTCTGGAGGGCTTGGCAGACCTGGGTGGGGGTGGCGGGGGAGTGCTTCTTCCTGGGTTTTTATCCTTCTGTCTCCCTTCTCCTTTACTGACGTGTTCATTGCCCAATTCCAGTCACTATTTGCCAGACTGCTCCTGGAGTCTAAGGCTGGGGAGAGCCTTTCGTGGATGTGTCTCAGCCAGTGAATAGTTTAACACTGCCTTCAGTAGGGTTCAGATTAATCTCCCTGTTGTAGTTCCTGGAGCCTCTCCTCACAAAGAGCCCAGTGAATTGGTGACATTAGGGACAGCCTGTGCCCAAACCGAGCCTGAGCACCCTCCCTGTCTCCCTGCCCTCCCTCTCCCTTTGAGCCACAAGGACAACTCGAGCAGACCTGCCCAAGCAAGTCCAGCTCTACGGTGGCTGCATGTTTGGGATTTGCCTCTTCCAGGACGTGTGTGATGTGCTGCACACTGAGGGCTGGGGCTTTTCCACAAGGAACCCTCTGGTTCTGTCCCCGGGCTCTCAGGACACTCGGCCATCAGGGCCTCGTGTGTGGACATCAACCTGTGTCGGAAAGTGGTGACCACGGGGGTTTGTGGCATGTGACCCACTGTTGGCTCTGGGTTTTTTTAGGGCCTCCCACAGCATTACACAGGGAAGGTGGAGCCTGTTGTCACGGCCTTTACAGAGCTCCGGGGAAGGTGTTCCAGCAGCTCCATCCCACAGCGCAGGTTGGGGGGAGCAGCAGCCACGGGTTTTGCTTCCCGGGGGGATGGAGCGGCTGATGGCACCACCAGGAGGGTGACACAGGTCTGGGCCCCGTGGGAGGGTTTGTGCTGCTACCCTGTGCCAGCATCAGGGTCCAGGGACAAATATAGCAACTTATGCACCCGCCGGACCCACGCTGCAGTGCCGGGAAATTCCAGTGATCTGCTGGGCTGGGCAGGGAGGGCCGGAGGCGTTAATGGCAGAGGCTGTAATCAGCACCTGCAATTAGCCCCTGCTCCAGATGGCCTCAAAGGCTTGGCCACAAAGGAGCACAGCATCCCACGCAGCCGTTCCTCATCCCCTCACTCCGTGTCACACCAGCTCGAGCCCTTTCATCCATGGCAATGCCAGCCTGGACCTGCCCACCCAGCTGGGATGGGCACAGCACCAGACAGAGCTGGGAGAGGATTTATTGATGGAATTGATGGGTAGAACTCAAGGGACTGGTCAGGGATGGGGGCAAGGGTGGATGCAGGATGAAGAGGGGGGGTCAAGGCTGTACATTGGTCCAGCTGGTCTTCGCCAAGAAATGCCAGACTTGCTCATGGCTTGTG
This sequence comes from Myiotriccus ornatus, assembly GCA_036023395.1. Lineage (NCBI taxonomy): Eukaryota > Metazoa > Chordata > Aves > Passeriformes > Tyrannidae > Myiotriccus > Myiotriccus ornatus. Next base: position 2,386,396 of record JAYRBT010000081.1, on the reverse strand, counting down.
GTCATCCCAGGGGAAAGGAGAACAGCCACCGTATGGTTGTCAGCCCCACTCTCCTCCCACTCTTTACACTTCCATGCTCCCTCTGCTCGACGCTCCCTGCAGTAACACCAAACTGCTGATGACATTAAACAAATTAATATCGGGTTTAAATAGCCTGCGGGAGGCCAGGGCAGGCGCGCGGGGCCAGCTGTCAATCCCAGATTAGCGACTGCCCTGGCTAAACTTATTGCTGCTGCTAACGACCCCGACAGCAACACCCTGCCCAGGGCTCTGCCAGTGCTGCCCCGCTGCCAGCCGAGCCTGGGTGGGTTTTGGGAGAAGGACCCGTGGGGAGCCCTGGTCTGGCAGCAGTGCCGAGGGGAAACCCTGATGGCTTTAGATGCTTTTCAGCGCACCAAAATTCTGTAATTTACCCCAAAAGTGCCTGGTCTGGCTGAGGCACATGGGAAAGGACTTCAGCATCTCATGGTTTAGCATCTTCATTTTCACGCAGCTCAAGGCCCAGCAGTTCCTGCCCAACTCCTTGAATTGTTTGACTTGAGGGAAGTATTTAATTCCCTCCTGCTTGTTGTCTCCCTTTGAGGGAGTGGGGGGAGACGATTGTTTCCTCTTTTCACAAGCAGGTTTTTCATTTCCCTGTTTAAAGGGCACCAATGTAAGCAAGTCCTGAGCCTCCCCTACTGAGGAGAGGCCAAAAATCAGCACAGAGAAGGTGCTGCCATGGGAAACCCAACTGCCACAGCCTCTGCTAACGAACCAGTGGGGCGGGCAGCAGGCCCTGGGCTCGTGAAAACCCCAATCGTGGGGGGCTGGGGTGAGCCCCACGCGTGGATCGGGCTGCCCGAGTCCACTCATGTCATCCCGTGAGCTGATGCCACGCTTGGGTCGGACCCTGCGTGTTTCCAGTGCTTGGCGCCAGTGTTGAGCTGGGCAGGGACCCGCAGGCACCGGGCAGGGACGGGGTGGGTCGGGGTGGGTCGGGGTGGGTGGCTGCCGCTGCCTCCCCTCCCTGAGCGAACCCCACGGGGGCACCTTGGCAGGTGTCACCCCAAAGCAGCCCCCTTGGAGGGCGCTCGGACAGAGCCCCGGGGGCGCAGCGGAGCCGCTGAAGGTTCCCTCCTCCCTCCCCAGGTTTCGCTGCTTGGGCAGCCCCGGCGCGGGGGAGGCTGTGCGGGGCGGGGGCCGCCCGCTCCCCCCGCCCATTTCCACGCTGATACCCGGCACCTCCGGCAGCTTCTCCCCCCGCGTTCCGGCGGGGTCGAGGCGGGGCCGGACGCGGGGCGAGGGGCGGCAGCGCTGGGCGGCGGAGACGGGGTTGCGCCCGCCCGGCCCTGCCCGCAGCTCTGCCCGGCGAGCGGGAGGCACCGGCAGCGCGGAGGCGACGCAGCCGCATCCAAAATGCTTCTAGGTGGGTGAAACGCAACTTTCCCCGCGGCCCCATCTCTCCCCGTTGCCCCCTCCCTCTCTCTCCTCTCACGGTCCCCTCACCCCCGTTTCGCCGCTGGCGGAGCCGCTGCCCGGGGCAGCCGGAGACCGACGGTGCAGCGGGACCGGGTCAGCCGCGGGGCTCCGGGGCCGGGCGGGGGTCGGAGGGACGGTGGGGTTGGCGCTGCGGGGATCGGGGTATCGCCCCGCCGCTGTCCCGGCGCTGCTCCGGCCGTGGTTCGAGCGCTCCCGGCTTCTGCCGAGTTCCTTCAGCTGGGGAAAAGGGCACTAAATCAGGGTCCAGGCTGTTCGAATTGGTTCTTATTTTGCTGGTAGCTATGTTCAGGCTGCGTGTGTCTGTGTCTCTTCTCCACTTTGAGATTTTGGCCACAAACTTAACTCTGAATAGTGAAACACTGAGGTGGGTTATTTACTGCCGGGAAAGAGCCCCAGGAATATGCGGTACTTGAAGAGTCTGGGCTTGCAGCGAGGGGCTAGGAATGGGCTCGGCATCAAACTCAAATATTGATTCACCTGTGGGGTCCCCATCTTGCTCCCAGCAGGGCTTGGCATCCCAAATTACCCTCATGAGATTTTTTTGTTTCTAAGCGAATCATGTCGTTCCCCTTCCCTATTGCCGTCCTGTCTAAAACACCCGTTAAAGAGCTGTTCTTGTTATTTGCATCAGCCGAGGCTGTACCCTACACCCACAAAATGGTCCCTCCCCACCCAGCACACAGGCAGCCTGTTCCCTCAGCTCCCAGCCTGCTAATCCTAATTACTTACGGGATTCAAGCTGAGTTTGACTCACTGCATCTTATTGATTTTTCCCAGGGCTGCAAAAAGAGGAGGGAAAAGGTTGTGTGCTGACGGGGCTGGATTTTGCCCTTGCTCTTTATCTGGGTGTCAGCTCTGACTTGTGTTTCTGCTGCGACCGTGATGCAAATGTTTTGGTGCTTTTTGTGTGAAATGAGGCTGCGGGGAGCAGCCAGCGGTGTCCTGGCGAGGGCGGCCAGGTGGCTGATGGTGGAGCTCCGTGGCCAGGCTTGACCATCATGGGCTCTAAGAGCAGAGCAGCGGCTGCAAACAGAGCGTGACGCTGCTCTTGGACATGTTTCGTGTGGATTCGGGGCTGGTAATTTTAGTGGTTTTGGTGTTATCAGCACTAAGTTCGTGGCAGGCGCTGGGGAGGGAGCGTGGCCCTGGCTGCCGGCAGCAACGGGTCCGGCACATCCCTGAGGGCAGCGGCGCCGCGTCTCTCCATGCGTGTCCACGCGTGTGCACATCCGTGTGAGCAGAGGCACGTCTGCAGGCTGCCACGCGCTCGCTTTCCTCTGGTAACGTGTCACTGGTGTGTGCTTTTGGGTGCCTCTGGCTGCTGGAGCCGGGAACACGGATGTCATTGGTCTGGCGCATGGGTCAGGGCCGCGCTGAGGTGCCCACGTTGGGGTGGCTGCAGCCCCAGCTGTCTCCCATGGATCACTTTAATTTTTCTAATAGTTTGAAACACAATCTTTTCTCCAAGCTGTCTTTCCCTGTATCTCTGGAACGTGTAACACTACTCGGGATATTTATCTGGAATACTTGTCGAGCAAGGCAGGTTTAAAAGACAAACAAAAACCAACAGCAGAGCTTGCTTTTCACCTTGTAGTGTCAAATGTGGAGGAAATCTAGAATAGCCACTAAAGCTTCAATTTTGACCCCGCAGTGCTCGGGGCTTGCTGGCAGTCCTGTGCTGGGACCTCTGGGTGGAGGAACGTGATGGTTGGATAGTGCTTGCATGGTGATTCCAGCCCTCTGGAATCTGTGGGGGGCAGTGGTGAGGGGAGCCTGGCCCCACTCAGCCACTGGGTTTGCCTTTGGGGCTTCTTTGGCAGATGGTGGGACAGAGCTCTCCCTGCGGTTGTTTTGGGTGAATTTTCCCTGTAAATGCAGTGGTTGTTTTTATTACTGGGGCTTGCCCCGAGCAATGTCCTGGGGGAAACATCTGTCCCCTGGTTTCAACCCTGAGTAAAACCTGGTGGGGGGGCACAGGGGGCTCCGACCTCCTCCAACAGCCTCAGCCTACCCTTCAGAGTATTTTTAGACCAAGCTGTCATCTAATCTCGACCTCCAGGATGATGTGGGCTAGAAAATATCACCGCATCTCCAGCATCAAGCCGAGTGTATAATTCACGAATCTCCTTAGCCCATTTTTAATTATGCCTCACCTTGCTGCAACAATGAATTGCTAACAAGTGTTTTGAGCAAACGTGGACTTTTTTTTTGAAGTTTCTTGGTGCTGATGCTCCTGGCAGGTGCTGCCAGCACCGATGCTTTGATGGTCTGTTCCAGCACCCACCTGATGTCCCCGAGCTTGTAATGACTGCAGGGGCTGGGGATTTAGCAAATTGCTGCTTTTTTTTGCCTTTCCTGAGCGGGATGTTGGAACAAGTGGGCTGGCTGCTCCCACTCTCCGCCAGGGTGATCATATTAGCGTGGCCTGGGTAGGAGTGGCGGAAATTACAATGAAATACTAGAGGTAGGAAATAAAAATCTAATTAAAAAATAATGACGGATGTGTGTCATCTTCCAAACCCTGGTCACGACCAGCCCAGCTGTGGGGCAGCTGTGGTGGGGGGCTACACACTTCAGCCGTCGGCATAGCCTTGATGGAGCTGTGCTCAGGGAATAACACTAGGAGCAGAGAGCAAGTGGGGGGAGGCAAAGGGCTTTGGCCTCTCTGAAACTTAAGAGGGGGAATATGCGAGTGGACTGGAGTTTGAAAGCCCTCTTGGCCCCTCAGGACTTGCTCCCCTGAAGTGTGAGTTGGTGAGCTCCCCTGAAAACAGGGTGACTCCCCTTTTCTCCCTTCCCAAGCAAAGCTGGGACTGGCCGGAGCCCACGTGGTTTCGCTGCTGGGAGGGGGGTGCTGGGGACAGCTGTGGCACGGTCACGTGCGGTGGTTTGGGTGTCGCTGTGGTGGTCTGTGTGCACGTCTGGGATGGCACCACTGAGAGGGGATGGCCACCGGCCTGGAGCCTGGCTCTGCCACCGACCTGCTGGGTGGCCCTGTCCATGTCACTTATCCTCTCTGAACCCGTCTGTCTCCTCATGGCTCTTCTCAGCGCTCCGGGGGCTCGATGCCAGCCCAGCCCGGGCTGTGTGAGGGAGGTACCTGCCTTCAGGTGCTTCAATAATAGAAATCATTAATTTTCACTGCTAATGGAAGAAATGCTGCTCTGTGAGAAATGTGCGTTGGCTTGGAGGCAATTCAAAAGGCTGGTGGAGACGGGAGCCCCTAATTTGTTCCAAATTGGTTATTTCACTGGAATGGAGAGAAAGCATCAATCTGAGGAGCTTTTCTCCCTTTTCATTTCTGTCAGCCGCTCCTTGGCTGTAATGAATTGGACTTGGCTGTAATTTGTACGATTTATACAGTGCCCAGAATAAAGACTAAACTGATCTGGGGCTCTGGTGCTCCCCTGAGCTCTCAGTCTCTTGAGAAGACCCTGACCTCTCCCCCACCACCCAGGGAGGGATGGGCAGGGCTCTGGGCAGTGGATCCCAGATCAGGGTTCAGTGTTTGCCACCTCCTTTTCACTGCCCCTGGTCAGGATGAGCCCAGATCCCTCCCGAGCCCCTTGGTACCTGTGGCAGAGGTTGGTGAGGCCTTGGCTGGGCTGCACCAGCCCCGGTGCTGGCCGTGACATGGATGACACTGAGCTGGTTGAAGTCTCTGCTGGGGGAGGCATCACTAGATGCTGATTTTTCAGATCATTACCTGGCAGATAGGGAGAATTGGGAATTAAAATCCAAAGGCAGTTGGACTCGATGTTTGTTGGCAGGGGGAGGAAAAGAGGCTTGATAGAGCAAGACCCATGTCCAGTTTTGCTCCTCAGCAGCTGTTTTTGACATCAGTGGTGTGGGGTGATTTTCCCTGTGGCTCTCAGGGAGCAGGATGCAGCTGAGCTGCCTCCCAAGGACCAGGTCCATGGACTGGAGGGAGTCCAGAGAGAGAGATCACCCTGTCCCTGCTTCTGCTCCTCGACAAAAGGGCTTTGCCCTTCTCAGCTGCTGCTCGGAGGAGCCTCAGCCCAGAGCTGGGGTCGCTGGCGGGGAGAGATGAGCATGACCCCCCCTCCCCAGCCCAGTAATCCTGTTGTGGCCATGTCCAGAGTCTGCAGGGATGTCATTCGAGTTTATTTCAAGGCTTGTTCCCTGCCAGCTGCAGTCACGCAGCTGAAGGTTGTGACAAGGCTGTGCAGGGGAAGGAGGCACGAGGCAGCATCCTGCAAGCTGACAGTGGCTGGGAGATGTGGGGGGGGTTCCCATTTCAGCAGCTCAGGGGATGTCTTTTCCAGCAGCACCCACTTGTTCCCTCTCCATGGCCCACTACCCACCCAGGCTCCTCCACAAGGACCTGAGCGTGCTGGAGCCAGACTCTCTGTGCCCACAGCAGGGTTAGAAGGGCCCCCCTGGCAGAGGAGGAACAGCCCCCCTGAGCACTCTGAGTTGTGTGGGAGAGCTGGGACACAGCAGGGAAATACTGGGGTCCTCCAGCATCCCCTTCCCTGTGTGGGAGCACCTTCCCTTTCCCGTCTCCCTCCGGTCTCTGCAGATCCCGCAGGAGCTGTCCTTGCCAGATCCGCCCGTCCAGGCACCAGCCCGGGGGCTGCAGGAGTATTTTTAATTTGGCTGAGCTGACACGGTGCCGGGTGCTCTCTCCCACACGAGACAGCGGCTCGTCTCTGCCTCCCCCCTCCGCCACACGCGGCAGAGATTGAACTGAGCTGTCATCACCTTCGGGTGTGAGGCCGGGCAGCTCCTGTGAGTCCTCCCTCCTGTGCATCCTCCCAGTTCATTTTGGGGGCTGTCACAGCCAGGGTTTTGGGTGCACAGGGGGAGCAGGGACCTGCAGGGTGCTGCCCCATCCTCTGTGATGGCCGGGGATGGGGGCTGGTGGAGCCGGGCACCACGGGGTGGGTGGACAGGAGAACCAGGGGCTGTGCGGGGATGGGGCTCCCTGGGGTCAGCAGCTTTGGGAACACCAGCACCTCTGCTTCCCTGCGGGAAGAGTGTGCGTCATTCCCCAGAGCCTGACTGGCTTAGAGCAGGAATGGAAACAAAATCTCATGAATATCTTTGGACTCAGGGGTTTAAAATCTTTTGGGGTAATGTGGCAGCATTTGGTCTCTTCTGTTCAGCTCCTTACAGATGCAGTGAGAAACCCTTGGAGAACCCAGCCATGGATGTGGGGCTGGCGTGCTGGTAGGGGTGTCAGGGACTGGCCTGGAGCATCCCAGTGGGAGCCACATGCTTGGGGTCTGCTCCAGCCAGCAGACGCGTGGGACTCCAGTGGAAACTGGGGCTCAGATGGAAACTGTGGCTCATGGCCGTGGCCGCCCTCGTGCTGTGCAGATGATGGATGTGCTGGTGCAACGGGGCACCTGCCTGCCCGGCTCCCCGGCATGGCACAGCAGGGAAAAATACCGATGATTGGCTCAAGCCAAGGCGGCTGCTGCTGCATGGGGGTAAACAGGAGTATCTGCACTTCAGTTCCTTTAGGAAGGACATCTGATATCTGGCAGGGAGGCAAGGGCAGGGTGCTCGGCAGGGTCAGGGACATCCTGTAAACACTGCCCAAAACCCATGTTAGAGCTGGAGGCTTCCAGCAGAAATGGGCACGTGGGGCAGAAGGGATCAGTGAGTTCAGCCATGCAGGCAGAGGATGTTCCTGACTGAAATCCACCAGTCCTGGTAGTAGATCCCAGTACAGGGGGTTGATGGGGTCCCCACGGGAAGCGGGGTTGGCCCCAGCCACTGTTCACTTGGGACTGCTGACCTTTGCAGTCCCACTCCGAATGCTGGGAACCAGGGAACACAGCAGGCACCTGCCTAAAAAACTCATTAAAAAGGCTCAATCCTCTTTTCTCAGGGCATTAGCACAAGAATAAATTGGGCATATTTTCACCCTGAGAGCCAGCTTTGGTTTTACCAGCTCCTGCTCTCATTAACCCTGGGCTAAGGCGGCCAGGCAGGAATGTCCCCAGAGCAGGAAGAGCCTCTTGCCCGGGGATATGTGGAGGAGCCTGAAGAGAGGAATTCACCGGGGGCTGCCAGACCCCCCTGGCGTGGAGCCAGACAGAGCCAGGTACAATGCAGCCCCTAATCCAGGCACATTCCAGTGGGCCACATCCCTCCTCATAGCCTGACTCTGCAGGGGGAGCCGGGGTGGGAGCATCCTTCAGCTCCCAGGCACAGGGTCTGTGTTGGGGAATGAGGAGTGGAGTTCCTGTTAGGGGTCCTGCAGGACACTGGTGTCCCTTGGGATTTCAGTGTCCTCAGGAGCGTCGTTTGGGGGAAAGCAAAGGTGCCACAAACCCCTGTTTCTGTAAGAAGGTGAGGGGCTCTAAATCTCACCTGCATTTAGTTCTAAAAGAAAGATTTCTGGGGGGATGAGTGGAGCCCCCGTGCTCCTTGGGTAGCCCCGGGATGAGGGGGTGGGTCTCAGGCCGAGCCCTGCAGCTATGGACCGGGAGCACGGGTAACCAGGAACACGCTGTGGGGTCGGACCTGCATCCTGCCGAATCTCCGCGGCTGGGGGGGGGTGTGTGCGTGGCACTCGCATCCCGGCTCTGCCCTAACCCGGGGGACAGCCATCCTGGCTGGACGCAAACGCTCCTGCGGCTCATCCCTCATCCGAGGGACCCGCTGCGGGGATCCCTTTGGTGGGCGGGGGGGGGGGGGGCGGCGGGG
>JAYRBT010000081.1:2354967-2378052 GCA_036023395.1 Myiotriccus ornatus | reverse complement strand
GGGGGATGCTGTGTGTTCCTGGGCGCTCAGCGCCCATCTCTCCTCGCACCTCGGGCAAAAAAGGCGTCCCGGGCAGGTGAGCGGGCGCAGCAGCCCCGTGTGCTTCCCCCCCCCCCCCCTTTCCTCCAACTCAGAGGGGGCAAAGAGCCCGTGGCCCGGCTGCTGCCTCCGCTGTCCCCCGCGGCCTGCCCGGTGCTCGCCACCGCTAGTGGCCACTGCCGCCGTGGGCTGCCGGCAGCGGCGAGCCCGGCGGCCCTCGCAGCAAGATGGCTGCTCCGCTGCTCCCCTGAGCCGGAGCCCGCCGCGGGCTTTGTTCCCGCAGCCGCCGCGCTCGGGGATGCGGGGCGGGCGGTGCTGCTGCCGCCGCCGCTGCTGCTGCTGCTGCTCCTTGTGCCTCCGCCTCCCCCAGCACCTCGCTTCGTTTTGCTTTATTTTTGGCTTGGCGTTGCTTGGCTGGGTTGGGTTTGTTTGTTTGTTTTTTTATTTTTAATATATATTTTTTATTTTTATTTCCCCCTCTATTTAAAAAAAGACCCAAACATAATCTGGGAAGTTTGCACATCCCCCCCCGCCCCCCCAACACCCCAAAGCTTATGGCGGCCTTTCCATGGTACGTATGTTCAGGGGTGGGGGAGCGGGGTGGGCGCGCCGGGCTGGGCTGGGCGCTGGGGATGCTCCGCTCGCCCGCACGGGGGTGAGGGCAGGCGGGGCTGATGCGCCGGGGACGAGGCTCGGGGGCAGCAGCTTGTCCTCTCACGAGTCAGTCCTGATGCTGCCCGAACTTCCCGGCAGGGGGAGAAGGGGGCTGGCGTGGGGACTGGGGTGTCACCCCCCAACTCGAGCTGCTGACGAGTCGCCCAGGACGCGCAGTGATGCTCTTCTCCCGTGGGCAGCAGCAGTGAGGGGTGCTGGGCTGGTGCCAGGACTGGTTCTGGAGCACCGCGGGTCATGCGGGAAGGGGGTGCTGCGGTGCTCTGCTCCATCCCGAGCTCCCCCTGACCCCATGCACCCCACACACTAATTGCTGCTTTTTTTTTTTTTTTTTTTTTTCTTTTCAAGGCAGCGGTTTTTGCTGGAGTGAGTGCTATGCTAGGGGGCTGTGCTGGATGGGGTGGGAGTGAATGGGGTCAATGACAGGGAGAGAGCATAGGAATCCACCCTCTGGGGCCGAGCACTGTCCCATTGCAGCTGGAGGAGCTCGGTGCCCCACTGGCACTGGGACGGGGCTGCTGTGCTTGTCACTCCAGGACCACCTGCCAGTGTCGCCCAGGGCGCTCCATGGGAAGCCCAGGATCCGTGGAAGTGGGCACTCACAGCACTGGGAGTTGGGGTGCTGCTCTAATGCCTAAATTGTGTTCCCCCTGCTCCCTAAGGGCTGCGGTAGCGGCTTCGGTTTGGGACGTTTGTTCTTCAGAAAAACCCCAAGTTCCTCTTGGGTTTCTCAGCAAGTCACATGGACTGATGGTATTTCCCGGCTTCGCTGTTGCTGAGTGTCCATGTTCTTTCCATTTTCCTCTGCATTTTGGTTCTACCCCTTCCTCACCATGTGCTAGGTTCTTGCTCTTCCCACCACCTTTATCAAGGCTCAGTTTGGATTGTCGATCCAGTTCATGGAGGAATGTGAGGATTGGACTGAGTGGGGCTGAAATGTAGTAAGGGGTCAAGTGAATGCTTAAACCCTGCGGCTCCTGGTTTGGTTATGTGTGTAAGTGCTTTGCAGCCTGTAGCTCAGTAGGTATTCGGGAGCCTGGGCTGGAGCAGGTTGAGTGTGTCACCCCCTCGGAGGGATGCTGAGCTGGCACTGACTGTGCAGAGCACAGCCCCGCTGCCATGGGGCCTGCCACGGCTTCAGCAATTCCCTGGGATAGAGACAAGCCAGGCAGGACTGGGAGCACACACGTGTGTGCGCAGGCACCCTCGTGCAGCTCCGGAGCCCTGGTGCTCGCCACTGCTGGCAGGTGCTGCTCCTCTGGGGCTGAATGCTCCTTTTTGGATGTTTCATCCAGCTCTGAGCCTTCCTCACCTTCCCAGCATCAGTGCAGGGGGAAGGGCTGCTCCGGAGGGAAGTGTATGGGTGTCCCTGTGGTGAGGGACTGTGTGTGCGTGCACCAGTCCCACCAGTGACACCGAGAGCTGACGGTGATGCCGGCACTCGCTGGGATGCCCCTGCACGGTGCTGGGGCTGTCGCACAGCCTGGCCTGCCCTGAGCACCACTGTCACCACCGCTGTCACCACGCCACCATCGCCATGCCACCGCAGCCCTTCGCTGAGCCCTGGCTGAGGTTGGCAGGGCCCTAATCCCTTTCCCTTGTGTCTTTTTCATCCCCAGTCGGACCAGGAGAGTGGTAATAGACCTTCTTACTAAGTTAAATGTGCAGGCTGCTCCTCAAGGCAAGGTGCAGTTCAACCGTAGTGTTTGATTTCCCAGCCTCAGCAGTATGGTGCCTCCAGGGAAAAAGCCAGCTGGGGAAACTTCCAATTCCAATAAAAAGTGTAAACGCTATTTCAATGAGCACTGGAAGGAAGAATTTACCTGGCTGGAGTTTGACTATGAGAGGAAACTCATGTTTTGCGTAGAGTGTCGGCAGGCGCTGGTGAAGAACAAGCACGGTAAAGCGGAGAACGCCTTTACCGTGGGCACGGACAACTTCCAGCGTCACGCGCTGCTGCGGCACGTCACCTCCGGCGCGCACCGCCAGGCGCTGGCCGTGAACCGCGAGCAGCTGGCCTTCGAGACCCGCGTCTGCGGCCACCCCGAACTGCGCTCGGTCATCAAGGTGGAGGTGAACCCGGCAAAGGTGGCTGTCCTCACCACCGTCTACTGGATGGCCAAGGAGGAGATCCCGGATGAGAAGTGCTCCTCGCTGCTCAGCTTCCAGAAGTTCAACCTGTGCCAGGCGCTGCTGGCCTCGGAGCACAGCGAGTACTACCACCCCGGCAGCGTCAGGGAGATGCAGGTGGGTGTGCGGGGCTGGGCGTCTGTGCCCACGGGAGCTCCCTGAGCCTGCCACGCTGCTTGCCGGATGAAAGCTCGGGAGTTCAGTTAGCACGCCGGGGGTTTTTCCTCTTTTGCCCTAAACTGGGCGCCTCAGAAAGATGAAGTAGCCAGCGAGTTCAGAAAGGATTTTACAAACGCTTCGTGCCTGCTAAAATCAAATTAAATTTTTAGTGAGTCTTGGCCGTTTGCCAGGCTCTTCAGCTCTCTGCAGAGCCTTATTTTGCTGCAGATAGACTAAACCCACTAATTAGGTTTCCCAGCCTGTGGTGATCCTTACGGCACTCACACACACACACACAGAGGAAGTTTCCCCTCCAAACTGGGGCGTGTGCTTGAAATGGGGGAAAATGAGTAAAGAAGGAAAAGACACTGCAGAGTTTTGCTGCTGCTCCTGCCCGTGCTGGGCCAGTGAAGCACTGATGGAACTGTTGGAGTTGAACTGAGCAGGCGGGTTCCCGGTGTCCTGCCTTGTGGCCAGCACAGGCAGTGGCTCGGGAATGGGGTATTGGGGGCTGATCTCTTGGCGCTTCTGGTGCTGTTGGGTCCTGCTGTAGCTGTGGGGCTCTGATCCCCAGCTCGGGATGGGGTCCCCAAGCTCTCAGCCTTGTGCTTGGGCTGCCAGACAGGGGCGGGAGGAGGCAGTTTATTATAGGGAAAAGGAAAGTGATTTCCAGCCTGTGTGTGCAGCTTTTGCAAGGACTTTTCCTTGGCTTGGGCCCTTGTGCTGCTGCAGGAGCCCACGGGTGGGAGCCTGGCCGCTTGCTGTGTGCTGGGGGCTGTGCTTCTCCTGCTGCATCTGAACCTCATTTGTGTTTCTCTCTCCCTCCCCGTGCCCCTCCTTCAACTGGCTCAGGCAGCCATCGCCAAAGTCCTGCACAACGAGGACAGGCACAGGATCAAAGCCTCGCCGTTTGTGGGGCTGGTGGTGGACGAGACGGTGGATGTCCTGGAGCACCGCAGCCTCGCCGTGTTCACCACGACTGTCTCCCCCTGCAACGGGCAGACCTCCACCGCCTTCCTGGGCAGCTTCGAGCTGCCCGCCGGGGAGGCCTCCACCGTGGCGGGCAAGGTGGGCGAGGTGATGCGCTCCTTCGGCATCCCCACCATGAAGCTCACCTGGCTCAGTGCCGACAGCGCCTCGCTGGTGGCCGAGCGGCTGAGCGGGGTGGGGACCGCGCTAACCTCGCTCTGCCCGCTCCTCACCGAGATGCACTGCCTGTCCCACGGCAGCTCCCTGCTGCCGGCTGAGACCATCGGCACCACTGAGTACCTCCAGAAGTACGAGACCACTGTGGATGCTGTGTACAGGCTCTACTCCAGCTGCCGGGGGGGAAGTGACAGCCTGCAGGAGCTGCGGAGCGTCCTGGACCTTTGCAAGATAGACCTCGGGAGCCCCAAAGCCATCCACTGGACTTCTGTCTTGCCAGCTGTGGAAGCCATCGACTCCTCATGGCCCACACTGGTGCTGCTGCTGGAGAGCGAGGCGGAGCACTCGCCTGTGGCCCGTGGCCTCTGCGAAGAGCTCAAGAAGTTCCAGTTTGTGGCCTTCACCAAGATCCTCCTGGATGTCCTCCCCATCTTTCAGAAGCTCAGTCGCTTCTTCCAGATCGAGGACTTTGACCTTTCCATCCTGAAGCCCATCGTCTCGGCCACGGCCACCACGCTGCAGGCCCAGCAGAGCACCAGCGGCCAGAACCTCCAGGAGTTCCTCAGCGAGATGAACGAGCACCCGCGGGACGGCCGGGAGGGCGAGAGCCGCCTCTACTACAAGGGTATCGAGCTGGCCAACTGCTCCCAGGTGCACCTGAAGCACTTTGAGCGCTTGAAGGAGACCTACCTGGAGAGCGTGCGGGGCAACCTGCTGGACAGGTTCCCCACCAGCGTTCTGGAGGCCATCAGCTCCTTCTCAGCCATTTTCAACCCCAAGTGCTACCCCCAGTCTCTGGAGGACATTGGCAGCTACGGGGTCAGCGAGCTGAATTTCCTGCTGCAGGCGTACTCGCGGGTGGTGGTGAGTGAGAGGGCCCTGAGCGACTTTCCCCTCTTCAAGCGCATCGTCTTCAGCCTCAGCCAGCTCTCCTTCAAGGACCTCTGTGTCAAGCTGGTCTACAGCAGCTCTGAGATGCACGAGCTCTTCCCAGACTTCGCTGTCCTGGCGGCCATCGCCCTGGCCTTGCCCTTGGGCTCAGTCCTTGCCGAGAAGATCAGCCGGGGCCGGGAGCTGCTGAAGCGCAGCCGGTCGCGCCGGGTGAAGGACGAGGGGCTCTCTGACCTCATGAAGATCGCCATCGACGGGCCGGCCATCAGTGAGTTTGACTTTGCGTTGGCCATCGAGTACTACGAAAGCATGAGGGAGTCTGGGTTCATCGTGACGCAGGTGAAGTGAGCGTGGCCAGTGAGGGCTGAGCCCTCAGGCGGGAACTGGGGCCTGCAGGCAGTGCCCAGCACCAGCTCAGTGCTGCCTTTCCACATCGCTGGTCCCTGCGGGGCCGGGCGGCCACGGTGGATGGTGACCTGCTCCGTGCTGGGAAGAGGAAACAGGATCCTTCACAAAGCCATGCTGGTCCTATGACCACCCCTCCCTCATCCCCCAAGCATCTGGCTGAATCGCCCACAATTCAAAATCACGGGGTCCACCTGAGATCTCGAATTGCGGTGATTTTCCTCCAAGAGTTTGTCATTATTTTGTTTTAGGGATATGAAGGCAAATCTTCTCTTGAGCTCAAATGTCATGTTGCCTTTGCACAAAGATACCCAGCAGCTTCTGCTTAATACTCTGCAAAAATAATAATTTCTGTTCTGGAGCCTCGAGAGCGAATGCAGAAAAGGCAGCGCATCCTCCCAGCCCTGAGTCGACCCCGACATGCCTGGCGGTGTCGTGTTGGTGTTCCTTGTGCACAGCACAGAGTATTTTTAGCAGTGGCATCAAGTCATGATCATTTCAAGAGCAAGAGATTTGGGGAATGATATTGTAATGGCCAAGGAAATACAACTTTAAATGCGTCATTGTGTACATACGTGTATGTGTGTATATATATAAAAATATACATATATAAATATATATATTAAAAAGGTCTATCTTAATTTTCCTAGTGCTTAAAGTATAAAGATATATAAAGGGACTTTTTTTTTTTTTTGCAAGGACAGAATAAATTATGATCGGGGTCCAGAAATAATCAGTAGTGAATTTCTGGTCTTTCCAAAGCGTCCACACGTCCCGGCTTTTCCTTTGTGCCCTGAGCTCTTGGCAACCTGCTGCCCAAGAGAAAGTCCTTCAACACCTGCTTTTAGGACCATCCAGAGGTGTTCAGCTTGTGTTCCTCCTCTGAAGTGCTACTCTCTATCCAGAGGTGAGCAGAACTGTTGTTGCCCATGGTGGGTGGGGGCTTGGACCTGTCTGCCCTTGGGTCTGGGGGTGCTGGTGCAGTGGCTGAGCGGGGTTGGGGTGCTGCGTGGTGTGTTCCAGCATGACAGGGCTCTGCTGGTGTTGACTTGGAGGGCTCTTTCCTTCAGATCTGACTGATTCTAATCAGCAGTAAGTTTTCATCTTTTCATCAGAGACAAAGTTTTAAAAGCCCCGTGTAAGGATTTTGGAGACGCCACCAAAATATGCTGGGAACACCTCCCTAGCGGGAGGGAGCCAGGCTGCCTCCGTGTGAATAAACAGCTCTGTCTCCATCTGGCCTGGGCAGACTCTGCGCCAGATGCTCTCTGAGGCAGCAGCGTCTGCGGAGATGGGTCCTTGGCAGACTCGTGTTGGTATGAGAACCTGCAGCGTTGGCCCTGCTGCCTTCAGAGGCAGCCCTGCGAGGTTCACACACATGAGGTGTCAGAGCACAACAGTTGCTCTGCTCTGCCTTGCAGGGACCAGGAGAAAACCTGCTGCAGGTGTGTGTTGAGGGGCTGTGTGGAGTCAAGGGTTGGGGAACAGGCTGGGGACTGTGTCCATGCACGGTCCGGTGGGCTTGGTTAAATGTAAGGCTGAAACACACCTTTAAATTCCAAGGGGCCCCTCTGAGAGTCACTTATCTGCAGGATAGGAACTGGGCTGAGCTCCAGGTAGAGGGTGTGCAGGATCTGATGGCTCTGGCTGAGCCCTGGGCAGAGGACGTGCAGCACCATAGTGGTGACGTTGTGGTCTTCGGCATCTCTTGGTCAGGCCTGCATGCCACCTGTGGAACTGGCACAGAGACCCCTTCCACAGGCTGCAGCAAGTGTTTGTGCTGGGACCATGGGGTTCCTACACTCCCCTCCTTGCACCAGCCCCTTGAAATACTCCACAAGGCCTGGAGCACATCCCATCCTGGCAGGACCGGTGGTGCTGGAGCAGTAGCGTTTGCTGCTCCTCTGCCAAAATCGGGGGAGACACAGAGCCGGTTCTGTGGCACAGGACACCCCGCTCCAGAGCTGCAGACTGAACGTCTGGGGATGCCATTCACCAGCACAGCCCAGCCCACCACTGGCCATGCTCGTCACCTTGGGTAAGGTCGTGTCATTCTATACAGACCTGGGGCCCTGCCACTCTCCCCAAAGCAAATCCCTGTAATTGAGTGTCTAATTAATACCTAAAAATACCGCCCTCAGCTGCTGCCGGAATCTGCCCTGCAGCAAAGGTAAGGCAGGACCGGCAGTGCCATGGCCCTGTAACCTTGGGAAGGTGCCCCAGGAGCATCGTGTGGGTGCCCCCAGTGGAGTGCTGTGACATTCTGGGCAGCTTTGCTGGCGCTGGGGTGGCTTCAGCCCTTTTCCTGCTCCCAGGGGCAAAGCCAGGGGGGAAATGTTCTGGCCCTCCAGAGGGTCTCACTGGGATTTCTGGGCTCTCTCCAACCACCTGGTTTATCCCAGCTCAGAAATACGTTTAATCCACAAATCTGAGCTCAAGGATGTGCCAAAGAGGTTGGTGTATCTTGTCTGTACTGTTGTGGGCAGCAGCTGCCGTAGGTGGCGGCTGTCCCTGGCTGTGTCCCCTCAGCATCCTCCCCGTGCCTGCCCAGTGCAGGAGCTGCTCCCCTGATGTTGGGGGAGGAGACAATCTCCTGCCCTCCTGTTCTTCCCATATATATATATATTTATATGTACATATATTTTATGTTTTTAAGGCCAGTGCAGTCAGTGCAAACCGCACTGACAGTGGTGAGCAGCACCCCCCGTGATCCAGCCCCAAATGCCTTCACCGCTGCTCTCCAATGGGGGCTGCGTGTGCTGGGGGTCCCGAGGCAGCTCCCGCAGCGCCAGCCCGGCCGTCTCAGATGATTTGATGCAGAAACACTGTTTCACGCCTCAGAAGGTTAATTATGCACTGCTCACCCAGTCCTGCTCGCTGCTGCTCCCTCCTCATTGCTGCTGCTGCTGCTGTAACGTTATTTATTTATTTTTAAGCAGTTTCACAGATTTCCCTTCTGGGCGACTCTGGAATTAACTCGATCAGTGCACGCCCGATGAAGCAAACTGTAATTCCTCCCCGGAGTCAGGCCCGGCCTGGGGATGGCTCCGGCGCCGTGGCAGAGCCGCCGCGTGCGCTCGCCCAGAAAGAGGTCGTTGGTGCCCGTGGGGCCGGCGGCGAGCGCTCGCTGCTCAAATCCAGGGGATCTCTTGGACTTTGAATTTCAGATTCATGTCTCGGCTCCTGCACCAGCTGGGATTGGCGCAGGGTGGGCGCAGAGCAGAGTAAGGAGCAGCACCAGCCTGGGGTCCTTGTCCTGCGCAACCAGTGTCGGGGTGCAGGGGGCTGGAGGAGGGCTCAGGCTCGGCGCTCTCACGAAGAGGGGCTTGTGGTGACGGCTCCCAGTCAGTGTTCCTGCTGTGGGAGCACCAGATCCCCCGGATACCCTCCCACAAGGGGTGTCCTCTGCTCTGCCGGGGCGGTGGGATGGGGTCATGCTGTGCTGTGGCAGGGGCTCCACGATGCCTTTGAGGTGAAGAAGAACCCCAAAATCAAAAAAACAAAGGATGTTGGCCTTGTCCTTGCTGCAGGTGGAGGGACAGGGCTGTGAGCGGGCTGGAGGAGGCGTGAAGCCGTGTGGGATGCGAATGGGCTCTTCTGGCTCAGCACTCTGAAACCGTTTCCGATTTATTGTGTTTGATTAATTCATTTTTTTTTAATTTTAGCTTTTCCCGCTCCTCTCTCTCAGAGCTGGGCAGGGACCCCCCTCTGCCGCTCGGAGGATGCTTTCCTGTGCTCATCATCTGTGATGAGCCTCAGTGGAAACCTGGGACGGGGAGCAGGCTGGAGACACAGATCCCTCTGCGTGGCCTTCCCTCCCTCCCTCCTTCCCACGGGTGTTTTCCTTTTAGACAGAACATTATTAATAACCCCAGGCTATTTTTAAGTCGCACGCCGGAGCGCGTGGTTCGTTTGCGGGTGACGGGGAGCGGCGGCTGCAGTGCAGGAGTGGGGGCAGCTCAGCCTCTGCCCCTGGTCCTTCATCTGCAACCAAAACCTCACCAGCCCCGGTGAGGAGCCCCCGTGGTGCTGGCGTGGGGGAGTCCAGGGAAGGGGCTGCTTCCACACAGCAGATGTCCCCGCGTGCCGTGTCTCACGTGCCCTGTGCCCCCACTACAAACAGGGACCACCAGTGCTAATGCTGCTCTTTCCCTTTGTCTGCCCAGGTCCCTCCGGACACAGCAGCCCCCTCTTAGCATCCTTGCCCATCCCTGGACGGCCCCTTCACCCCCCCTTGGACATCAAGCACTTTCTGACCTTCAGGCTCAACGGGACATCACCGCTCAACCTCTTCCCCAACTTCAACACGGTGAGTCCCTGGAGGTGGGTGGGGGTTGGCTGTTGGGCCCCTCTTCCCCTGTAGCACTCCCTCCTTTACATGGCACTGCTCCTTGAACCCCACCAGCTAGTTTCTGGTTTAATTCCCGGGGTCTTTGGCTGCTGGACACCAGTTCAACATGCCTGCCCTGCCCTTAGCTCAGAGCGATTCCTGTCCAGCCAGCGCCTGTCAGTACCAGAATTAAAAACGTGGTTCATTTTAACCAAGATCAATTGGATTTTGCCCCTGGAATCAATAGTAATAAAGTAGCTCTGGAGAGCAGTTCATTAGTTGAAAAATAAATAAGGAAGAGGAAAGAAAGAGAGAGAAGGTGTTACAGATATGAGGAGTGTAGCTGATGCTGTGGGTGTCGGGGAGTCGGGGTGGTAGGGGGACTGCTCCCACCTGAATTGTTCTATTAGACAGCTAAACCAACAGTGTGTCAGGTGTGAGATGGTGTTTTCCCTATTCCAGTGCTGCTTCCCCAGGCTGTGGGGGCCTCCATCCCCCTGAGTGCTGCCCAGCATTGCTGTGGAGCAGATTCTGCTCCAGGAAGGGCAGTGGGCCCCTGGGCTGCTCCCCCTTTTCCCTGCTGAGGCAGGGCTGGCGTGTCAGGGTTCAGAAAATGCCTGTGGTTTTCCCTGATGGTGATCCTGGAAACAGGACTTTCTGGAGCCCCCTCCCTGCTCACCGGCCTTTTGTGAGTGGCATTGAGCTTAAACCTGCTCGGAAGGTGCAAATTATCGCCGAGATCTTCAAAGACGGCACAGGAATTAAGCGCAGGATTCCTGTTGCTGTTGAATGGGATTCAGGCGTCTGAGTCCCTTAAGCTCTTTTGAAGCCCCAGCCCAGCCTCTCCCTGGCTAATGAGCAGGAACACAAACACAGGACAGGAGAGGTTTTGATGCCATTACGGTTCCTGCTCTTTGTCTGGGCTCTTTTTTTAGTTGCTGGAGTCAGGCGTGAACTTGACCCAGCGCCTGTTGTTCACTCCCCTCGGCCCCCGCCTGCCGCTACCTCGGCGCGTGTTCGCCCTGGTTCGGTGCTTTAAAAAAAAAAATCAGCAATTTGGAATGTGACTCTGGTACTTGCTGGAGCCGCCCAGGGTCGCACGGCTGCTGTGCTCCCTGGGGCTCCTGCTGTGGAGGATGGGTTGGACACGGATGGAGATGCCAGGGGAGGCTGTCACGGCTGTTCAGGCACCTGGAGTGAAGAGCTCTGAGCTCAGACCTGAGTCTGGCGTGTGCTGTTGACTGAGCAGCGTCAGGGCTGACGGTCCAGAACACTCTGCACTCGGAGCAGGTCACGGGGCTCCCATGAACCCAGCAGATGTTTTACTCTGAAGCGAGCAAAACCCTTCCAAGCTGCCTTCTGCCACTCAGAGCAACAGCCAGGAATAAAAACCCCTAACGCAGCACAGG
The DNA here is from genome assembly GCA_036023395.1 of Myiotriccus ornatus. NCBI lineage: Eukaryota > Metazoa > Chordata > Aves > Passeriformes > Tyrannidae > Myiotriccus > Myiotriccus ornatus. Next base: position 2,366,871 of record JAYRBT010000081.1, on the reverse strand, counting down.
AGGCGCGTTCCGTGCTCCGAAGGCCCTTCCCCGCTCTTCGGATGTTGCAAATCCCCAGGACCCAGCAGCGCCTCGTAAAACTCCGTCAGCAGACACGATCTGAACGGATGCTGCATCCCTGTGAATTCCCGATCCTGACCTCAGCGGCCACAGGGAGCTCAACACAGGGATTGCTATTTATATCGGCAGGAACATCCCGGGATAAATAAAGTAATGTGAGTCAATACAAATTGACTATAAAGTCGGGATCTTTATTCCCCAAGAGCGTGGTGCCCGAAGCCAACCTCTGCCGCCGGCTCCGTTCTGCTGGAAACCACTGGGAAGATCCTCAGCCCCTGGCTGTGGGTGCCGGTACGTACGGCGGTGGCACAGCCCCCCCCGGCCCCGTGGGAGCTGTGGGGGCTTTTCTGTGTCTGAGGTAGCCGTGAGGGTGTGTGGTGGGGAGGAGCTGCTGGGGTGTTTGTGTTCTCATTCAGGGAGAAGCACAAGGACTGTCAGATGGCACCAGGCTTCAGATGTGCTCAGGGCAGGATGGAGCCAGGCTGGACTTCTGGCAAGGCACCTGGGACCAGGTGTGCTCCCCTAGGGCCAGGCAGCTGAGGGCTTGACATGGTGCTTGCATTCACTCTGGGATAGCGGGAGCAGCGGTGGCCACCATTTACCTTGGCCGGGATGCCCAGGGATGGGGCAAGGAGCCAGGATCCAGGTGTGCCATCCAGCACAGCCCCTGGGAGCTCATGATTCCTGTGCCTGCCCAGAGTGGTTACAGGCAGTGCAGGTGCTCCGGTGGACACAACTCCTCATCACGCCACCAGGCTGAGCAGTGGAGACTTGACAAAAGGACAGGGGGTATGGATACCCATGGTTCCATCACCTTATGCCCCAAAAGGGCAAGGGGACCCCATGGTGGGGCTGTTCAGCATCACCACTGTGGAGCTGAAGCTCATACTCAGCCCTGGTGCTGGTGGCTTTGCTGGCAGGGTCAGGTTGAGGCCAGGACAGTCCCGGCCGCATTTGTGGTCTTGTGCCAGCATCTTTCCTCTGCATCCTCCTTTAATCCCTGTCCTGCTCCTGCTGCGGTGCTTGGGGCGTGGATGAGCCCACGGGAGCTGCTGGTGCTCCGTGGGAGCCAGTGGTGATTGGTGGGAACTCGTGGAGCTCGGTGGGAGCAACTGGCTGGAACCTGGTAGCTGACGTTGCTGGGAAGGTGGGAGCCATTTTTCTTTTCTGAAAGAAGAGGTGGGTGTTTCTCTGGAAAACAAGTGCCAGCCCCACAGCCCGTCAGCGCGGGGATGCTGCCAGCAGCACGCTGCAGTGTTTGTCGTCAGGCATGGAGCAGCATCTTGGCCATCTGTAGCTTCCTCCGGGTCTCTGCCCAACCCCGAATGCCTCTTCATTTATATGCCAGATAAGTGAGTAAAATTTCATAGCAAACAGGCACTTCATTAATCACCTGCTTTTACCATTCTGCTCACTCCTGGAAAGGAATTTGGGGTCTTGATAATGGCACTGTTGTCCAGGCATGTGCCTCGAAGACTGATGCACCTGTCTCGGCAGCGAAATAGCTTTGCAGAGAAATACGATCGCTGAAAACCCCGGGCTCTCCTGACAGCAGGACTCAGATAAGATAATCTCCCTGTGCCACAGGGTAGGGAACAATAGTTGCATTATAGATTAGAGCCACGCTCAGACAAAGAGGTTATTCTTATGTTTTCTCCCTTAATAAATGCATTTTGTTTAAAACAATTACGGCTTTTGGAACCTCTTTGGTGCCTGGGCTGCCGAATGAGGCCGAGCCCTGGGGTGAGACAGAAGGGCCAGGGGCTGGCAGTCGCCACATGCTCAGCCCCACTGTGGCCCCGGGCAGGCTGGAGGATGGACAGTGCTCCTGGCAGGTGACCGAAGCAGGTCTGTGTGTGCCCAGCCCAGTGAGGGAGCTGTCATCGTTGGGTTTGAGCAGGTGCAGTGCACACCTGGGCAGCAGTGGGGCAGCCCAGAGGGACTCTCACGACCACCGTGCCTCGGGCAAGCTGTGTCCATGGCTGTGGGCACTGCTGTCAGACAGACCAGTAATTTGCCATCTGTGACACCGGTGTCTGGGGGAGGGGTGGGGCCAGACATGGGGACGCACTGGGACAGATGGGGTCTCATCACCTCTGCCAGACCACAGCTGACGTTCAGACCATGCAGGTTTGGTGGATTTAAAGATGCTTTAAGCAGGACAGGAGCCAGTGTTGACACAGTGCCTCAGCAGCCACAGCCCCTCGCTCCCAGTGTGAGCTCCGCGGTGTTGGCAGCGGCTCCTCGGGAACGTGGCAGGCGTGGGGGTCACCGGGTCATGGTGCCACGCCGAGGTGGCCATTGGGTTGTGGCAGCAAGCCACCCTCTGCCCTTCCTCCCCTTCCAGATGGACCCGGTGCAGAAGGCAGTGATCAGCCACACTTTCGGCGTGCCAGCCCCACTCAAGAAGAAGCAGTTCATATCCTGCAACATCTGCCACCTACGCTTCAACTCGGCGGTAAGCAGGGCCAGGGGTGGGGCTGGGGGTGAGTGGGGCACATGGGGCCAGCACTGGAGCAGGGGCATCCCCCGATGATGGGCCATACTCATCCACCAAAGCTGCCAGCGCTTGGTGTCGGGCAGCACGGGGGCTGTGGGGGCCGTGGGAGCTGCTCTTGCCTCCCCAGAGCCCAGTCCCCTGGCCAGCCTCTTCCATCCGTGGAGGAGCAGTCCCAGCCTGGCCGTGCTGGATCCGCAACACCTGGGGGTTGGTGCAGCTCTGCTACCAAAACTCAGCAGTTCTGGGCTTCGTGATTCCTCTCCACAGCCAAGTGTTCCCCCCCCGGGTTGCCCCTCGGGACCGTGTGCTGGCACAGACCCCACAGCCCGTGGGTGTCTCGACGCGGTGGCAGTGACCTACTTCGGCTGCACCCAGCCCCGTTCCAGCCCCGATATCCCAGGGGGAGTTTATTGTCTTTGCTAATGAGGCACCACGCTCCGACAGGCCCTTTGCTTTCCCACGTACTGGCCGTCGTCCCTGACCGCTGTTCCCAGCCCTTGGAAAGCCACGGGGGGAGGGAAGGGATGGGATGGGATGGTTCCCCCTGCCGAGCCCGGGAAGCCTCAGCTGGCCCCCTGGATCATTGTGCAAATTAATCTGTGCTGCTCAAGGGTACAGTGTCTAATTCATACTGGGGTTCCTTTCCATAAATTGCCGAACTGGAGTTGTTTTGGGGGACAATACAGCATTGTCCCCACTGGGAGGACACCAATGCTCGGGGCATTTTCTTTTGTGGCTGCTTTTATCAGTTCTGTGCAGACATGAACCCACCAGAGTCGCACTTCATTATCCAGTGTTTGCTGTGCTGGGAGAGAGGAGCCGGGGGACGTGAACCGTGTGTTGGACAGCCCTTAGGATACAGTGGGAGACATGTCGTCCCCACTGATGAACCTCTTTATTTCATTTTTACAGCAGCAATTCATTCTACATTCCTGGAGTCATAAATTTTGCCTGAAAGCTGCTTTTAGGAGTGACTTGATGCATTTAATCAGAGCAGGGTCCTTATCTCAGCTGTGCAACGTGGTGATTTCTTACAGAGTGACACCTTGGCCCCAATATGTCGCTGTCAGAGCAGGCTGGGGGGAGGAGGGATGTGGCTCTGTGTTTCACCCCACTGCCAGCACCCCCTCTGTGCTACACCCCTACACCAGCATCCCCCCATGTTACACCCTCTTCCCAACAGCCCCTCTGCGGTAGTCGTGGCCCTGGGGGTGGATGTCACCGGAGGAGGTGGCTGTACTGGAAATGTGCCTGAGCAGCCACCTCCCAGGGCTGGCCTCATCACCCGCCCTCTCTGTGCCCATCCTTCTGTCTGGTGGCTGCACCAACGTGGTCATCCCGGTCTTTTGCCCCTAGAACCAGGCAGAAGCCCACTACAAAGGGCACAAGCACGCACGGAGGCTGAAGGCCATCGAGGCCATGAAGAACAAGCAGAAGGTGGCGGGGGCTGCAGCGGGGACCCCCGGCCAGGACAGTGCGGCCAACCTGTCCCCCAGCCCCGAGGGCAGCGGGGAGCCCGGCAGCACAGGTACAGGGAGGGGGGACGGGGCTGTGGGGGGACTGACAGTGTTTTCCCTGTGGTTTGGTGTCTCCGGGAGGTGTTTTGTATGGATGAAGGAGAGGAAGAGATCTTTGCCTCACACATCCCCAGGGCTCTGCCACATGCAGGGACGGCCCTGGTGGGAGCATGGACACACGCAGGCAGTGCCTGAGATGGTCTCGGGGAGGATGGTGGGTGCTCCCTGAAATCCAGAAAACCTGTTCAGGCACCGAGAACTTTCCCTTTCTGCCCATTTCTTTCTCTTTCCACTTTCCTCCTTTCCTTCCCCACCCCACAGCTGACGCCAGCAGCCCGCGGGAGCCAGAGGGTGAGGGCAGCAGCCCGGGGCTGGCGGCCGGTGCTGAGGAATCACCCACGGATCTGCCGGGCAGCATCGCCCCGCTGGGCTCCCCACCGGCCTCTGAGCTCTCAGAGGGCACCTCTGACGCCACCAGCGTGGCCTCCTCGTCCGCCCAGGCAGCCGAGGCACAGGCAGCTGAGTCGGGCGGCAGCATCAGCTCAGCCCCTGAGAGCGAGAAGGAGGGGAAGAAGAGCAAACAGCACCTGTACTGTCCCACCTGCAAAGTGACCGTCAACTCCCTGTCCCAGCTGGAGGCTCACAACACCGGTAAGGGCATCACTGGGGGGACAGGGGGATGGTGCCCTGGCTGCTCCGTTGTTGGGGTTTCAAGCAAAATCACGACCCATCACCAAATGGCCTTGTGGGGAAGCAGCGAGCATTAATGAGTGTTGCTGTAATTAAAAAGGGTTCGTTAAGGTGGCCTTCACAGATAAGCTGTGGGGCTTTACCTGGGCTGCAGCTTCTGTGGTGAATTTTCTCAAGGTCAAATGCTCTTATTGTTCGTGTCTCAATTAATGACATTTCCAGCTACATTTAATCAAGTGATTGAGGCTACTTTATATTCCACTTGGCTTGAAGCTGATAGCCAGGGCCTCTTCCAGACCCAGGATAATCCTTCCCAAAGCAGCTCGGTGGTCTGGGCTCATCATCCTGTGGAGAAGCGCCTTGGGAATCCGACAAGCTTTGGACCCCCACAGCCAGGGAAGGCTCCTGGGCTGTACAGGGCAGCCCCTCGGGGAGGTCACAGGTGGGGGGTGCTGAGGGTCCCCCTGCAACCTGGGGGTGGCCAAACACCCACCCCTTTCTCTGGAGGATGCTAAAGTGGAAGGGGCATCTCAGTTTTAAATGGAAGGTCCTTCTCTCCCCCAGTTCAGCAAGAACTGGGAACCAGTTCCCCCATCCCAACTGCCCACTGGGGTGGCAGCAGCCGCCGTGTGCAGGGTTGGCTCAGGACACCGCTGCAGCTTAGCTGCAGACATGTCCTTTTGCTTCTGTCAGCTCCAGTTACCAATTTAGGAGCTGATTTGGGGAAAAAGAACAAACAAACAAACAAACGTTTGCAGGCTCGCGCTGCTCTGCAGCCATCACACGGCTCCTTGCTTCTTCACGCCTTAAAAAATAGAATGAATTAGCAGAGGCTTAAATTACTTGCCCCCCACACGCCCCCGCCGTCCCGGCGCTGGCAGGGGTAGGACAGAGCGCCCTGTCCCCCCAGGTGTGTGGGGATTTCGGGTTCCTCCTTCCCCGCCTGCTGTGACCCAGCCAAGCTATTCCTGGCTCCGCAGCGGCTCCGCTCTGACCTTGGGCACGGCTCAGATGCTGCAGCCCGGCCCCGCAGACTGTGCTACCGCCCGGGGACAGGCGACAGGCTCCAGCACACGCTCAAAATAGCAGCTTCTGCGAAGGTCTGCCACATGTGGGAGGGGGGTCTCTGGGAAGCAGAGCATCTCTGGTCTGCCTGTGACATGAGGCTTGGCAGGGTTTGGGAATGGGCTGCGCGGTGCAGGCAAGAGTCCGGGCTCCCAGGCAGCTCCCTGCCCCTCTCTGCCTGCAAGTGCTGCCGGGCACAGGCTGGTGGGGGTTCCCTGGTGCTGTGGGAGGGCACCGTCCCTGCTGCCGCGGCACGGGGCTGGGCTGGGTTTGCTGAGTGTCCCCTCTCGCCAGGCGCCAAGCACAAGTCGATGCTGGAAGGTCACGGCACCCAGCTGCGGCGAGGCCGGGGCAAGCTGCTCTCCCGGGCAGGGCACAAGTCCAAGCGGATCGGGAACAAGGGCAGCATCAACATCCAGAACAAGGCGTTTCACTGCCAAGTGTGCGAGATCTACGTGAACTCGGAGACCCAGCTCAAGCAGGTGACGATGGCCGGGGAGTGCAGGGGGACAGGGCGTGGGTGGGCAGGGGTTTGGGGTAGGTACTTGATGGTCCCTGAAAGGTGAGGGGCATCCCCTGTGGATCCAAACTGCACAGTGCCGTGGGTCTCCCCTCGCTGTCCTGGCTCCCAGTGATCCAGTTGTTTTTCCTCCCCAGCACATGAGCAGCCGGCGACACAAAGACAGGCTGGCGGGGAAGCCGCCCAAGCCCAAGTACAGCCCCTACAACAAGCTGCAGAAGAATGCTGCCCTCGCAGTGAGTATTCTCAAGGTACCTGTCTCCCTGCACAGCACCCTCGCTCGCCATCAGCCATCCCTGCAGTGAGTCACAGGAGCTGCTTCTCTTAAATCTCAGTTCACATCACCACACCTCAGCTGCTCCCCTCATGGAAAATGGGCTATGGTGGGGGGGTGGGTTCAAATCTTTATTCCTGGGAAGGCCAGAATGGGGATAACTTGGGAGTGCTTTGGCAGCAGCATTCACAACAGCAGCACTTGTGATTCCTCCACCTGCTCCACGATCTCACGGAGTCTCCTCCTCCCTCCCTGCAGTCCAAGCTGGCTTTGCAGAAGCACCTCACCAAAACCCTGGCGACCCGCTTCCTGCCGAGCCCGCTCACCGCCGCCGCCGTCTGCGCCATGCCCGGCCCCCTCGCCCTGCGACCAGCCACTGCCACCACCCTCTTCCAAGCCCCGATCCTCGGACCAGCCCTTTTCCGAACGCCGCCGGCCCACGTCCGCACCACGCCGGGCCCCATCGTCTTCGCACCCTACTAGAGCCGCTGGCCCGCCGAGGGTCCGGGCTGTGCCACGGGGGCTGTGCGGGGCAGGGCAGCGCTCCTGCCTACCTGCTCTCCTGGCTGGTGGGAAACCGTAGTCACAGACATCAAATCCAGATTCTCCTTTGCTTGGAGCGGGCTCCTGCTGGAGCGAGGTGCCCCGGCAGAGCCCGGCCAGCCCTGCCGCACATCCCCACCGCTCCCCCGGCCCGCGCCGGCCCCGCGCTTGGCAGAGCAGCCCATCACGGCTGGGCAGTGCAGGGGAGAGGGTGGTGCCTGGGTCAGCAGGACCGTCTCGTGGCCATGGCCTGCCTGTCCTTGGCCTGCTGGCTGCTTCTTCATCGCCCTCTCAGTTACCAGACTGGAAGGAGAGGAGCTGGCTGGTCCCTGGGAGAAGGAGCATCCTTCTGGTCCCTGCCAGCCCAGTGCAAAGGGAACTGTGAAGGGAATCCGAGCCCAGCTCTTACTGGGAGAGTAGGAGCACAAGTGGGAAGCTGGTAGTTCCCCTCTCAGCCCGGGCTGGCTGTGTCCTCGCCAGCCCCACACTTGCCTGTGCTGGCTTGGGGGTTTCTGTGCCACCCACCAGCCCCTCAGTTCCCACATCTCCCTACATCCCACCAGCCAAAGAGCCCCAGTGGCAGCAGGCACCAGCCACACTGACCGTATCCTCACTCCAAGAGCAATAGCTGACCCCAGGGCCAGCGCCTCCCCCCTCCAAAGCACATGGGCCCTGCCCTGGCCCCAGAAGCACACAGCGGGCATATGGCTAAGCTGGGACCCCTCCCGCCCAGCGAGGCCAGGAGTGCCAGGCTGCCCGGTGCTGGGTCCCCAGGGAGGTGGCCCTGTGCTTGGCACCTCTCCTTGCCTCTGTCCTACCGTGGGGACAGCCCTGCCCCTACCTCCCGGGAGATGCTGTGAGGCTGAGTGAATGTCCCTAAAGCACTTTCGGTTCTCCAGTGAAAGGCAACGCTGCTGCTCGCCCGCCGTGCCCGGCCCTCCAACCCCATCCCCATTAGGAGCTTCCAGGGAGTTACTGATGATTCCCAAAAACAGAGGTGTCCCCAGCAGCCTGGACAATCAGGTACGAAGGATCAGGTGGCACCTGTAGCCTGCAGAATGCTGGGCTCCAGAGGGACCCCGAGGCCGTAGCTCTGCGTTTCACTGTGCTCAGACAGCCCAGCCGTGACGTGGTCTGGGACTGTGCCTGCGGCGCTCCAGGTGCCCAGCGTGCTGCTGTACATGGAGACACGCAGGAGAGCTGCATCCCAAACAGACCTTTTGCTGGAGGAACACCCCACCCCGATCTATGCAATCCAGGGGGGCAGCTCGCCCACCGTGTTAGCCACCTGCGTTTCCCTTTGGTGCTGATGTGTCCGTACGGTTGGGAGCAGCGGTGGGAGCAGAAGAACCAACGTGGCACTGAGCTCTCCCGTCCCCAGCCCAAGGTGCTGGCTCAGACCCCTGCCACATTCCCTCCCAGCCCTTGGGAAGAGGCAGGTTGGTGTGTGCACCTGGGAATCCACACGCACAAGCACACATATCCGACGTCGTGGCCATAGGCAGCACCTGGATTTCAGGAGGATTTTGCCCAGCGTGCTCCGCCGATGCTCAGGACGGGTCCTGGCATGGGGAGGTGAACGGGAACCAGCCAATGAGCCACTCAGGTGGCTGAAATGCTTCTGCTTCCCGGGGCTGGAGCCTCGGCGAGGGCAAGGAAAGCTGCCTGGAGCGAGCAGGGCACAGGGAGCCGCACACCCTGCAGGGCCTGTGGGCAGCACTGACCACGGAGCCACCGCTGCGCTCCTGCCCCAGAGACAGGAGAATGATGGAGCCCCTGGAAACGGAGTCACCTGCCCGGGGCATCTCTGCGCCGGGGAAGGAGGAGAGTGGAGACAGGACACCGGGAGAAGAGTGAGTGGCCGTGAGTAGAGACAACGGAAAGGTCTTGCAGCGGTGGTGGGAGACCCGGCTCGGAGCACAGCTGTGGGAAGGCAGGCTCTGCCAGGGACAGGGAGGTGGTCCCACAGCCCAGGGGACACGTGGGGATCCTGAGTCCCAGGGGACAGGAGCCTGTGCTGGTGGGGCCCCCGGCGGCAGGAGGGACGTGGTCCCCGGTCCCCTGTGCCGCAGTGCCAACCAGCCCCTGGCCAGCACCCACCCAGCTCACTGTGCCCTTCCCAGGCCCTCGGGGTCACCCCCAGCCTGGTGGCAGCAGGAGGACGGGTCCCCTCCTGCTCTGTGTCCCTGCTGGGCCTGTTCCCTTCCAGTTTGTTCCAAAAAACCTGTGCTGGAGCCGCGGCTGCTCTGCCACCCCTCACCAGTGGAGTCCTGAGACACTCCTGTACTTGGCACTTTAACCCTGAGAAAGCCATTCCTTCTAGTAACAATAATACTGCAACGAGCTGCGTTAAGAACCCCTCATGACAGCATCCCCCCTGCCAAATCCCCCTCCTGCTCTCCAAAGCATTTACTGCCTTTGACTTAGCACATGCTGTACTAGGAGTAGGGATAGTCCATAGCGCTCGGTAACGTGTGCCCCTCTGTAAATAACCTTGGAGTGATGTGAAGTTTGATTTTAAAAAAAAGCAACAAAAAAAAAAAACAAAACACACCAACCCCAAATGGAATCTCCAGACTCTAGGGACTTGGCCAGTACCCTCCTGTAATGTTCATTGTATATTTTTTTTGATGTACTATAACTGTTGGGAAAAAAAAAAAAAAGGAAAATATTTTGATAATCGAATCTCATCGCTTTATTGTGTTACTCAGTAAATAAAAGGAACAAATATAAACAGGCCAGGGCTTTTTGTCATTTCTTTTCCTACATCCTTTTTGTCATTTCTTTTCCTACATCCAGTCTGCCTGAAGGGAACTGGTGTTGCTGGACAGAACTGGGACACCTGTGCTTTGGTTTTATGGTAGTTCTGAGAGGAGGCAGCACCGTGACAGTGGGCAGGGAGAGCATCCGGGTGTGCAGGGTAAGCACAGTCCCAGTTGTTTCAAGGTCACGGCTGAGCCTGTACCCACGGAGAGGAGAGCTGGATTGGTGGATTTGGGCACCCTGCCCTCAGGAACAGCACCTGCCCTACTCTAGGCATTCCCTGGGGCAGGATGCCTGGATATTCCTGCGCATAAAGGAGCAGTGGGCACTGCCAGGTAAGGAGCTGCGGTGCAGAGCCAGCTGGGGCAGGGCAGGGAGAGCTGCTGGGCTGGAGGCAGGGCCAGCAAAGGGGCTCTTCCCACATGGTATCAGGAAATAGAAAAGAGAGAGGGAGTTGTTCTCTCCGGCCCGGCCGCAGAGCTGGGCCCCAGGTGCCGGCCAGCCCGTTCCTCTGCCACCCCCTCCCCACCTGCACCCGAGAGCAGAGGGGTCACTGGGTGAATCCCGGCCTTCCTGCAGCACCTCCCACAGTGCAGAGGCCGGGCAGGGAGAAGGGTGGTCCCTGTCCCACCGCCTCTCTCATCCTCAGGGACCATTCCCAGCCCTGGGACGACTGTTCCTCCTGCCACCTGCTTCCCACAGGCTCCGTGACACCAGACAGGCTCAGCAGAAGGTGTGCGTGTGAGGGAAGCAGGGAGGTGAGGAAGAGGAGGTGGAAAGGAAGGGGAACAAGGCTCAGCCATCCATGGATCCGCTGCCCTTGTTCTTGCGGCTCAGGGGGAACGCAGACTTGCTCTGTGGCTGCGTCATCTTGCTAGCCAGGTAGATGAAGGGCTCGATCAGCGAGCGCCGGTCGGCCACCGACACCTCCCACAGCTTCACCTTCTCGCCCTTGGCCCAGTGCTGGGCTGCCTCGTGGTCCACCCGGCGCTGCTCCTGCAGGTCGCACTTGTTGCCCAAAACCACGATGGTGACCTGTTCCAAAAGGGCGAGAAGGGCCCCTGAAGGTACCGACGGCAGCACTGCAGGGGTGCCTGGCTCTGCCCGGACACCCTCAGGGCTGGGCCTGGCCCTGCTGCCAACATCCCCTCCGTGTCGAGACCTCTTGAAACCCCGCAGTCCCATTGCTCCCTTGCCCTCCTCTTGTGGTCTGTGTGTCTCAAAGCAGCCCCAAAGTGGAATGGGCTGTCGAGCACTTGTAGGCTCAGAGAGCATCCCAGGACAGAGCCCATGACAGCTGCGTCTCACAGACCACGGACCTGTCAGCGTCTTGTGACAAGCTGGAGCAAAGGTGAGAACCTGCCAAAGGGGAGCAGACCCCACTCTGCAGCCCCTGCCCGCGGGGGACTCACCTCCTTCTTGTCCTTGGACTTGTCGATCTCCTTCTTGAGCAGCTCCACGCGCTTGAAGGACTCCTTGCTGTCAGTGCTGTAGACCAGCACGTAGCCGTCGGTGCAGGAGAAGCAGTGCTTGGGCAGCTCCAGCCCGTCCCGCAGCCCCCTCGTGTCGTAGAAGCGAACCTGCTCCCGCACCCCGCGGTCCGTCTCGATGGAGCCCACGTAAATGTCCTCCTGGGTCTCGATCATCTCCGAGCCTGGCGCGGGGGGGGGGGTTAGGGGACAAGTGGGGACGCAGCCGGGGGTCCGGGCCCCGGCACAGCCCGGGGAGCTGCCCCGCCGGGCGGGCGCTGCCCTCCCGCACCTCCCGCGTTCAGGGGCCAGCAGACACGGCCCCGCCCGGCGCCGCCGCCTCGCCGGCGGGCAGCGCGGCGCCCCCGCACTCACCGACCACATGGTTGCCGTAGAGCAGCTGCTCGAGGATGGAGGTCTTGCCGACCGAGGCCTGCCCGCACACCACCACCTTGCAGCTCTTGCCCATCCCGCCTCGCCGGGCGCGGCCGGGGCTCGGGGTG
>JAYRBT010000081.1:2319477-2353645 GCA_036023395.1 Myiotriccus ornatus | reverse complement strand
GCGGCCCGTGTGTCCCGGCAGGGCAGCTCACGCCTCCTGCCCCGAGCCCGCACACCGGAGCCGGCGGAGCGCGGCCTCCCCTCGCCGAGGAGGAGGAGGAGGATTGAACAGCTGCCGAAGGGGAGGCTCCAGACTCCTACATTTGACGCCCTTTGCTGCTTCATCACCCCAGTCCCCGTTCCCCGGTCCGTTTGAAACCTGCCCGTGGTGGGTTTTTTATCCCTCCTGCCTCGCTGTGGATAACGGGGAAGGCGCCCTGGGCAGAGCCCTGCCCCGGGAATGCTCCATCCCTCGGGAACGCTCCATCCCTCGGGAACTCCAGCGCCGTGTCCCTGCAGTGCTCGGGTACACCGTGCCCCCCCCAGGCTGGGGCAGTGGGATCCTGACCCTTCCTGCAGGTTTTCCTCCCGGGAGCGAGCAAGCCGGAGCGCTGAGGGCAGCGGTGGGCACTGGGCTCGTCTCCCCGGGTAGTTCCTGTAGGAGGGGAGGGAGTGGCTGCTGAGAGTTATCCAGTGGAATGAAAACGAAGAAACAAAACCAAAAGTGGTTTCAGACTCCCACTGGTGGCCTGAGGAGCAGCTCCCTGGGGAGGTCCTGCCGAGCAGGAAAGGAGGAGCTGCTGAAGAGGCACCTGGCTGAGGCTCATAGAGCAGCGGGACAGCCCTGTGTGGGCACGTCATTCCTGCCCCTGGGCAAGGGAAATGTGGTGTTTGAAATGGTAAAAGTTCCCAGAGGTAAAAAGCCTGGCTGAAGGCACAGGTGTCTGCTGGCAGCGACCTCCAGCACCCTTTCTTCCCTGGCCGTACCATGCCATGCACCTCCTTTGGTTCAGCAGGCAGGAGTTACAGAATGTTCCATGTTGCCTTCACAGTGTTCCCTTTTCATGTTTTTTGGGTTAATGAGGTCTGCATTTCAGGATGGTTAAAGTCCTGCAGCAGCTGCAGACGTGCCAGAGGGCTCCCAGAGCACAGGAATGGAGTGTGGTCACAGGATAATTATTGTCTGCTGCTGCCTCATGGATTGTTGGGGTCCTGGCGGAAAGGGTTGATGTAACTGTGTTAATTTTATCCATTAGTGCATCAGTGCAGAGCAGCTGATGAGCAGGGTTGGGCCACCCCCAAAAACTCACTTGTTTCTTCATTAATTTTAAAGGTTTCTCACCCATGGGAACAGTTTTTCCCTGCTCCCAGCTGCTCAGCGAGCTTGGGTCCCTGGAGCTTTGCCAGGGAGAATTTCCTTGTCATCTTCCTGGCAGCGCTGGGTTCTGCCTCCCGTGCGCGCTCCAGGCTGGATCTTTCTCCTCCTCCTCCTCCTCCAGCGCTGGAGGATGTGGAAGCCTCTTGAAAAAGAAATACCTGAGATGGTTGGGAAAATCCCGCGGTGGGGTTGCGGTGCCCTTGCTGCAGACCTGGGGAGCGCCGGTGCCTCCGCCGGGAATCGTCGATCCCACAGCGAAGCGACGAGTGCGGAACAGCCCGCGCGGAGTCCTGGAGGCTCCGGGCACGGCCTGGCTGTGGGTCACTGGTCGGTTCAGCGGGTGTTGGTGAGCAGCAAGAGGCTTTTCCAGTGCAGCTCCAGTGAAGTGAGGTGAATCCTGGGGAGGCTTCTCCGGAACAGACGTCGTTTCTCGCCAGCTCTCGGGGCAGCGCTGGCAGGAGGGAGGGGAGTCGGCTGAGGGACACCACGTCATTCTGGGATAGCCTGGAGAAGGCTCCACTGCTCCTGTTCTGCCTATAAGTGGGCACTTGGGTTTCCCAGGTGATAAATCCAACCCGTTTTACTCATGCGGAATGATGATCTTATGGTCATACAAGGAGCAGCAGAAGCTGCTCCTGTAGTTGTTTGGTCCCCCGTGCATCTGCAGAGCATTTGAATGTCTGACTTAGGCAGTTGTTTTATTCAAGAGGAAAAGGTGATCCGTACCTACAGTTCAAGCCTTTTTCTTTGCTTTTCTAGGATGAATCATGATGTAAATGCAGTTGTTTTCCCATGGTATTCTTACAGCTGTCTGGTTTCCTTCATTCAAAAGAAACTGCTTCCTTCAAAAAAGCACTCTCTGGCTGATTCTAGACCTTTCCATGGGTTCTCATCTCACAAAAGTTATGCTGTGGGCCTGCCAGGAGTGATGGAGCCATTGCTGGGAATTAGGTTAATTCCGAGCTCCGGGAATTACATAACAGCACAATTAAAGTTGGGGCTCAGCTGCCTTTCTCCCTCATGGCTGCGGGGCAGGTTTGGGTCAGTTCTTGGATTTCTTGTGGTGCATTTTGGTTCTTGTGGCTCTTTCGGTCCTCTCTGAGTTTGCCCTCAGGTACAGGGAATGTTCTGGGGGTTCATGCGCCTTGCGGGCTCAGGTTGCTGCAGCGTTCCCGTGGGTGATTCCTCAGCCCATCTGTGCAGTCCAGACTCGGGTTTCCCAGGCGTGGGGCTGCTGGGAGTGGCTGCCGTGGTGCCTGTGCTGCTGCACAGAGCGAACCCGGCGCGCTGGGGGAGCTGATGTGCCGGGAAACGGGCTCTGCTCTGCTGCCCAGCCGGGGATCACGTGTGTGGCACGGCAGTGCGTGTGTGACTGCTGCCCTGGGGAGCCTGTGCAGTGCCCCACCACCCTCTGGGGGAGGAACCTTTTCCTAATATCCAGTCTAACCCTCCCCTGACACAGCTCCAACCGTTCCCTCGGGTCCTGTCACCGGGTCACTAAGGGAAGAGATTGGTGCTGCCCCTCTGCTCCCCTCATGAGAAAGCTGTAAATATGTATTCTTTTATCTCTCTAAATCTTCACTCAGTGTCAAACCTCACCTGAGGAAGGGTCTCTAAAGTGCATCCTGTGTGTCCCTCTGGCACAGGGAGTGTTTGGCTTCTCTTCCAAGTGCTGGAAGAAGGGAGGGGGAGTATTGTATGTCCAGTGGCAAACACGATGGCTAATTTTAAACTCTAGACATCTGTCTGCTGTAAACTGAATTGAGATCACCAAACTTATTTTACTCCAGCAGCTGAGTAACATCTGACAGCTGAGAATGTGGGTGGGATTTCACCCCAAAAATGCTGGATAAACACACCATATCCCATTAAAGAAAAAAAGTCTCTGCAAGAATTGCTCAGAAAAGGCACTGTGTGTTCCTTTTGTCAGAGCCTCACAGGAAAGATTGCTTGGCCAGGACAGGATTTTGGACCCTTCCTTAAATCATGGCTATTTTAGGATTTTGTCACTGTTTCGTAACAGAGGCAGGCGGTTCAGTGGGAGTGAGGGTCAGGAGAGCTGTGAGAGAGCGACTGTGCCACCTGCTTAGGTGCTGGATTTCTGTCAGTGGTGGTATTGCCTTGGCACGTCCCTGCCCAGGGGCTGTGCCAGCACACCTGGATGGGGAGAGCTGGGGGGTTACGCATCCCCAGAGGTTCCCATGACAGAAAATCAGGTGCCTGTGAGGTGGGTCTGTGGGACTCTCGTTGGGAGCTGGAGTGGGAGGGTGGAAGCCACGATCGGCACTCGAGCGGGGGCAGCGTGTGGAAGCTCTGAGGAGGAGGCAGGAGTTGTTAGGCAAGCGTGGGATTCTGTCACTGTGCGCAGGACAGCTTCTCTGAGCGCTGCTGTGCTGGGAAGGAGCAGGGGCTGAGCTTTTGGCAGGGCATGGGGAGGAGAAGGAGCCTTGTGCTGGTTCCTCTCCCACCAGCCAGGCAGCGAGCTCCGTCCTGGGGCCTGGGCGTGCGAGGGAGCATCGGCACACACAGCTGCTGTTTGTCTTGGTGTGTCTCAAGCTGTGCCAGGGGAGATCCGGGTGAGACATCAGGAGGAATTGTCACAGGAAGGGTGGTCAGGCATTGGAAGGGCCTGCCCAGGGAGTGGGGGAGTCACCGTCCCTGGAGGCGTCCAACTGGACGTGGCATTCAGTGCACCGGTCTAGTCGACAAGTTGGTGATCAGTCACAGGTGGGACTTGACGATTTTGGACGTATTTTCCAACTGAAATTATTATAAAAGAGAATAAAAGAATTGCCTCGCTCACAGGGAGAGTCACCAGCCCCTCCTCTGCCCGTGGTGCACGTGAGCCATGAAAGACAAGCTTCTTCCCCGGCTCCTTGGAGCAACTCTTCCCTGTGTCTGCCCCGCGAAGACACTGACCCTGTCACAAAGCCACCCATTGAGCTGGAGGCGTATTTTTAGCAAAGCACGATTCTTCTTCAGTGTCCAAAGTAGCAAGTGGGGAGCGCAGGGCCCAGCGGCGCGGGAGGCAGAATGAGCCCATTCAGGCCGCAGCATCTGTTTGGGGTGAAACAATCCCCAGTGAGATCAGGGGCTGCAGTTCTCCTTGTTGGAGCCAGAGCCGTGGTAAACAAGGGCTGTGTGCTCTGTGTGCTCCTATGTCAGCGGGGCATGACGGGGCAGAGCTGCTTCTGTCCTGGGAGCTCAAGCCCAGCCTGGCAGCTCCAGCAGCTCCTTTGCCTTCGTGCCCGTGGGGTGATTTGCTGCTTCTTTCACAGTTTTCACCACTAAACTTTTAGGCCGTGTGAGCAGCAGGTACCTGTGCTCTCCTTTCTGCTGGTGTCACCCGAGGCACTGTGACTTGCTGATAACATCGATCTGTGTTAAAATGCTTAAAAGGAAAATGGGCCAGTAAAAAAGAGGAGAAAACGGTAATCCTTGTGTGGGGGTGTTTTTCTGGCATCTCAAGAGTGCCAGAGCTTTGTGCAAGCTGGTTTTGCATGGATCTGTTTTCTTTCTCCCGTTTTCCCAGCTCTTCCCAGCAGTTTGTTGCAGATGGGATGCTCTGGCACCCAGCCTTCAGCCGTGTCTATTAGGCAGTGATTCCTCGTGACATGACAGGTAAAATTGCTAAAAGACTTGTGACTTGGGGCCTGCTGGGCTGGGCTGCAGTGGTAGCTTTGGTGAGTTCTGCCATTAAGACTGTTCACACTTCAAATTGTGTAACAGATGCCTTCTGAGGGAATGAACTTTCATAGGATCTGTGGTTTTCTTTTCCGTTTACCATTACAGAAAGAAGAGAGCGGTGAAACTTCTTATTGCCCAGGTTCCAGAAGTGCAGAATTGCTGAGTAGTTTTTCCACTGTATTTGGATGTTTGATCTGTAATATTCAAAGGAGGTGGTTGTGTTTGGAAGCATTTCAATCATGCAGAGTCAGTGATATGGATCCATCCCGCAGGCAATCCTTGCTATGGATGGTGTAGCCAGGAGGGTGCTGTGCTGTGGTGGGTACTGGCTCCTGAGGAGGAGCCAGGCTGCAGCACCTGCCTCAGGTGTGATGCTGGGAGGGCTGGGGCAGTGGAGGGGTGGCAGTGTCCTGTCTCCCATGGGTGAGTTAATCTGCTGCTGGAGCAGGAGCGGGAGGAGCTGACCCGGGAGCCCGAGGCAGTGGGTGTATGCGCTGCCCTTTTGCTCTGCCGTAGTCGTTACCATCCCATTTCAGCAGAGCACAGCCTGTGGCTCTGGGCTCTCCCGGGGTGTGACTCCCGCAGGGCCGTGGCTGGGCCTGGCCGGGGTGTAGCCCAGAGCAAAAGCTAAAACTGAAAGTGAAGAGCACAATTCCCTGTGTCCATTGTTCTGCCAGCTGGGAAATCTGCGATGCCTCGCTGAAAACAACCCCTGCATGAGGCACTTGTGTGGGAACGGCCAAGGGCAGCCTGAGCGAGGCTGAAAACATGGGAACTTGTTCCAACACAGTTCCCATTGTTCTCTCCCTGGTTGGCCTGCAGAGCATTGCTCATGTTCCCAGCTCCAGCACTGTGGTGTGCATTCCCTCTCGGACTGCGTGGCTGGAAGGGTGAAGGGAGATGGGGGAAGAGAGAGAAGGGTTTCATTTCCCTCAGGGAGAGCTGTGCTTTCAGGAGTTTAAGGGAAGCTGCTTTAAACCATATGTTGTGTGTTTTTAAATGTCCCAAACTGTCTCTGCAAACGCTTGTTCTTGAGTGTGAGGACTATTTCTGGACCTGTTGCCAAGGCAGTGCCAAGCTTCTGCTGGAGGCTTGCACCCATATTTCTTTTTGATTTAGCTGTCTTTTGAACGTTCTTCTTGGTCTTTGTTCATAAGTATGTGGGACTCCTGAGCGAGGCAGTGCTGTCTCTTGTGCTCTGAGGTGGTGCAGCACCTCACAGGAAGGGGCTGTTGGATAAACCCCATACCAGGGAGTTCTGCTGGACTCTTTGAGGAGACTCAAAGGTGGTTTTAGGCTGCTACTTGCATCCCTGTAATATTTGACCAGGAAATATCCCTGTTCTCCCTGTTTTTTAGCCAGTTGTGAGCTGGCTAAAGGGCTGGAGTATCTGAGAGGCAGCAGGACGCGAGGTGTGCTGCTTTCCCCTGAGCAGTGTGTGCTGAGATCTCACAGCAACCAGCTACAAGCATTTGGACCATTGAAGAGTTATACAGAGGTTGCTTGGGGGTCAACATGGTCAGAATCTGGTGCTCAATCCCTCTGAAAATGTGGTGTTTTGCTTCCTTTCAGAGAAGCAGAAGCATTCAAGGAGCAAGGAAACGCGTACTATGCCAAGAAAGATTACAACGAGGCATACAACTACTACACGAAAGCCATAGGTGAGAAGAGCTGATGGCCATATCAATCTTTGCTGAATACCATGTCTAGAAATCAGAGCTGGTTGCTGATTTCAAACACACCAGCAGGGTTTCTGACAGTACATGCTGGATGGAAACTTCTTGCCTGCTTTAATTACCTTGGGAAATGTCACCAGATCGATAATGCCAGTCGGGGCTGATGTTCTTAATGAGTGCCACAAGCCGTGTAGCTGCTGCATTACACTGACAGTGAGTCTTGCATCGTCCCCAGATACCTGTCCCAATAATGCCAGTTATTACGGGAACAGAGCTGCCACGCTCATGATGCTGGGGAGGTTCCGAGAAGCACTGGAGGATGCTCAGCAGTCGGTCAGGTTGGACGACAGCTTTGTGCGGGTACGTGGAGAACTTCGGGCTCTTCATTCAGTACCTTGTCTGCACCTGTTGCAGCTCTTGCAGCTCCCTTTTATCTGTGTTCCCAGGGCCATCTGCGGGAAGGGAAGTGCCACCTTTCCTTAGGGAACGCCATGGCTGCCAGCCGCTGCTTTCAACGAGTTCTAGAACTGGATCACAAGAATATGCAGGCACAGCAGGAGGTAAGAGGGTCTTCAGATTTAACTGGCCCCAGTAGATGCTGAGGAGGCTGAGATGGTCTTTACCCTCAACGCTCTGGAGGAGAAATGGAGAGTAGTGTAAGGCAGCTGCCACTGTTGTGTCCCTTTCACAGGGTACATTTTCCTGGGCTGCCAGTTTGGTCAGTTGATTTCAAACAGATTTTAATGCTAGCAAAAGTATTCGTGTCGTCTGCATTATCAGTCCATGGTCTGCAGTAGATTTGGCTCTGACACTTCAGGATTGGCTTGATGGCATTTCAGAGCAGAGACTGTCCTGCAGCACCTTTATGTTCTGTCTTTCAGCTGAAGAATGCCACGACCGTGCTCGAGTATGAAAAAATAGCTGAAGTGGATTTTGAGAAACGGGATTTCAGGAAGGTGAGATGAGCTTGTTTGCTGTGGTCTTATATAAGAACTGACATATTTGACCTGGCCTGTGCAGCCAGGTGTGTGGCTGATTTCCCTGCTGGGTGTTTGGGAGGTGCTGTGCCACATCTGCTAAAGCAGGGCTGGCTGGTGAACTGCGTCAGCTGGGAAAGGGGCCCAGCTTGTGCTCCCTGAGCACTGACTGAATGACAAGCGAGGAGGTGACTGGCTCAGGCTGAGTGTCCTCTGTCACCGTTTGCTTTGCAAGATGAGTGGAGCCGTGAATGAGCTGTTTGAGACAGATTTTCTTAGTAGCAGCATTTAATCAAGCTTGCTCCGAAAATGCATATCCAGGATTCTTCTTTCTCAACTCCTTAAAAAAAAAAAAGAAAGGCAGGCCATGTGCCAGTGAGGGTCACACAAGGAGGAATGCAGATCTGCATGGGGCACTCTCCTTACTGTTTCCAAATCTTTCTTCCCAAGGGCTGCAAGAGGATGCAGCTGGTACTAACCTGATAGAACAAGAAACAACAGCGTGAAATCTGAAAGGCACCAAGCACTTCTCATGCAACTGTTTCTGTGCAGTGGATGCATGTAAGGCTCAGATTTGGCCCAGAAAGGAGATTGTCTGGCACACTGAGCTCGTTGTTCAGGTCACTGACTCTTAGGCCAAGCTCAAGATTTTGGAAGGGTAAATCCCATCATTGTATCCCTTGTTTCTGAGAAGCAAATGGGATGTGTGGTCAATCTGAATCACCTGTGTAGGAATTGCCATGCCTGTGTTGGATGTCCTGTGTCTTGTCCCTCACTTCCCTGGTCCCACTTCACTGGGGGAGGCTCACATGAAACGTGATCTTTGTTTCTGGAGAGCTGCTCCTGCTCCTGCCTCTCCCAGGAGCCCTTGGCTCTGGAGCACAGTGCTTCCCACAGCAGGGCCCCGTGATGTCACGGGCCGGGGAGCAGATGAACCCTGGGGAACAATGCCCCGTTCTCGTGCAGATGTCCCCGCCGAGACCAGGGATGGAAAAGACCCATTAGCTCACCCTGCCCATGGCTGGAAGGCCAGTGGAAGATCAGCCCCTATACTGTACTTTTTTTGTGTTTTCTCCAGTGCAAACTGTCTCAATGTATTGAATTGCTGTCCCTTCCAAGTGTCTTTATACTGCAGGAAACAGGGGCAGGATTGTCCTCTTTGGCTCTTTCTTTAGGGCTTACAGTTTAGAAGAGTTAAAGGGGTGGACCTCCTACAGGTGTCCTTTGAGTCTTGTGGAGTGCTCTGTCACAGTAACACAGCAAGTGCCTCAGATCTCGGCACACAAAGACAAAAAACCTGCACATGAGGAAAATTTTCCAGTGAATGTGTCTCTGGCAGCCACAGTCCCCTTCTTGGTCAAACACAAATCCCACCATGGTGCAGCTGTTCAGACTAGGCCGTTGGCCTTTGCTGTGCTCATGCCTGTGGCTTTTCCCCCCGCAGGTCGTGTTCTGCATGGATCGTGCTCTGGAGTTTGCTCCCGCGTGTCACCGGTTCAAAATCCTCAAGGCCGAGTGTTTGGCGCTGCTGGGCCGGTACCCTGAGGCTCAGTCCGTGGCCAGGTGAGTGTCCGAGGGCTGGGGGCATGTCCTGGCTGCTACCTGTGCTCCACACCCAGAGTAAATGAGGGAATATAAAAAAGAAATAGTCCTTAATGCACACTGTGAGGAGGAGGAGGAGTGTGTGAGTTTATCCCCGTTAATCTTCCCGGGAAGCTGCACCCAGACCCTGTTCCCAGCTAGCCATTCCTGCCTCGAGCTGGTTCACATCCTTTTGGCTTATCTGTACCGTGGACTTGATAAAATAACTGGATACCTGAGCAGAGGAAGGTGCTTGTGGAGTCAGAAGGAGGCGGGAAGGGGGAACATTTCCTTCCGTGCTGTTGTTGCAGCGATATCCTGCGGATGGACTCGACGAACGCCGACGCGCTGTACGTGCGCGGGCTGTGCCTGTACTACGAGGACTGCATCGAGAAGGCCGTGCAGTTCTTCGTGCAGGCCCTCAGGATGGCCCCGGACCACGAGAAGGCCTGTCTTGCCTGTCGGGTAAGTGGTGGAGAAGGGATGGCAAAATTACCAGGATTTGGGTTTTTTTTTTTTAAAGCAAACACCCAACTTGATTCTGCTGGATCAATCCCTTCTCCCTCCCTCAGCATTACCATTCCCGGATCTCCAGGAGCAGGCAGTGTATCCAGCCCTTCCCAAAGACAACCAGATAGACCCAAGTTGCCAGAAGCTGTTTCTCAGCAGATTGGGATACTCTGAAGCTGCTTCCTTTTACTCTTTTTTGTTCCCAGATTCATAATTTCTAAGGGAACTCCTGACTTTCATATCCAATATCCGCCCACAGCCTCACTTGCATTTAACACTGTTCCTTCACGTTGCTCCTTCCCTGGTGTAGTTCTTCAACTGAGTTATCTAATGTGTTCACATGTATAAGCCCTCAAAAACTGAGCTCTTGATCCTTTTATTTTAATCCATAAATTTACTGCACTGTTATGTTCTCATCTTAAAAATTAGGCAACCTTTTTCCTGTGGAGAATGACTGAAACTGGCACTGGCTGTTCCTTTAGTGCTTCTCATGGGGTAAAGGCAAAGTGCTTCCAGCTCGTTTCAGCTGCTGGAGCAAGGCTGTGGCTTGTATCCTGCAGCAGTGTCTGAAACCAAATTAGAACTGTTATTTTTGAGGGCCCTTGGTCCCCCTGAACGCTGACCTTGTGTCCTGACCCAGGCGTGTTTCCTTTCAGAATGCCAAAGCACTTAAAGCGAAGAAGGAAGACGGGAATAAAGCGTTCAAGAAAGGCAACTACAAACTAGCGTATGAACTGTACACAGAGGCACTAGGAATAGACCCAAATAATATCAAAACAAATGCCAAACTCTACTGCAACAGGGGGACGGTTAATTCAAAGGTAAGGGGCGGTCAGCTGGCAGGTGTCTGTTGTCATCTCCCTCACCATGTCAGCGATAAAGCACAAATCAGTTGTTCTGGGAAGCACAGGCTCCTCTGGCTGCTGGGCAACTGCATCTCTCTGGGGCCATGGGCAGTGTGTCAGGGATTTGTGCTGGCACAACACTTGGGTCAGTTCCCAGCCAGCCAGCAGTTGACTCCTGCAGAAACAAAACTCAAATACTTGGGCTGCACGGAGTGGGAGGTTAGAGGAGGGATGTGCTGTAGCTTTATCTTGGTCAGCAAAAGGCATCCCCGTCCCTGTTTTTCCTTCCTGGGAATGAGCAGCTTTATTTTCTTAATTCTTCTTGTTAGGAGAATTGGCTGGGACACAGAATTGGGATTGTTTTCAGGAAGACCCTTATTTTCAAGTGCATTTCTTACACAGAAGCACCACATCTGCCATGTCACTGGCCAAGCTTCTCATTTTTTTTCCAAGGGAACAAAACCTCAGAGCTTTGGGGGAATTGGAAAAAAAAAATTCCTAGGCGTAGAAACCAGTGAGATTTTTCCCAGATTCTTCACGCTGCTTTTCATTTGCCTAAAAGCACGGTGCAGAATTTGCTCTCTTGTTTTGGGATGTGCTCACCTGTGCCTGCCGTTGTAGCTTAGGAAACTTGAAGAAGCAATCGACGACTGCACGAACGCGGTGAAGCTGGACGACACGTACATCAAGGCGTACCTGAGGAGGGCACAGTGGTGAGTGCACCTTTTTTCTGGGCACCTGAGCAGGTGTGTGGGCAGGAAGGTCCTCCCAGCAGCTCTGAGGGATGGGGTGGCAAGGCTGGAGTTTGGAAGGTTCTGCACTGAGGGGTCCTCAGTTCGTTCCTGTTCCTTACGCTGCTGAGGAGAGGAGGGAAGCTCCCACAAGTAGCAGGTCTCTGGGCTCCCTGGCAGTGGCCCTGTGTGGTTCCCTCTGATGATTCTCTTCCCTTAATCCATGTCCACCCAGAGAGCTGTACTAAACCCCTTTGATGTTCCTGTGAAGGATACCTTGCCCACCAGTGTTTCTTTCCACAGTTACATGGACACAGAACAATATGAAGATGCTGTAAGAGACTATGAGAAGGTTTATCAGACAGAGAAAACAAAAGGTGAGCACATGGGCACTCTGTGTGTGTGCACACTTTTCCCTTAACTGCCAATTTTTTTTGTTGTTGCTTTTTTCACCCATAATATTCTCAGATTTGCAGCCTTTTACCCCAGCAGGACAATCTGGAGAAGCCCTTGGAAGCACTGGAAATGCTTGTCTCAGGTCTGGTTTCTCTCCCAGCATTGAATGCTGAGATGATAATGAGCTTGCTGAGACAGTGCACTGAGTTCAGAATACCTGGTTTCGGTTCTCATTTTAACTGTCCCCTTGCTTTTTGAGTGGCCTGAAGTGGGAAGGACAAAGTAACCCCTCTCCTCTGGCCTTGTGCTCCTTTCCAGAACACAAACAGCTCCTAAAGAACGCACAGGTGGAACTGAAAAAGAGCAAACGGAAAGACTACTACAAAATCCTGGGGGTGGACAAAAATGCCTCTGAAGATGAGATCAAGAAGGCTTACAGGAAACGAGCACTAATGCACCATCCAGGTACCCACAGCAGTCCCTATGTGCCCTGCAGAGCCATCACTGAGGCAGAGGCATCACTGGGAGTGGGAATTTGTGGACAAATGGCAGCTCTGACCCCACAGGTCTAGAGCATGTGCTGTGACAGGAGCTTGGGAATGTTTAATGTTTTTCATTTGCACTAGAAATTAAAAACTTATTCCTGCTTGTGTGTGTATCCCCAGACCGACACAGTGGGGCAAGTGCAGAAGTACAGAAAGAAGAGGAGAAGAAGTTTAAGGAGGTTGGTGAAGCCTTTACAATCCTGTCAGACCCCAAGAAGAAGGCCCGCTATGACAGCGGGCAGGATCTGGAAGAGGATGGATTGAACATGGGAGGTCAGTGTTCCTTTTGATATTCTGCCGTGGCAGCCTTTAACGGGATCAGACCCTTAAGAGTCTGCCCTAGGCCCTAAAGCAAGCCTCCCATTGAGAATAATTCCATGAGTTGATTCAGTTTGGTTGCTGAAAGCACTGGGATGGCAGAACTGCACTGAGTGTTTCCAGTTGGGAACTGGCTGGGATACTGGTGGATGTTGTCTTTGGCTGAGTTGGTGGGCAGTAGCTGCCATTAGGCAGAAATCTATCACAGGACATGTAAAGTAACTGTGGATCCCTAAATGATGCTTATCCAAACCCTTAGGCTGCCTCCTGACGGGTTCTCCCTGTGACAGCTGCTTTTACCTGTTTGCTGCTGCTGTGCCAGGGCTCAGATCCAGCCCTGTGTCCCTGTTCCACCCCCTTTGAAACCCTGTCAGTGAACTGACAGTTCCTGAACTGTGGGAGTGGAACTGGCTGCTTCCCTGCAGCTCATGAATTCTTTCTCTTCCCTGTAGACTTCGATGCAAATAACATCTTCAAGGCCTTCTTCGGCGGGCCAGGAGGCTTCAGCTTCGAAGGTAGGTGAGGGGTGCTCCTGCCAGCCTTGGAGTCGTAAGTACACGGAGTTCCTGACAGGGCAGCTGGGGCTCCCAGTGGATGTGCTGCTTGAGGAGGAGAGCTTGGAAAGTTCTGCCTGTACAGCCTCAGCTGGTGGCTGGTTCTGGTTGGTTTTGGGTTCAAAAGCCACAAGCGCCGGGTGTTCTCTGCTCTGGAGGTGTGTGTGGGCATCCGTGTGCTGCTTCGGATTGCACTGAACTGTTTTGTCTTTGAGTCTGGAAAGTCCTGATATCTCCCATTTTCTCTTTCAGCTTCTGGTCCTGGAAATTTCTTTTTCCAGTTTGGCTAAGAAGCAAACAAACACAAATCAAACCACACATACCTGATCTGCTTCTTTTAACCTCGAATACGGACAGCCCCAGACTCCTCCTCCATCACGTCTCGTTGTCCTTAGAGCAGTTTCATTTCTGGGTTGGAGCCTCTGTTTGTGTGTTGTGTGTGTGAAGAGGAAACCAGCTCGGGAGGGGAAGGCTTGTGAATTGTTTTACTGTTAACTTTATTAAAAAAAAAATAAATAAAGCTTTGAATCTTTTGGTCCCTCCATGCTGGCCCATGCTTTCAGCTGCTCCTGCCCCTCAGCACAGAGGATTTCCTGGAATTTTCCCGGAATCTCCATGTGTGAGAGGGTGAAGGAATCTCCTGGTTTATTTTGGTTGGCTCTCAAGCAGCATGTCCAGGGTTTCGAGCAACTTGTAAGTTATCTTAACTTTTTGGAAATATTGCCAACGCTCAGTCCAGTTTTATACAATCCCATTTCACTTGCCAACTGGATTTTTGGCTCTTTTTGTTTGTTTTTTTTTTTTCCCGTGGTTCTCCCAAGGTCCACTCGGGCATTAACTTCAGTGATAATGTGTGAGCTTACAATTCTGTATCAGAGAAATGCTGCTTTGAGTTTAAAGAGCAGCTTATGTGAGAATTCCCTGTGATGCAGCTGGAATTAAGGGCTTTGTGTTCCCAGGATTGTCCTGTTTAAGGGAATATTGAATTTGCTCTGGGCTGAATTCCTTCACTGTACTTTTTTTAATTAATCCACTTGAATATTTCATATTTGTGCTAAACTTGATTTTGTTGAGCTTGATGTGTGATTTCCTGTTACTGATCCATGACGTGGGCGAGTCTTTCGATGCCAAGTGAAGTCCAGGCAGGGATTGTGGGTGGTTTGGGATGTGCAGTGCCGAGTTTCTGTTGTGCAGCAGCTGGGTTGGTTGGTTGGTTAACCTGGCCAAGTGGTTTTCTGCTGGCAGTGATTTACTCATCCAAAGCAGCAAGGAAATGCAAAGCCCAGCTCTGAACTGGCAGTCTGTGCTCGCTTCTCTCGTGCAGTGTCAGGACGGGAGCTGGAGGGATGGATGACCTTCCACCCGGGAGCTGGTTCCAGATGGGTTTGGTTTTCACCTAAAAGGTGGTGTTGCAGCAGGATCTTACCTGGGAGAGGGCTCTGCTCCTGGAATTCTCCCCTGTTCTCTAGAGAGCGGAGAACCTTTTTGCCCAGGTGCTCTGTGAGTTCAGTCCTGTCTGTGGAGGGTTCACGCTCAGCGTGGGGTGTGAGGGGAGCAAGAGGCAGCAGGGCTGTGGCTGGGGGTCCTGGGCTGGTGCTCAGCGAGGGGCAGTGGGGCTGTGGCTGTGTCCTGGGCTGACCTGGCAGCGCAGGGCCATTGGAGGCCGGAGTTTGCTCAGAGAAGGGGTGTTGGTGCTTCACAGGCCGTGCTGTGCGGAGAGAGAACCTGGCACTGATTCTGCGTAACACCTGACTTACCTTCCTTCTGCAGGAACAAACACTGCAGTGGGTTCACTGCACGAGGTGATGGCTCTGAATGCCATGTCTTTGTCTTCCTCCCTCCCGAGGGCTGTGCCTGTCCTTCCAGCGGGACAGGGACCGGCACGGGACCGCGAGGTCCCGGCGGTTCCGGCAGAGACGGTGCTGTCGTGGTCCTGCTGTGGTGTTTGGTCAGGATTCTTGACAATCTGCTTTCGTAGAGGGGAAAATTTAAGGGCTTAAATTTTAGCACTGCAGAATAGAGTCTTTGACAACTCACTTGAAACACGGCTTTCCAAGTGAGCCAGTGCTGAGTAATACTTTCAAAACCCAGCTGTACCATGTTTATCCCAAGGTCCTTCACACCAGTGTGAAGGGTGAACCCTCCCAGGTGCACCAAGAGCAGTTGGGTCCTGGCACCTTTCAGGCTCCGAAACGGTGGATCCCTGGGGAACCAAAACCCTGGTCTATGCACATCGATCCTCCCCCAGCTCTCCTGGCACTGTAAATCAGTTTACAGGTCCTGTTCAGTGGTGTTCCGGATCCATGTCTCCTTCTCTGTGTGTTGTTGTCACTGTACAGTCTGGGCTGTTCTCAGGCTCCTGCTGCTGAGCACAGTCATGTCCTGTGTCTGTCAGTGGGTTTGTTCTCATTTCCCCCTGCCCCAGGGAAGTGCAATCT
The DNA here is from genome assembly GCA_036023395.1 of Myiotriccus ornatus. Classification (NCBI taxonomy): domain Eukaryota; kingdom Metazoa; phylum Chordata; class Aves; order Passeriformes; family Tyrannidae; genus Myiotriccus; species Myiotriccus ornatus. The sequence continues at coordinate 2,338,190 of JAYRBT010000081.1, read as the reverse complement.
GCTTCCTCCCTTCCTCCTCTCCAAGCTATGAGTACGCCCATTCCTCTGAGCACAGGAGTGGGATGGCTCTGCTTCTGGGAGAGAAAATGTATACAGCAGCTATTTATAACCTGTACATGGATGCATGATTTAATGTAGTTAAATATTCATATGGTGAGTGCCAAGACTTTTTACGGAGCGTTATTATGTGAGTCGAAGCGAAGGCACAGAACCACGGAACGGTTCAGGCTGGAAGGGACCTTTAAAGGCCATCGAGTCCAACCCCTCCACTGGGATGCCCTGAGCTCTGTCCCTATTCCCCTGTGCACAGAGCGGGGATGAGCAGCGTTTGGTGGCACCTGGCACCTCAGGGCAGCAGCAGCACAGGTGGCACTGTGACCTCCACCGTGTCCCAGCACGGCCTGGGGGCGTGGGACTGCTTCTTCCCAAAAAAATGTGCTCGGATGAGTGCTGCCTGGAGCGTTGCCTCTGCACACAGAGGTTGTTATCTGTGGGTTGTGGTTGTGTGTAGCCACGGGGAACAGGAGTGCCACTGCTCCAGCTGCTCGCAGCCTCCCTTCTCCAGGGAAGTTGTGAACTACAGGAAAAGTGTGTGGGGAGTGTGGCTGTGGGCAGAGCTGGCCTGTGGGGGCTCTACTGTGGGACTGCAGCGTTTGCAGGGAGATAGGAATTGTTTGGCTGTTAGACTTTCCCTTGGATGTGGTTTTGCCTGATCGTGCTCATGGAATCATGGAGTATTTGGGATTGGAAAGCTGTGAAGACCATTCAGGGGGTTCTGGTCACCCTCTTTGACTGGCTCCTTGTTGCTTTGGCTGCACAGGAAGGTACCAGGTTTGTTGTCTGAACACTCCTGGGAGTGTTCAGTGAGCGGGGTCCCCAGTGCTGACAGCTGCTGGCTGTTGTAAATACAGGAATGCAAGCTGGAAAACAGGAGAAGGAAAAAAAGTGTTCAGGGACAACAGTGTTATCCATTATCCGTGGAACAGTGGGTCCCTCCACTCTCTGTATCTGCCAGGGTACGAAGTGGAAGCTGCTGTGCTGTCGTGGTGTTTCTGGCACAGGGGCTGGTCCAGCTCCGGTGCCGGTGCCCCCAGACAGGGTCGGGCCACGCGCTGTTTTGCCACTTCCAAACGGCTTCCTCAGTTTCAGTAATAATAACTCCACATATTCCCTTATCTCCGGTGGATGGTTTTCATCCTGTTTAAATTCGTGCCTTGTCCCTAGGGAACAGGACACCCCCTGTGCTGCGCCCACCCCGTCCCTGGAGCGGTGCCGGTCCCCAGGTGGCTGTGGCAGGGCTGTGACAGGGACAGGTGGCAGCAGCTGGGGGGCTATTCCTGGGTGTCCCTGTGCCCCAGGCGCTGTGTGATTGTAGGAGCTGGTGTGTAACTCTTTGACGCTGCCACCATCAGGGATGGGGTTATCCCTTCTCAGAGCAATGCTGGGTGTTTTCCCTTGCCCAGACCTGAGCTCGGAGGGACAGCTCTGGTCTGTTGCTGGGAGAGGGGAGCTGGGACACTGCGCCTGAGCTGGAGCACGGGGGGTGGCCTGGGAGGGCAAGATCCGTGGAGAGCCTGGCTGCCATCCCCGCCTGTCCCACTGCCCCATCCCCTTCCCTGCTGTCCCTTCATGGCTCGTGTGGAGAGTGTGGTGTGAGGCAGAGGCAGAGGGGCTGTGTGTGGAGCACCCCAAGCCCCTCAGTGCATGTGAGTCGTGGTGGTCACGACGTTACGGAATAGTCCAGGCAAACCCAGGCGCCGACGTGAAGCCACTCGGAGAGGAGCTTGTCCCTGCGCTGCCGTATTTATCTGAATTGGAATTCGGAATGTTTACCTCAGTGTACATAGCTCAACCTTTCCCTGGGAGGAAAGGGGAATTGCATGGAGCAATCGCTGTCCCATCGCTTTGCCAAACTCCTCACCCTCTCCCAGCCAGGCTCCGTGTCGGTACTGACTGTCCTGTCCCTCTTGGACCTTTCTAGGATGTGAATGGTAAAAATGTGAATATTTGTTGTTTACTTCCTTAGCAGAACTCCCGATGCTGTGTTTGTATGGGGAATCAGCCTGAGCAGACCCATATGCAATCGGTTTTACTTTATTATAAACTGTATATGATGTACAAACTAATAAAAACTCAAACGACGACAGTGTCACTGTTGTTCTTGAACAGGCAGATGAAGGAGGTGTTCCAGCTATGCGTTCCGGTGCTGGAGTGATCTGGATGCTGGGGGTGTGGGCTCAGTTGGCCCCTGGGCAGGTGCTGCCAAAGGCCTTTTTGAGCTTTGGTGGAACAAACCCTTGAGGTTCTGTCAGGAGAGGCCCTGGCTGAGCATCGGGCACTCGGCTCCCGCTGGTGTGAGAGCTGGATTTCTCCATGGAGGGCAGGGAGGGTCACAGGTGATCTGGGTGGGTTTATAGCTCACTTTTTTTTTTATCTTGTAATGAGAATTTATTATCATTCTTCCTTTTGGAACAGCAGGAACTGTTTTGCTTTCCTAGCGGAGTGTTTGGTTCCAGACGAGCCCCAGAGCTCTCCCTGCTTTTGGCCTCAACGTTTGGAGGAGAAACGCTCCTTACCCCGGCAGTGTTGGGCTCGGGTGAGCTGTGCCCAGTGACAGCCCCAGCCCAGCCCACGCCTCAAACACGGTCAGTATTTACAGTGTTAGTGTGGGTTAATGTCACTCTGCAGCTCCCCGGGCCCTGAGCCAGAGCCGGAGGTCGAGCTGGGACCTGACCTGGGACCATCAGTGGAGCTTCACATTAAACAGTGCCCAGGAGCCACCGCCCCGCTGGACCGGGGCCTGGTGGAGCACAAACACAGGTTTCAGTCAAACATTTTAATGACAGAAGTGCTGGGTCAGTAACTTCCAGCCAGGGTTTAGGTTCGAGCAGACTTGAGTTACGCGGTTACGGTGCCTCCGCTTCCTACGCTACGGGGTTACTCCAGCCTAACTCTTAACATTCAAGTGCATTAGAGGAAGGGAGTAAAATCTTGCATGAAGTGCAGTTCTGTACTTCAGACATGATTTTAGTTTCTATCAAATAAGATGGAAAAGATGTTAGTTCATCTCTTCCACTCCCTGCCAAGGCAGGATTGTTCCCTACAGGACAAGGATATGGGACAGTGCTTGGTCCAGCCCAGGTAGGGGGAAGTGGCCAGAACTGGCTGTCTGTGCTGGTGTTTCACTTGTTTCCCCCTAAGTCCATAGTCGGTGTCTTTAAGGCATCACCTGGCACCGTGCCCTCCTCCAGGAGGAGCTGGGCTGGAGCTGGGCAGCTGTGGGACCGGCCTGGGGTCGGGGCTGCCAGGACCTGCTGCCCTCAGCAAGGTCTGTCCTTAGGGGCCAAACCCTTGGTACGGGGCCACCCCTGACAGGAGTGAGCCATGCCTGGGTCTCGCTGGTTCTGGTTCTGACCCCATAATGGGCTGCCAGAGCAGCCGGTGTCAGTCCCTGGGTGTGGGAGGGGAGGGACATCCTGCAGTGCCCTTGGCTTCAGAGCAGCGACCGACGGGCTTTGGTCAGTGCCGACAGGTAAAGATCGAACGATTGTGGTTCAGAGGGAAGCGATAAAAGCCCAGAGCTGATCTTCCTCCAAGGAAGAAAACAAGCAGGACACCCTGGCTGGTTCCCTCCAAAACTCTCCCTTTAAAATCTGTGACAGTTTCAGTCAGGAGTTGCTTGTTTTCTTCCTTGTCCTGAGGCCGATAACTCCCCAGAGGCTTCACACTGGGGTGGGCAGAAGGGTTGACTTTAGTAAAGGTACAATTATTTCTCTTTACACTTTAAGGTTACAGGAGTTACTTGCCTTTTAAAAACAAACCGAGGAGCTGCCCTGCCCGTGCTCCTAGATGATGGTGCAGGAGCTAAAGGCAGATCCCCGTTTGTTGGTGCTCTGCGTTGGCACGAGTTTTCCCTTCCCGTAGTATCCCGAGAATATCGCCCTCACATCGATCTTTTTAGAGAGGACGAGCATCCACATACCGTTACCAAAATACAGCAGTTTCCCTCCTCCAATTTCCCCCACTTGCTCCCCTTTGTTCCCCGCCTTTTCCAGCTTCACGAACTCCAGCAGGTCGAGCCCGGTCTGGACGGCCTCGACGCCGTTGGCGCAGCCGAGGGTGATGTGGGCCCGGCTGCCCCGCGGGAGGTTGTCCGTGGGCAGGATCTTGTCGGCGTCCCCGGGCCAGAGCGGCAGCTGCTGCTCGCTCAGCTCGATGCGAGCCCCGACAGTCTTTGTGGTGATGAACAGCGCCGAGATGGAGAGGGTGAAGCCTTTGCCGTAGGAAGCCTTGACGGCCTGGAGGAGAGGGACACACACATATGGAAGCGTCAGTGCCTGTGGGTGGGGATTCACGGCACTGTCACCGTCCCCAGGCTCAGGGGAATGTGGCTGCTCACAGCAGCTCTTGCTGTGACATAGTTAAAATATCAAGTGCAAGGAGAAGGTCGGGTCCTGACACTCCAGCTCCGTGGATTTGGGTACATCTTTATCCTTCGCAAATTCCAATATTTAACTTGGGCTTATCCGCTCTGAAATGATCTGTCTGGGAGAGTAAATACCTCAGTTCATCATCGTTCAGCTCACTCTGTTGGAGATGATGCTGGAGGAGGGGATGGGGGGGGAGGTGGGAGTATTTTGTTTGGAAATAGGAAACAGTCACCATCTACACAGTTCTGAGTCTCCTGCACAGGCCACATGGATATAGTTCCTGTCCCTACCTTTGGCCTCTGGCTCAGAGCAAAGTCCCTCCTCAGCCCACCCCGAGGCTCGTGGAGCCCCTGCTGGGGAGGGAGGGACACTGGGGGTGTGGGGAGGAGTTGGGACCCCAGCACTCACTTCCTGCTGCGCATATTCCTCAGCTCCAGCTGCTTTTCCAAACTCGGTGTATTTCGTGGTGCAGTGCAGGACCCCAGGTGGCCTCTTCACGAAGTAGCTGGTGAGATCTATTTTTACTTTGGGATCATCAATAGCAGAAGCAACTGCAAATACAGGTAAAGAACATCACTGTCACAGAGTGATCCCCCCAGTGTCACCCCATGAGCCCAAGTCCCATCTCAGGTCCCTTTTCCACCCTGTCCTTCACCTCATCTTTCTGGCTGCTTTGGAGCACTGGATGGGTACCTGAGGCCCTCCCTCCCACAGATGGAGCCAGAGAACAGAAGCCTCTGCGTGTCACTGTGGCTTGTCTTAACCCCGATGATGTGAGTCCCTTAAGGGATGGGATTGTTGTTCAGCCTTTCCCGTTTCTCTCTGACTCTGCCTTTGTCCCACCCAGCCCATCGGAACCAGGGGAAAACCGGGACCCTACATCCCACTGGTGCCACCTGGTGCCCTGTGGGGCCAGAACTGAAAAGACTTCTTGGGAAAAACCCTTTAATTTATTTTTACTTAAAAAGCAACTTTGGCAGCAATGGAGACCAGGTTAGTAGCTTTAAAAAGCTTTTCTTGTTGACAAGTTCAACTAGAAATTGGCTTTAGGAGCTGATTAGACTTGTTAGCATCAACAGGTAAAAACATGGTAAGACCATGTCTATACATACAGTATTTACTCTCCTTTTTGAAGGCTTTGAGACTCCCAAGCTCATCCAAGAAGGCCTGGCCAGCCTTTCTCAGGATCTCCGAACTTCTTTTGCTCAAAAACCACCCAAAATACATGGGGAGGAATTCCTTCTCCAAGCTTGGCTTCATCTTCTTCAGCTCTTCCACAGACAGTTTCCACTGATTCTTGTCCTTCAGCTGGGGGCAATCCAAGCGCCAGGGGGTTTTGGGCTCGGCGAAGATGACTTCGTACCGGTACTTGTCGGCAATGTCAAAGAGCTGCTCCAGCCGTTCCCGCTCGTGGTGAGTGTCATCCAAAACGATGACGCTGATCTCCCGTTTGCAATAGTCAACTAGATCCTCGTCCACCTTGGAGTACTCTTCAGGAATGGAGCTTCTTATTACCGGTGTAATTTTATAGTGATCGACAGAGATGACCTTGCAGGCGTCTTTGTACCGATCGTGGATGGCCTGGGCCAGGGTGGACTTCCCGCTGCCAGGCAGCCCCCGGAGGATGAAAAAGGTTTTGGATTCCTTGAGTGTGGAGATGGTGTCTTCATCGTCCAGGAATGGGAACTGCAAACTCTCGGGTCTCTCTTTCGCTGATTGAGTAGACATTTTTCTAAATATTTTAGGCAGGAAAGTGTGACTCTTCTTGGAGAAGCCTCTGTTCTGAAATGGAAGGAGAAAACACTTTGCAGGGCAGGAACCCCGGAGACCACGTGGCCCCACTGGGGCCTTTACTGGGAGAGATGGGGTGCAGGGAGCACCTCTCCTCCCATCCTCACTCGGGTGCCCTGCTGGGCTGACATCCCCTCCCACAGCTGCCCTGGCTGGTCCCACAGCAGGGACCTGCTCCTTGTCCCACCCAGGGGCTGAAGGTGCAGCCCCACTCCCCTTCCAGGCCTTGGCAGCTGCAGTTCTGCCCCCCCAGGGAGGGGAAGTTTTACCCACCACGTGGCAGCAGCTCCTCGTGTGACAAATTGAGTCTGAGCACTTGAACAAACCCCTGTGGCTGCCGGATGCTGAGGGCACAGCGAGACCTGGGGAAGCCCAAGGGGAACCGAAAGGCCCAGCAGGTGCTCAGAGCTGCCCCCACTCTCGTCCCTTCACCTGAATCCCACACTCTGTCCCCAGGGAAGTGGCTGTTTCCTAGAGCAGCCTGAAAGGATAATGCCGTCTCTGTCTGAGCTGCGCTGGGGATCAGCACCCGAGCGCTGAGGAGGAGGGAATTAGAACTCCTCTTGGGAAGAGAAAATGAGTTTGCTTCCAGGAAAATCCAACCCCTCCCTGCAGCTGCCAGGGAGGGCAGAACTCGAAAGTGAAACCTCGAGTGCTGAAGGAAACGAAACACATTTGTCTGGCAGCAGCGAGCACACGCTGCTGGGAGCTGGCACGGGCTCTCCCTCACCTCCTGCCAGCAGCTCCTATAACTGGAATCCCAGATTAATTCCCAGCAGGGCCTGGGAAAACACTGGGCTGGAAGGAAGCGAGGGGTTTCTCCAGCTGAGTTCACTATAGCGTCAGTGGGGCAGTCACTGTTTTAGGGTCAATAAATGAACTCTCCACCTCCCCAGCTGCCTCCGGGCCAGCCCAGCCCGGGACCCGCTGGAGCCAAAGGCCCTGGAAGTGATGCCCAAGGAGTGAGTTTTGCCTTTGATGCAAACTCGAGAGATTTTTCATAAAACCTGACTCCTCTGCCTGGGGCAGAAAGCTGCTTTTCCTCTTTGCAGATTGATGCTGTCGTTTAAAAAACCCCACTTTTCAGGTGCTGAATTTCCCCATCTATTCATTTCAGAACTTGGAGGTGAGTTTAGTTCCAAATGCCTGGGGAGAAGGACTAGGACCCCACAGCTCCCACGGGCACTGCCTGCCCCAGGATCAGCTGCCGAACGGGGACCCCGAGTGCTCTGGGGCTTGTGTGAAAAGAAACGGGCCCGCCAGAGCAGCGGGGACCCCCAAGCTCCACAGAGACCCCCGGGCTCTCCAGGGACCTCTGCTGCCTTCCCCGTGGACTCGGGGCTCCCAGGTCCCCACAGAGGAGGAAGCAGGTGAGTCACCTGGAGCTCTGTTCTTGCTCGCAGCGCAGGTGCCCCGTTTGCCGGGGGGTCGCAGGGCCGGAGCCGGTGCCGCGCTGTCCCCGCACCGCGCTGTCCCCGCACCGCGCTGTCCCGCGGGCGGGGGCCGGGGCCGCTGTTCTGCCGCGGCAGCTGCTGTGGGGACTGAGGCGCTTTTCAGCCCCGCGAACAAAGGAACAATCACGGCCCCCCCCCGGGCCATTGTTCGCCGCCGGCTCGGGGACAACGGGCGCCTTCACGGCCCGGGCCGGGTGGACAAAGGCCCCGCAGAGCGCGGGGTGCGGGGTCCCTCCGGACAATCCCCCATTGAGCCCGGCCCGGCCCCCCCGCCGCCCCCACAAAGCTCCCGCTTGTCTCCGGCTCCCCGCGGGACAGAGGCTCGCGTGGATGGAGCGATCGCTCCCGGCCCTGGGCTGCCGGTGCCCCGGCGGCCCCCAGGGTGTGCCGAGACCCCCAGACCGGAGCCGCGGGGACCCCGGGGCCGTTCTCGGGGCCCGGCTGGCCCCGCGTCCTCCCAGACCCAGCGCCCACGTGTCGGCGGCGCCGCGGGCGCTTCCTCCCCCCGGGAATCGGAACAACCGCCCGGGCGGAGCGGCGGTCCCGGTCCCGATCCGCATCCCCATCCCGGTCCCGCTTACCATGGTGAGGGCAGCGGCTCCGGGGCGGCCGCCGGTGCGGAGCGGCGCGGCGCGGAAGCGGCTTTGGGGCGGGCGCGGCCGCGGCCCCTTTCATAGCCCCGGGGCTCGCCCGCCCCGCGGGGCCGGGACGAGCCCTCCCCTGGGGCGCAGTCCCCGCCCCGCCCGGCCGGTCCCGGGGATGCTGCCGGGACAGCCCTGGGCCGGGAGAGGGGATAAGAGGAGGCTCTGAGAGCGGCGGTGGCTCAGCCCAGCTCCTTCCCTGCTCAGGACACACCACTCCATTGCTGGGTATGTCTCTGGTTCAACATTTATTATTTAATCTCCCCATCTCTGCTCTACTTTTCACCGTTGTTCTCCTTTATTTCCTTGTCCGTTTCCCCATCGCTGGCGTTTCCATCTGCTTCTGTATCGTTCCCGGCTTCCTCTTTTGGCTTTTCATCTTGATTTCCCGTGTCTTGTTCCCCTTCCTCCCTCTCTCCGTCCTTCTCAGTCTTGTTTTTTGTGTTTTCTGTGTCGTTCTCGGTTTTTTCTTTTGGCTTTTCATCTTGATTTCCCGTGTCTTGTTCCCCTTTCTCCCTCTCTCTGTCCTTCTTAAGCTTGTTGGGTTTTGTGTTTTTGCGGCTGGAGTCACGATCTGGGGAGGAATAAGCAAATTTAAGCCAAGTCCCAGCACTCAGCAGTCGGCCCAGGCTCCCTCATCCCCACCAGGAATCTCTCGCTCTCAGGAGCTCCTGTTTGCTGGGACAGGAGGTGCTGGGAAGCAGCACCAAGGGGAGCAGCCCCAGGGGCTGCAGGCACAGAGCCCTGCCAGGACCCCTCACCAGGCCTGGGGAGGGCCAGGGCGTTGGTGACACTGGCCCCGGGGTGCAGGGGACACTCAGGGAGCGCTGCTGTCTGAACTTGCACTGAGATTTTAATTCCATACTTGGAAGGGAATGGGTGCTGGGGGAATCCTAAGGTGCAGCTGCTGTGCTCCAGAAGAGGCAAGTGGGGAGTTTTTCCATTTCTGGGTGCAGAGGTGGGAATGACAAGTACCTTTCTGGAAGGGAACCATTGCTTCTTTGCCGCCTTTGCTCAGCTGTTTGATGTAGCTTTTGCTCACCTTATCCAAGGCCTGAAAGGGAGGTGGCTCTTAATAAAAACCCAGAAAATGCAGTTACATCCCCAAGGTTTTCCTCTGCTGTCCTTTCCTACCATAAAACACTTCATTTCTCCAGCATTACCGCCTGGAGTATCCCAGCTGGGATAACAGCTGCTCACGGGTGCTGTGCCCTGAGCTCCTCCTCTCTGCAGCAGCCCCCTTACCACAAGGATGGTGTTTTGAGCAGCCTGGTCAGGCACAAGCTTCGCCTTCTCCAGGGCACTTTCAAAATTCAGGATTGCAGACCGGTAATCCTTTAATTTCACTGGAACAGACAAGGATATCAACTGGTTTAACCCAGGATCAGGAGAACAACCAGAGGTTGATCTGAGGGGTTGCTTTGGCTGTTAAATCCCAGAGATGTTATCAGAATGGCTTCTCCACCCTGAGAGCAAAACCTGTGCCCACCCCTTTACCTTGTGCCTGTGCCACCAGCACGGTGGCGTGGAGCTGCCACTCCACATCTCCCTCTTCATCCGCTGACTCCAGAGACTTCTGTCCACAATCTTGGGCTGTTTCAGCTTCACCCAGCTCGAGGTAACACCGGCCGATGTCATGGAACAGACAGGCCTTCTCCAGGTTGGATTTTGCCATTGGAATCCTCTTCTCCCAGCTTCAAGCAGAGTAAGACAGGCAGTTATCGACTGTCGCTGGGTGCAGTTATGATTCAACCACTGATTTGATAACTGAGGGTTCAGGTACGAAAACTTCCCCAGCCCCTGCTGCAGTGGGAACACACAGCTGCAAAGCCATGGCCTGGGTCAGTGCAGGCCCCCACTGGCCTTCCTGCTGGGCTGTACTCACGTGTTGATGGCCTGCTGGAACCTGCCGGTCCGGGCGTACACGCGGCCGATGTTGTCCAGGGCACGGGCCACGGGCAGAGCGCTGGGACAGGGAGACAGAGGGGTTGTGGTACTGGAACTGTCCTGCTCCTGACTCACTCTGAGTCCCTTTGGTGTTCCCCGAGGCCTCAGGGAAGTGTTGGGGAGTAAAGGGCCCAGGTCAGACTGAAAGTCATGAAATAAAGGTCAATTTTTGATTTTATTTACAGCTGGCAACTGACCCCATGAGACACAGGGGAAACGGTTTAGCTCTGATTATTGTTATTTTTTGTGCAAATCTGGCATTCCTTGTAAAAGTCTTTCCACTTTTCTTTGTCTCAGTTTCCCTCTGGGTCTCCAACGTTCATGGATGATCTCTGTCTTCCAAAGGGAAGACCCAAAAATGTGTCTGCAGGCTCCTGCCACCAGCCCTGCTCCCTGTGCTTGGACTGAGCTTTGCTCCATGCCACAGGCAGCTCCTATAACAAGGGAGTCTGGGGGGCTTTAATTTTTTTCCTTAATTATCTTTGGAAGTGGCTTTGCCTATCCTTACCTTAGAGAAGGAAAAACCCATGAGCGGAGCAGACAAATGAGACGGGAATCGTGGAATAACCCACTGGTTTGGGTGGGAAGGGGCCCTAAGGATCACCCAGTTCCACCTCCTCCTCCACGCGGTCATTAAGGCGAATCATTAACGAGTCATTAACGGCGTTTCCAGCTGCAGCCGCCAGAGGGCGCGGCCCGCCCGTCACCGCGGCCTTTGGGTCCTTAAGGGAACTTGAAAAGCGTCCTAAAACCAGGTAACTCCTCCTGCCTCTCTCCTGCTAATTCCTGCCTTTATCTGGCGTACCTGGGGAGTGGGATTTCCTAAAACAACATTCATTTCCAAAAGGATTTTTGAAAGTGAGAAACAACCTGTCAGGGACATTTTGAAAGCCCGGTGCAGTACTGGCAAAAATAACCCCCAAACCACCTCAATTCAAGCCCCTACTCCATGTTTTCTCATGTGTTTTGCAAACTGTTACTAAGACTACATTTTGCTCCACTGTGGTTCAGCTGGAAGAGCTGCAGGATGTGCCCAGTGTGGACAGGTAAGTGCACCTGGGAGAGACCTTTATTTCAAGCTGCTCTCATGGTCTGAATGAAAAGGGCTTTAAGACAAAATGTAGCAGAAAACTGGCGCAATTTCAAGCCTGAGCTTCCTGAGAAGGAAATGTTTGCTCGAGGCTCGAGTGCTGAGACTGGGATTCGTGTTCTTTCACTTTGTTTCAGCAGGGGTTTCAATGTGCCCCGGGCTCTAGGTCCTTGAAAATCTGCTTCAGGCTCCTTATTTTTGAAACAGTGAAGGTAAAAAGTCACCAGAGACCCTGATGGACAGGCAGAGCTGAATGTGTGGCCCTCCAGATGAGAATTACACCATTACCTGATGCTCAAACACCTCCACAGAGGTACTTTCCCCACCCTCCTGAACCTCCCAGCACTTACTTCTGCCTGGCACAATCCAGATCCCTCCTATAGCTGCGCAGAGCTGCCTCCATCTGTCCCATCTCCGCCTGCGCGTTCCCGATGCAGCTGTGGAGCTTCCCAATCAGTTCACTCTTGTTGGGAACTTCATCCTCTGCCCACCCTTGTATCTTTTTCAGGACACGCTCAGCTTTCCTGCAGCTTTCCTCAGCAGAGCCTCTGGCCAGCACTGGGGACAGAGAGCAGAGTTTGACACCAGGGAGTGACACGGAGCTATTGAGAAGTTGTGGATTCCCCATCCCTGGGAGTGTTCCAGGTCAGGTTGGATGGGCCTTGGAGCAACCTGGGCTAGTGGAAGGTGTCCCTGCCTATGGCAGTGGGTGGAGCTGGATGAGATTTACGGTCCCTTCCAACCCAAACCATCCTGGGATTCTGCGATATTGAGGAAGGGAGACCCGGTGCAGGGGCAACCCTCAGGCAAAGGCTGGGAATGCTTAGAGCTCCCCAGAGCAGTGGGAGGCACTCAGCTTCCAGCCAGGAACCTACTCAGCTCAATGTCCTCCATGTCCTTCGCGATGGATCTGGCAACCTCGGCCGGTTTCCGTCTCCCGTCCCCGATCCACCTCTGCTGCAGGAGCCGGCGCTCGTACAGCCGGGCGTAGATCGGCTTCTGCTGCTGCCAGAAGTCCCGGCGCTGGTTCAGGTAGGAGATGCCATCCAAAACCAGGTCTTCGACTTTGCCCCCCTGCCTCATGCTGGTCTGCATCAAGTCTGGAAATAGGATAAGGTGGAATCCAGGTGAGTATCAACAGACCTGAGGTGCAGCGCGGTGGGGAATTGCTTGGGAATGTTCTTCTGGTCTGACAGAGGCAGCCCTGGAAGCTGAAGTGTCCCGTACTCCTCAGAGCTGAGGTGATGGGGGAGTTACCAGCATTTATATCAAACCCACAGGGGAGTCACAGCCCCGCGAGCAGCGCTCAGCACCGGGTTTGTCGCTGTGACAGAACTTCAGTCACTTGCAATGAAGCTGTTTCTCCTTCTCCTTTCATCAGCACAGGTTGCTCTGAGTTGATTTATCGATGGGGAAGGAAATAAGCCCCTAGTTATAAATGTTGGACCTGGCTCCAAACCACCTGCCCTCTGCAGACACCTGCCCATGTCCAGCACGATGTGCTACGTGAGCTCTGGTACAAGTAAGGAAGAGTCACAGGGACAAAAACGAAGAGGAAAAAACAAAAAAAAGAAAGGATAAGAGAAAAACAGAACCTGCTTGGAAGGAACATATAGGTAAACACAATGGAGAAACACCTTCATCCTTGAGCAACTTCTCCAGGAAGGTCTTGTCATCATAAAGCTGTCCCAGAAGCTCTCGCTCCGTTTTTGGATTCTTCACACGCTGCTTCTTCCTCGTCCCTTTTTGATCCTTAGTCGGTTTGGTTTGCAGTTTCTGGTTGGCTTTTCTGCTCTGCAGTGAGTAAAAAGCAAAGGAAGTTGGGGGAGCTCAGTGGGGAACACTGGAATGATCAGAATTCTCTTACGCTCCATAAAAGGCAGCTTATATTTTAATTAAAAGCAAAAAGTCAGTGTCCAACCAGCTGCTTTGGTCATGAGCAAGTGAAATTCTGCAGCCAGTTGTGCTCCCTTAGGATGAAGAGGGCATCACAGGAAAAGCAAGAACTAGTTCTGGCCTCTTGGAGGAACAAGACCCTACTGCCATGGGGCACCCCGAAGTGAAGCAATTTAGAAAGTGTCCATTATCAAAACCGTGACCCTTCAACTTCAGGTAAACCCAAAGTCAATATTGGAGCTCATGGCACTTTGCTGACCTCCAGGCTGTTACTCATTGGCCTCGGATGGGCGACCAGCAACACCCCCAGGAAGGGGCTGTGGGGGGGATTCCACACTGGGCTTTGTTCCTCCCCACAGCTCTTCCCTGCCCTTCTGCATTCTCCTTTAAATTCTGGGCAGTTTGAGCCAGACCTGCATTAGAAGCAGGTGATAAACACTCCTGATGGGTCAGTGTGTTTTAATGCTGGGGGAGCCCTTCAGCAGACCTGCTGTACAGCACCCGTGTCCCTGCAGGGACTGTCTCCCCTCCCGTGCCCATTCCAGGCAGTTTTAGCATTGCAACCCCTCTAGAAGCTTCTCCAGCCAGAGCTCTGTGCTGTACCTCTGCCTGCCTGCTCACGAAGCCCAGCTCCTCCTTGTTCTCCAGCTTCACCGAGGCTGGATCTGCAGGCACAGAGGAGACCCGTGTCAGTGCCCACAGCAGCCACGTGGGCTCCTGTCAGCAAAATGCCCCTAAAGGTGCCAAGCCCAAAACGTTCAGTTTGAACTGAAGCTTTTCTTATTCATTCCCGTGGAGCAGGGGGTGTTGGTGTGTCCCGGGCACGAGGAATGCAGCTCATCCACCAGCTCGTCTTGGGATTTTAATTCCTAGTTTATACAGCACCAGGAGCTCTCGCTGCAACATTCCTACAGACAGGCTACCTCCTGCATGGAAACTGGGGAAGGATGATGCAGGTTCTTCTGGGGAATCACAGCTGGAGTGTAAAATGGCAGGAAAGCTCTGAGCACAGGGAGCCCCTGCAATCCAGAGTTATTCTAAAGGTTTGTGCACTGACATCAGGGCAAAACTCCCATTGTGTTTTCATCTGCACCTGGGGAGGGGAGTGTCCAAGGGAAGGACAGAGCTTCCCAGGCTGCTGTAGGAGGATTCCCTCTGGCACAGCCATGGGGCCCAGACCAGCAGCGTGGGCACAGGCGGATCACTGGGGCAGCAGTTCCCGATCCTGCCGCGTGAAGCACAGGCAGGGAAGCACTTTTGGGGCTGTGCCCTGGTAATGTGTGTGCATTTCCCAACTATTCAAACATCCAGATCCACGCTGTGTTTCCTTGTTCCCCTGCATCTTGGAGCTATTGACTGATTTAAAAAAAAAAAGGAGTTTTCTAGTTTTTTAATCCGCTCCTGTACCTGCAGCCCAGAGGCTCAAGGGAAGTTAGAGATCTTGCCTTGAGCCCGGGAAGATTCCAGCTGGGAGCTGTGGCAATACCTGATCACTGTGCTAAGCTCAGGAAGCAGCAGGAATGGAGGAAAACAAGCCAGATGTGGAAACTTTCCCTGTTTTTTAAAGAACTTCTCCACATGAAAGCGCCGCAGGCTCTGGCGCCGCTGGCACGTGGGGGAGGGCTGAAGTTTGGAAATTTCGGGGGAGGGAAGCCTGGCCTATCTGGGGATCTGTGCAGGGTGTGAGCGGGGCGTGCCGGGCGCTGGGCAGGGATAGGCTCCGGGATGCTCCGGAGCGGTTCCAACCCGCCCGGCGGGTTTGGCAGCCCCGGGCTGGGGCAGGGGGGCCGAGCACAGGGCTGCCTGCACGTGTCAGCCCCAGGTGAGGTGTGTGTGTGTGTGCCCCAGACTGGCACAGGCTGCCTGTGCCCAGCAGTGTGGCTGAGAGAAAAACTGAGGGACAAGTTCTCCGTGTGTTTGGAACCCCACGAGGTCCTTGGCCTCTCGTGTCTCTGCAGGACCCGCTGGTGATGTGAGCCAGGAGTGATGAAAGCAGAGCTCGTTGCAAGAGTCAACAGTTTCACTGCTCTTGTGCAATGGAAATTGGAGGAGAGTCAGGATTTCGGGAGGCCAGTCTCAGGTAGCACGGCACATTTCATTCCAAACTTTAAATATTGGGATAAAGATCTCAAAATGGATTCTGGAATTAAGTGGACTCTGGAATTAGTGCTGGAGGTAGATCATAGAATCGCAGAATCCCAGCACGGTTTGGGGTGGAAGGGACCTTAAAGCTCATCCAGTCCTACCCCCTGCCATAGGCAGGGACACCTCCCACTATCCCAGGTTGCTCCAACCTGGCCTTGGACACTTCCAGGGCTGGGGTAGCCACAGCTTCTCTGGGCAACCTGTGCCAGGGCCTCCCCACCCTCACAGGGAAACATTTCTCCCCAGTACCCCAATTTACCCTGCCCTTTCTCAGCATGAAGCCATTCCCCCTTGTCCTGGCACTTCAGGCCCTTGTAAATAGTCTCTGTCCACCTTTCTTCTCGGCTCCCCTCACACAGTGGGAGGCCACTGGTGAGATGATCTGCTCTGGTCTGTATTCCTTGCAACATGTCCATGGTGACTTTGGAAATTTTAGTATCAGGAGTTACCTACAGAACTGAAGGGATCAGACACTGTGTGTGAATGGGCACTGAGGGGGGAAAGGAGGAAAGAAAGAGCAGGGCTGGGCTCTTTGTGGTGCTTCCTGGTGCTTCTGGATTCACCTGCCACCGAGCACGTGGAGCCAGGAGCAGCAGGACTGTGGTGTGGGGCCCTTGGGTCACTGTCAGAGCTGATCTGCCATGGGCTGTGCCCTGAACAGCGTCAGCCAGGCTCGTGGGGGCCAGGAAGTGGCACTCCTTACTGCCAATGCAGTTCATAATTGCCTCCTCTGCCTTGTTGATGCCCAGCTGGAACTTGTGCTGGTCCGGGCGGAGCCTCTGGCCTCGATGGTAAAACACCAGCGCAAACTCGAAGTCCCCCATGGTGTAGAGGGTCTCTGCCTTCTGGTAAAGCCCCTGAAACAACATTCGGGAAAAGAAACGATTAAAGAGGGGAAAAAAGTGTCATGGATCTGAAGCAACTCCTGACAGGCAGAAAGGAAAGCCCAGGGGTGTCACAACCTGAGTACAACAAACCCCAGTCCTGGAGCCGACTGAGCACCTCCACTGCTCCAAGAGCAGCAGACACCTCAGGAGTGTTTGGAGTGAGCTGTTCCCTCCCAGCTCTGCCTCAGACCCTGCAGGGACTCACAGATCCAGGCCAACCCTTGGCCCCCCAACTCTCACCACCTCCTCTGGTTACCTCAGTGAACGCTTTGTCTTTTTGGAGCGAGGCTTCAGCATCCTTCAAGGAGTTTTCCGTGTCCCCAAGTTTCAGGAAGCATTTGGAGCGGGTGATAAGGCACTGCTTGTCCCCTGCCCTCAGCTTCAGCGCCTGGAACCACAGACACGGACACGTCACCAGTGCTGGCTCGACCCCACAAATACACAAGTACAAGTATTTGGTGCCACCCGCGCAGTCCCCACACGGATCCTGATGACAGATGATGATAAAAACACAGGATTTTTATTGAAAAGAGCCTTCCCTTGCAGTTCACAGGTTCTCTGTGCTGGAGGCGCTGCCCTGCCTGGGTCACCCCCCGGTGCCGAGACCTCCTGGGGACACGTCCCTCCGAGCCACCTGCTCTGGCCGCGGGCGCCACGTTCCTTCCGCTGCCCCTTCTCCCTCCTGAACCGCGTCGCGGCCTCCTCCCCCTTTGAGGCCCGCCCCGCCCCGGGCAGTGCGGTGCCCCCGGGCAGTGCGGTGCCCCCGGGCCGCGCCCCCGCCGCGGCGCCCTTACATTGTTGAAGCATCCCAGCGCCTTGTGGTGCTGCCCGCGCCGGCTCAGCGTGGTCCCCTCGGTGATGAGGCTGCCGAAGGTGACGATGGGCCCGGGGTCTGGGTCCGCCATGGCCGCGCCGCCGTTGCCGGGCAACGGCCAAGCTTCCGGTGGAGGCCCCGCCCACCCGCAGTGACGTCAGGCGCGCCCGGTCAGTGCCCACGTGTGTCCCGGTACTCCGGGAGCGACACCGGGAGCGACACCGGGAGCGACACCTGACCCCGCGGCCCGGCCCGCCGGCTCTCGGTGCTGGGCTGGCGTGTCCGAGGGCTGTGCCCAGGGCTGCCGGCGGGTGCTCGCGGTGTGTCTGCCCCGTCCCGGCCAGGTGCCCGTGCCGTTCTGTCCTTCCAACCCGCGTTCGCGGAGCCCTGCGCGGTCTCGGTGCAGCCGCGGTGCCTCCTGCAGGGGCAGAGCGAGGGGCGGCCACCACCCCCCCCCATCAATCGGTTATTCGGGACCATTTGGCCCTCGCGGCTGGCCCCGGTACCGGTTTCGCCGCTGCAGTGGCCAGTCCTGGCCAAATAAATGACTAACGGGAAACGCTGCTGGTTCCCTCCCGTCTGCGCTTCAGTCCCGACTTTATTTTGGCGCTGGGTGAGACCCCGCGCCAAGATTCGCGTTGGAGACACTTTGTTCCTGCCAAGTGACTCACGGGGGGGGGGAGGGAGGTGTCTGTCCCGCTCGGGGCCGGTGACATTTAACGTCACCAGGAGGCAGATCCGCGGTGCCGGGGCTGTCCCGGCCTCGGCGGGGGCGGGAGGCGGGGTGGGGGTCACGCCAGGGTGGGGAGACACAGGGGGCCGAGCCTCGGAGTGGGAGGCTGCGGTGACACACCCCGTCCCCGGAGAGCCGCGCAGGGAATGTCAGGCGGTTGGAGCTTTCGGGAGTAGTTTTCCAGGGATACTTTCCCCACTGGCAGCGGCCGGGCGTGACACGCTGTGCCCAGCGGGGTGGGCAGGAGCATCGTGTCCGCGGGGCTGTGCCCGGCCTGGTGACACCGTCACGGGCTGGAAATACCAGGGGAAAAGCGAACATGGGATGGGTGTTTCTGGGAAGCAGCGGAGCCGTGACCACCGCCGTGAGGGGCTGGCGAGAAAAACGGCGCAACGGGGGAGGCAGGACGGCCTTGCCCCCAGCGTTCCCGGTGCCTCGGGAAGCTCCGTGAGCCTCCCGTTGGCCGCCTCGCCGGGGACCGCGCTCCAGCGGTGCCGCCCGCGCTGGCACCGGAGAACCGGCTCCGGCGGCGCCGCCACTCCCCCGTGGGCACCGCCCGCCCGCGCAGTTGCAGCACGCCCGCGGGAGGCTCCTCGGCCCGTACGGGCGCCGGGGAACGAGCCCCGCTCCCGGTGCCGGTGGCGCCATCCGGGGGGGCTCGGTGACGTCAGCGGCGGGGGGGGGGGTCACGGCCGCGGGCGCCGCCGGTGCCGGGGCTGGGAGGGGTGAGTGGGCGGGACTACAACTCCCACAAGGCCGCGCGGCCGCGCCCCACCCGCGGCGGCCAATGGGCGCGCGGCCGGCGCTCAGGCAACGCGCACGTGGCGGCGGCGGCGGCCCCTGGGCGGCGGCCTCGGCCGTGACGCTCTGGGGCGGGGGGCGGAG
>JAYRBT010000081.1:2231656-2319377 GCA_036023395.1 Myiotriccus ornatus | reverse complement strand
CCGGGGGCGGGGGGGGGGGGGGGGGGGGGGGGCCGCGCTCGGCGGACAAAAGGCGGCGGCGGCGGCGGCGGCGGCGGGAGCGCGGCCGGGCGAGAGCGGAGCGGGGCCGAGCGGGGCAGCGCGGCCGAGCGGCGCCGGGGTGAGTGCGGGGTGGGGGGGAGATCCGCCCGGCCCCGGAGAGCGGCGGGTGCGGCTCTGCCCGGCACGTGGCGGGGCGGCGGTGGAAGGAGCTGCGGGTCGGGAACCGCCGCGGTCCCGGCCGGCCCCGGCCCCACCGGCTCGCTGGAGGGCGGGGCGGGCCGCGGGAGCGCCGTGCGGTGGCTCGCTCGAGCGGCGGGGGGGGGGGGGGGCGGCCGGAGCGGAGCCCCGCGCTCCCGCCGGCTCCTCCGCCCTGACCTTGCCGGGGTGTCCCCGCAGCGGTGCCGGTGTCGGTCCCGGGGCGCGGGCGGTGTGCGGGGGAGCAGCGCAGGCATCAGCGAGGGGTTGGGAAGGGACTCCGGGCTGTGCCCGCGGAGCTCCGCGCTCCGGCTTTGGGCGCCTGTTCCCTTCCCAGCCCGGTCCGGGAGGGCCTTGGCTAAAGCACCTGCATCCCCTGCCAGAAGGAAAATCCCTTCGTGGGCATCCTGGAGGAGCAGCCCCATGTCGGGATCTCGTTGCTCCCTTCCAGGGTCAGGTGGCTGTGTTCCAGCTCTCCTGTTTGCTGCCTGCAAACACCTCCTGTTTGTCTTGCTGCTTTCGAAATTCTCATCCTGCTGTAAGGACTCTCCCATCCCTCTGAACTGTTTGCTTTCTGCAGCAGCGTCTAAAAGCTGAAGGCTGAGGTGCATCCTGAATATCCTGTTTGCAGGTGTTTGTGCTCGTTCTTATCCCTAGTTGGATTTGGAGCTCAGAGCATCAGCTCTGCTGCCCAGTGCTGTGATCCAAAGCCTGTTGAGTTTCCTGCATATGAGGCTCTGCAGCACTCTCCATGTAGCAGGGCTTTTCCCACCGTTCCAGTGCTGCCTGAAGTGATTCCCAACAGCCACGGTTGGGAGTTCTGCCAGGGAACCCGCCACTGCCTCCACTGTGCAAGTGACATGGGAAGGATTTAAGGAATAAACATGTGAAGGACCTTCCCAAGCCTGCAGAATGAGATGGCCTTTAACAGCAGGGTTCCAGATTCCCCACTCGTGGCACCGGGCGCTCACTGGGTGTGTGGAGCCCATCCGCTGCTCTCCATGGGCCACACATAACCGGGTCCCTGGTCCCTTCCCTCCCCTGGCTGCTGTGTTGCTCTCAGGGGTTCCACGTGTGCGGGGAGCCTCCCCACAGAGCTGGGCAAGCGGCACCTGCTTGCATCACCCCGCACGGCGTTTCCCAACCGCGGCTGCGGGACCGTGACCCCGCACCGGCCCTCGCTGCGCTCTGCTCAAACACGGGCACTGCCAGGTGGGAGCTGATGTAACTCTTCGTGCTGCCGTGGGCTGAAAATACTGGCTGAGCTTGAACCGCGTTAATAAGTGACCCGGGATGGAGTGGGAAGGCTGCTTTGCAGTGTGAGTTTGTTGACATAATTCCTGGGAGAGCGGGCGAGAAATCTTCACTGGGGAGGGAGTCTTCTCCTGGCAGAAGCGCCGTTCAGGTGGGATTGGAGCATGGTACTGGTCCAGATCTAAGAGAATTCTGTGCCTGAGCACCATGTTCTGTGTGAACACAGACTGGTGAAGTGGAATTACACCTCTGCAACCAAGAAGGGGTTTGAAGAAAAACAAACCAAATCGGTGTCTTTAATGCCTTTTTCTCCCCTTGCAGAGCAGACCGTGTTGCGCTGAGTTAATGCCACATCGTTGATCTCTTGGGAGTCAGGGAGACTTTACCTGGATTCTGTGTCAGGAATGCCTCCCTGTTTCTCCATTTGTGTTTCCTTTGGATCTGTTGCATGTTCCCTTCAGCTGGTTCTGATGTATGAGTTGTGTCACAGCAAACACAACATCCAGGTCCAGGATCCTTGCCTGCCTCCTGCCATCCTCCTGTTTTTCTCTGTCAGTACATGTGGGGACCATTCCCCAAATATAAACCTCTTAGCATATTGGACAGGTAATGTTTTGAGGGAATAAGAGCTGCTGAGCTCTCGAAAATGTGCTCTTATCCATGTCTTTTACTTACTCTGGGCTTGCCAGCAAAGGCTGGAATCCAACACTTCCTGAATCAGTGGATACAGGTGATGAGAGGTCTCCGAGGTGTTGCAGGGAAGCTGTTTGTGTTGGAGCCTCAGTAAATGAACACAAACCTGTGGCACTTCCAGAAAGAACTTATTCTTAAACCAGTCAAACCACTTGCATTTGTCAAACCAAGACAAGGTGTGTGACATCCGTTCGAGGGAGCTCTGCTTCCTAAGCCAAGGACAGTGTGCTTCAAACACAAGAATGGCCCTGGTGACCCGGGCTGGCCCCAGAGCTGATCCTGCTTCGAGCCTGAGGTTGGGCTGGGTATCCTCCTGAGTCCCCTCTAACCTCAACTATTGCGTGATCTGATGATCCATCACATTTTAACTGAAAACTTCACGGCATATGCTGTGGGAAATGCTTTAAAGTGGCAGTAGATCGTCCTTCACTTGGCAAATTTGGCCGGCAACCAGCTGTGCTTCCATCATAGACCCTTCAAGGGAAAGGCAGGGCAGTTTGTAACTGGCTCTGAAGGGCTGTGATAATGCAGGTACAGTGTCCAGAATCATCACAGGCAGCTGGAGAGGCAGCAGAAGTTAGAAACTGAATTCCATCTGCCCCTATCCAAAACCTCGTGCAGCGGAGGTTGCACAGTGGAAGCAGACTGGAAAAGGCTTTTTGTGCTGCTGAGATGAATCTGCCCCTTGTGTGTGGTGGGTGCAAGGTCTGGGACCTGAAGTGGTGAGAAAATTGCAGGTCAGTCTTGGCTAATGAATGATGAACAGAGCAGTGTCTGGGTGTGAAGCAGTGAAAAGGAACGTTGTTACCCCACAGCTTGTGTTTGGGACAGAGAAAGGGACTTTTCTTTCCTCTCTTTCTTCAGAGGTTCAGCCATTGCTCCCTCCAGCACTGGTTGCTAAGCATGACTGAAAATAAGATTATCCCTGGCAGATGAGAGTGTGAACCTGCCCCATTCCTGGGGAACTGCAGAGACTGTGTTGTGGTGACTTGAGTCCGTGTCCCTGCTCGGTGTTTGCGGAACAGATGCAGCGAGTTAATGGAGGTGCTCTGATCGGGTTGTCAAGGGACCTGCATGAGCACACACAGCCAGGAATTGCTGATGCCCTATGGATTTTTTTTTTCCTGCTGATCTCTTAGCTTAACAGTTCAGCAGACTGAAGCAATTGTTTTGTGCCTGTGTCCCAACAGAAAGGCAGGGTTGGAGCAGCGGAAGAACTGAGTGAGGGGCGTGATTAAAATCTTGCCAGTGTTTAGGAAATGTGAACCTCGGGCAGATAAAGTCAGAACAGCTTCATTCCTGCTGTTCTGTTGCCATGGCATGAGGATGTTGTTATTTTTCGTCTGCTGCTATTGTAATAATCCTCTAGTTTCCTTTCTTTGCCCCAGTAGTGTTACTGCAAAAATGAGGTGATGACCGGGAATGGTTCTGAGAGGAGCAGCTCCACAGGGCCACTCTCCTGGGAGTGCCCTACGTTTTGTGTCCCTTGGGTTTAAGGAATCCCATTTCTGCTGATGGTTTTTACAGGACTGTTCTTGGTAAGACCTGGGGGGCATCCTGGGTCCAGTTTCTTGCAGTTGCAGGGGATTCATTGACATAACTGGCCTCAGCTTGAGTGGTTTGATTTGTCAACGTGGGCTGAAGTTCTGCAGTGCTGTTCAGGGGCTCTTTTGACAAATGGCAAAATACTCAGGGTTTTTTAAAGAAATATTTTTGCCATTCTCTTTTACCCCTCTGCTGGTGCTGCAGTGAAATGTGGTGCTGTTTCTCTGGGACTGGGACTGGCCCTGAGCAGATTGTGGAGCTGATGGATTTTGAAGGGATATGAATCATGAGTATTCCAGCTTCCTCCCAGGCAGAACAAATGGCTGCAGGTACCATGGGAGCAGGGTTTGCTCTCAGAAAGAGCTCTGTTTTAAAGCAAAAATCCTGGTGTTTAAAGTGTTTTGCCCCTTCTGTAGCTTCGCCTTTGTGATTTTTAACCCTGGAGCTGCATTTGAAAAGATGTCAGCAGCAGATCTGACTGCTGGTCCTTAAGGTTAGTTACCAGCTTTCAGTAACAGCATTTAGTCCAACCTGTTTCCTTCTGGAGGCTTGGGGAATGCAACCTGCCTCCTACTAGTGTTGGGATGGACCAAACCTCCTCCTTCCTGCTCTAGGGAAAAGTTCTTTATTTCTAATGATGGCTAATTATTCCCTGGGTGAATAACTCAGCTGATTACTAATGGTTGTTTCCCAGAGGGCAGCACAAGAAATAACTGGAGTTTTTAAACTAACTGTTTCCCTCTGTGGGTCTCTGTTTTGTGAGGACAGGTAGTGGGTCTCACTGAGCCATTCCAGTACTTCACTGTCCAGGAGCTCAGATGGAGTCTGAGCTGGTCCTCTCTGTGTTGGTGCCTTTCTGCTTTGCAGCTCTCCCGGAATCCATCCCGAGTGTGCTTTTGTTTCCTGCCACATTGGCTGTGCCCAGTCACTCAGAATGCAGCAGGAGCCACTGCTCAAGCCTCCCTGTCAGCAGTCTGACCCCTCAGACATACCAAACCCACTGGCTGATCACAGGGCTCAGTTCTGATGTGTGACACATGCAGACAGGGTCACTGGAGTGAAGTATTCTTTAAAATAAATGTTTATGGCAGCTAAAAAGAAATGCATCTTTGACACCTATGACTTTGTTGCTGCATATTGGAAAGAAAGGTTACAGCCTTGAGGTCAGAAGTCATTTAATTACATCCATTTGAAAGACACTCAAAAGAAAAAAAAAGCCATCCACAGGAAAGGAATGGAATTAGAAATTTTTTCTTAAAAAAGAACCCCAAACAAACAAAAAAACCCTGACCTGTCTAACCTTAATCTTTGTTGTCTTGAGCATCTTATTCTGTCGGGTGTGAAGCTCCTTCCAAGACATCTGGTTTGGAAACGAGAAGAAAACAGTGATGTAAACGTGTTCTGGTTTTGGTAATCCTGGCAGCGTTTTCCTCTCCCTTTAGGAAAGGGATGGGGGTTGCTGATGTGCCTGCAGTCAGGCTCGCACTGGGAACATGGGAGGCTGTAGGGAAGTGAGTGGGAGGGAGGGAGGGGTTCCCTCCCTGGACCAGCACCAGAAGAAGTGATAGATGTGTTACACAGAACCCCCAGCTGCAAACCTGGGGTGCTGCAAGGTTTGAGAGCAGCTGCCTGAGCTGGGCACCCCCTGGATGCTCCAAACCGAGGGTTTGGGAAAGGCTCTCGTGGCTGGGACAGGCTCCTGGGGTTCTGCCTTTCCCTGCAGGCAAGGCTGGACCAAAACAGTGTTCAGGGCGGGGGAATGGGATAGAATTTTTAAGCAACACGAATAGTTCTTGCTTGTCAGGTGAGTTTTATGATGTTACGTTTAATGGGGAGACAGGGCCCAGCTCTGGGTTTGTGTTGAGCTGGTGATGGGGAGTTCTCAGCCACAACAGGGCTCTGTTCCTGATGGGTTTTTGTGTTTTTCCCCATCCAGACTAGGTAGCCATGTCAGCCAAAGCCATCTCCGAGCAGACAGGGAAGGAGTTCCTGTACAAGTACATCTGCACGTCCTCTGCCATCCAGAACCGCTTCAAGTATGCCCGGGTCACCCCGGCCACGGACTGGGCACGGCTCACCCAGGACCACCCCTGGCTCCTGAGCGAGGTAAGGGCAGCAGGACCTGCCTTCCCGGAGTGCCTGAGCCCTGCTCTGCATCCTTCCCAAAGGACTGGTCGCTGCTGCTGCTGCTCTGCCACGGTCACTCCCAACCCCGGTGAAGAAACAAGCCTTGCTTCAAGGCTCAGTATCACCTCGTGGGGGGCTGATTATGCAGTTCCTTGAAGGACTGAAATACAGGAGCAGAGAGAGCTGCAAACAAGGTGCTCATAACTGCACAGAAGGTAAAGGAGGCTGATTCAGGCAGAGATGTCAATCTCTGTTCTCAAAGCCTTGCTCTCTGAAATTAGGGAGTGCTCTCTCCATGGCTGGCTTTGTCCAGTGTCCACTTAGGACACTGCTTAGTTTTCCTGCATCCAGGCAAAATGTCAAAGAAGACTTCCTTTTTTTTTTTTTTTTTTTTTCCCAATGCAAGATCTTTTATATCTCTGTGTGTCATAGCCACTCACTTTCTGTAGAGTAAATATATCCAGAGCTCTTTTTATTAGCTGTCCAAGCTGGCTTCTTCCCAGTGGTTAATTATATTAAGTCTTTGGCTGGAGAACATGAATGTCTCACAGTCCTTGACTGAGTGACTGATAGAAGCCCTGCACTAATTAAATGTTCTATGCTCAAGTGCCTGAGTGAGCTGCAGGAAGAGATCAGCACTGCTTCTGAAAGCCTTGCAGGAAGCCAGAAGTGAGCCAGGATGCTCTTGGGCCTTAAGTCAGGTTCTGTAAGGCTAGAAAGGGCTGCAGGGTCCAACAGCAAGACAATGCCCAGTGTCCTGTACCTCAACACAATGCGTTCTGACTCGACTCTTGCTGCTGAAGTTCCAGGACACAGCAGTACAGGAGAATGGCACCCAGTTCTGCTTTTGTTTTAGTCACATATTTGCAAGCTAGAGATAAGTGTGTAACCCAGGAGCAGTCTTCCATGGGTATCATAGAGAGCCACTGTCAATTGACTAAAATGTGCATGACTCCTGGCCCTGGCCAGTCTCATAAGCAATGTGTAGTGACATTAGGAGTTGTTGTTTTTGTTAGTTTTTTTTTTTTTTGTGAGCAACTGACTGTGCCTGTCATGACACTCATATTTTTTTTCATCAAAAAAAGTCAGAACAAACTGTCACCTCAGTCTCTGATGTCTGCTCGCAGCTGAGTAGAAACAAAGCAGCTTTTCTTGAAGTACAGTGTAAAAAAACCTTGTAGGCATGTTGTACCAGGAGCTGGATTTGCCAAGATTAAAGAAATTCTGCAAGGACCTGTGCTGTACAGAGCTGATATAGGCTTTTGCTTCACTATCTGCAGAGAACTGCTTAACCAAAATCACTTTCTAATGCCTCTTCCTTTCAATCTCTTGCCCAACCTTGTAGCGTTTAGTGGTGAAGCCAGATCAGCTCATCAAGAGACGTGGGAAGCTCGGACTGGTTGGGATTAACCTCACTCTGGATCAGGTGAAGGCTTGGCTCAAGCAGCGCCTGGGCCAGGAAACCACGGTGAGTGTCACCTCAGCGGCGAGGACAAGGCTGCTTTGTCCTGTCTCTCCTGGCCCTGCTGGCATGTGGGTGTCTCTCTTGCTTCTGGAGGTTTCAATCACGTGTGTGATGGTGGTGCAAAGCAAGTGGGGAACTGTCCCACGTGTGAACTTGCTGCTGGTAAATGAGCCCTGAGAACTGACAGACGGTGACAGGGCACAGAGCCTGGTGCTCCCTATGGCTCTGCTGTCTGTGCAGGGCCAGTGGGAACTCAGCAGGAATTAGCAGCACTTTGAAATTCCCTTCCCCTGGGAGTCAGCTGCTGGTAGCTGGATGCCGTGTCTCTGCTGCTTCCCTGTAATACCCAGGACAGTGTAAAAGCTGTCATAAAAGCGTCCCCTACTGCAGCCAGCTCGTGTGTTTTGGCTGATGACTGAGTGTTACTTCAGGTCCTTATTTTAACTCAGTGCTGCCCTGATGTATTTATTTTCCTGGGAATGGCACTGCAATGCTAATGATAACGAAGTGCCTGCCATCCCCGCTGCTGTGTGTCGGGAGCTGATGGAGTTCTGCTGCCTCAAGGAATTGATGCCTTTGGCCCTGCTGGGATTGATTTGCAGCTGGCTCCAGCTCCGAGCCGGTGCAGCTGCCTGGAGAATTGGGAAGAAGCAGGAACTGCATCTTTTGTGCTGCCCGTCACGAACGTCACGAACGACGGGTGTGGAAATTGCTCCTTTAGCACAATACAGCAACCACATCTAAAGCGAGGACTGGACCATGGGCTTGGGACCACTGGGGTCCTCGGGAGCAGGGGATATCCCCATGGCCTGTGTGGGAGTGTCCCTTGAGCCAGGCTAGGTTTGAATAGCAGGAAAGTGCCTACACAGGGCAGTTCCCAGACCTTACTCTAGTTGTGTGCCCCTGTAGGAAGAGGCTAAAGAGTTCTCTTGCTCTTCCATGCTCCCTGACACCACTTCAGGGTGAGGTGTCTGCTCCTACCACTCAGGAATTCCCTCACTTCTGATTTGTTTCGATGCTCCAAGAGCAGCTCAAGCACTCATGTGTCTTACTGTGCTGAGCAGGGCTCTGTGAGGGTGCTGCCTCTGGGACAGGAGATGAGAGCAGCTGTCCCAGTGTAATTGTGATACCCCTCTGTCCTGCCAGGAATGGGGAAGGTGACTGGCTCCTGTAACCAGATATCCTTGGTGACAGTGCTGGATGCTGTGCTGGAGAGGGAGGAGTGGTTCTCCAGGAGGCCTGGTGGAGAGGTGCTTGGATAGGAGCAATCTTATAGCAGTGCTGATTAATTCTCAAAGCTTGCCTTGTGCTGTCACAAATGTGGGGACTGGACAAGTGGTTATGGGTGTTTGTCTTGTTTTCTGTCCCCAGATTGCTAATGCGAAGGGAATCCTAAAGAATTTCCTGATCGAACCCTTCGTCCCTCACAAACAGGTTAGTACCCCAAATAAAGCATTGAAAAGGGCTTTTAAATCTCTTTGGATTTGCACACTTAGCTGGATTGGTACAGTGGAGAAGGCAGAAGTTTTGGGGGTGTGCTGTTGAGCTCACAGGGTCAGTGCACGGCCTGCATGACCCCAGCCAGTGTTGGGGCCACTCCAGCACTGCTGCTGCTTGGGAAGCTCGATGGTGGGCTTGGATGCCCCATCCCTGTCACTGGCACAAGAGCCTCTCCAGGGTCTTCCCTGGGTGTCACTGGCTAATGTTTGTGCTCCGCTCTGTGGTGCAGGAGGAAGAGTTCTACGTGTGCATATACGCTGCCCGTGAGGGAGACTATGTGCTCTTCCACCACGAAGGGGGTGTGGATGTGGGAGATGTGGATGCCAAAGCTCAGAAGCTGCTCGTGGCAGTGGATGAGAAGCTCAGTGAATCAGATGTGAAGAAGCACCTCCTGCAGCATGCACCAGCAGACAAGAAGGAGTAAGTACAGCTGCCAGTTCTGGACAAGACCAGCCACGCAGCAGCTGCTCTCCTTTATCTCAGTGCCACACCCCAAACTTCACTCTCTTGCCCTTCTTGCTGCTCTCCAGAATATGCCATGTATCCTGAATCCAAGTTCTCTGACCTTATCTGAGGTCAGAAATAAGGTTTAGTGCTGAGCCTTCACTTGGCAGCAGCGCTTCTCAGCCTGCTCAGGTCTTGACCTCTGAGACTGGGGACATGTACTGAATCCTGATCCTTTGTGCCAGCTTAGAAGTTTCTTTTGTTTAGTGGAAATAGTGGTAAGATGTGGATCTGACTGCTAAGTCAGAACTGCCCTGTCCCTTGCTCTGGCCTGGTCTTTAAAGTTATTCCTGCAGCGTCTGTAGATCTCAAGGCTTCTTCATCTCCCTCAATTAGCTGCCCATACCTCATTATCTTAATACGAGTCATGATTTTTCCAAACATAACGTAATCCCTGCCAGCATCGTGCAGCACTGAAAGTCTGAAGGAGCCTGTCACTCCATCAGTTCACTGCAGCCTCCTCCCCATCAGAGATAAGGAAGCTCAGATCTGACAAAGATGGGTATCAGCAGGGAGACAACGAAGCGCATCGTTCTCCTGGGGAGATAAATCAGACTGCACAGCTCTGACAGTTGTGAGCAACTGTGTCCTTGCAGAGTTTGGTGGAGGGTAATTAGGATGAGTCATCAAGGTCTTCCTTCCCTTGAGTCATCACCCAGGCTCCTTCCAGAGAAGATGAATGAGAATGAAAGAAATTGATGCTGAGTAGATTTGCCACTAATACCCATGAACAGAGCAGGCTGTGCTTAGATTTGGCTGCTTGCATTAACTTGTGTCACTGTTTTTCTTTTTTTTTCCAGCATCTTGGCCAGCTTCATCTGTGGCCTGTTCAACCTTTATGAAGATCTGTATTTCACATACCTCGAGATCAATCCATTAGGTAACGGATATCTTTGGGAACAGAACTTTCTGTTCTGAACTACTGAAATGTGTTGTTGATCCCTCTCTGGGTTCTGTAGTTCACAACAGCACCAGGTGCCACGTGCGGAAGCGCAGAGGTGGCTGTGATGTGTCTTGGAGCTGTTTGTTGAGTGAATTGAAATGAGCAAATGATGTTAAGGCAGAACTGAAGAATGCAAAAATTGCTCTTTTAGAACAAAACATCCCCTGAGGCAGAGCCTGGCCCATGGCCACAGTCACTAGTTAATTCCTCAGGGAACTTTCTGGGGCTGATAAATGCCTCCCAGCGCTGGGGGAAGCAGCAGTGACCCGGCTTTAGCAGTGATCTCTCTGGTATCAGATGTTGAAGTAAACCTGTAGCATGTCTCTGTACAAACCAGAGCTAATTGTGGTGTTTCTCACTGCAGTGGTGACCAAGGATGGCGTTTACATCCTTGACCTGGCTGCGAAGATTGACGCGACGGCTGACTACATCTGCAAAGTGAAGTGGGGGGATGTGGAGTTCCCCCCTCCCTTTGGCAGGGAAGCTTATCCCGAGGCAAGTAACAGCCCAGATTCCTTCCCTGTGGCCTGCAAGATGAATTCCTCAGTGCTTGTCTGCCCAGTCTCTAGTGGTTTTGCTGTGTTTCCAACACTTTGGCAGTGCTGTCCATGCTAATCTGTGTACAGGTAGCTGTACTCCTAGGACTGCTCATAATCACACTCTGAACTGCAATCACTCCCAGGCTCTTCTCAGATCTTCTTTCAGTTCTGTAATTCAGAACTGACTTTTTTAAATGGAGACTGACATTTAACTTCCCTCAGCTGTACCTGTACAGAACTTGCTTCTGTGGTTCCTGCCCATGTTGCTCCTCTCAGCATCACCTTTTTGTGAGGCAGCGGTTACTGGCAGCCTTGTTGTTCCTTCAGTGACAGTTCTGAGAGCAGAGCAGTAGCTGTGTGCAAACGCTGCATCCAAGTGTGAATTCAAAGAAAATAATTACCATCTCTCAGGCGTTCAAGACAGGAGTTAAGGTGTTGATGCACCTGTTTTCCCAAAAAGTGAGGACAAGATGAGACCTGCAGGCAGCCCTTTGTAAAGCCAGCAGTGCCTGCTTCCTCTCCAAGTTCCCTGGGTCTGTACTGCTGGATGCACAAGCACTGCTCCAGACAGCTGCCAGCAACTTCAGAAGCTATTGGAAATAGAGCTCTCTCCTTAGTTATTCTGTTACTTATTTTCAGGTGACTGCTCTCTCCAAAAGGATTTCTGTCCCGACTTTTTCATTTCAATAATTATAATTACGCTTCAGTTGGAAGGTTTTTGTGCCGTGGCCAGGAAATCCATTTAGCTGTTCCTCTCTGTGTAGCTTGCTGGATGCCAACACTCAACTCAATTTGCTCTTAAAAGGATTAGTTCAGGTTTTGTCTCTGAATCATCCCTCTGCGAGTGCCTGGGCAGGTTGTTATGGCACAGTCTCTGCTGGGAATGTTAATGAACTCCAGTGAAGTGCTGCTCAGCAGCCCGGCACGCTGGGCTGCAGGAGCACCACGGAGAGCCAAATGACAGCTCTCGGTGATTACACTCCTGGCTGCAGCACAGCCAGAGTGGTCACCACAGGTGTGATGATTTTTAGATTTTTGTCTGGCCTCAGTCTCAGACAAGGTCAGAACAGACTCTTCAGTTCTGTTCAGATTCTGTGACTGTCGTAGGATGGAGAGATTGGCCCTGGGCCTCTGTCCCTCACAAACACGGTGTCTGTAGTCAGAGCTACACCCAGCACTGACCCTCGGGGTGGAAGAGGCAGATGCAGAAGGAAGTTGAGGTTGTGCTGCTCTCCCTGCAGGAAGCCTACATTGCTGACCTGGACGCCAAGAGTGGGGCCAGCCTGAAGCTTACGATCCTGAACCCCAAAGGCAGGATCTGGACCATGGTGGCTGGCGGTGGTGCCTCAGTGGTGTACAGGTAACAGGAACAAGGTTTCCAGAGACGGGGGTGGATTTACAGTGCTGGAAGAACGTAATTCTGCAGCCTGTGGAAAGCAGACTGTTCTAAACCTGTTTTTCCCATACTGATGTTGGGGATCCCTTTAGAATGGAGGTGCTGTGCAGATTTTGCACCGAGCTGGAACACAGTGTTCCCTGGGGAATTTAATTCTGGGAGGCTGAGATACAGTTTCTTTTTGACTTGGAAAGAATTGAGCTGGCTGGAGGGTGTTGAGGTCCCATCATATCTAGGGAGTATGGCAAGACTAAGACTGGCACCAAGGGGAGAGCAGCTTTGTTTTCAGCAGACAGCACGGTCCCTCTGTTCTGAGTGCCACTTTCCCAGGGCTTTGGAATGCTTTAAGACCTTTACAGTGACTCAAATTATAACTAACCTCTTAAATAACTTTTACAGTGACACCATTTGTGACCTGGGAGGTGTGAATGAACTGGCAAACTACGGGGAGTACTCGGGAGCCCCCAGTGAGCAGCAGACCTACGACTACGCCAAGACCATCCTCGCCCTCATGACCCGAGAGAAGCACCCAGAAGGTGAGGGAGATGCTGCAATTCCAAAGCTGGGAAGCTGCATGTGGAGGGAAAACCTGAACAAATCAGGGCTGTTACTCTGCTTAGCCCTCCCTGGCAGACTTTCAATGTACTGTTGCCTTCAGAGGGAAGCAGGGATGGATTTTTGTCAGCTCTTCCTTCAGAGACAGGACTTGCGGTTTTCTGTGGAGCCTGAGAGATTCTTATCAAACATTCCTGCTTGTTACAAAGCTCTTATCTTCCAGGCTCTACTAAACACAACTGCAAACAACTGGCTAGTCTGCACTGTAGCTTTGTTTCACTATGTCCTAAACTGCTTCATGATCTTGGAGTATGCTGCTCTTAAAACAGTACTATTTACATGTTTTTCTTCCCTCAGGGAAGATCCTGATCATCGGAGGCAGCATTGCAAACTTCACCAATGTAGCAGCCACCTTTAAAGTAAGTGACCAGTCAGAAGCACCAGCAAACATCCAGGCCTTTCTTCCCAGTTCCCTATTGGGATGAGGCTGATAGTCCATCTCTTCCAGGACTTCCTGAGATGATGGGACAGAGTAAAAGGTCAGGCTGCCCAGGTCACTTGTCCTGTGTATTTCTTCTAGGGCATTGTGAGAGCGATTAAGGATTACCAGGGCCCTCTGAAGGAGCACGAGGTGAGGATCTTTGTACGAAGAGGAGGCCCGAACTACCAGGAAGGGTTACGTGTCATGGGAGA
The DNA here is from genome assembly GCA_036023395.1 of Myiotriccus ornatus. Lineage (NCBI taxonomy): Eukaryota > Metazoa > Chordata > Aves > Passeriformes > Tyrannidae > Myiotriccus > Myiotriccus ornatus. The sequence goes on along the minus strand of JAYRBT010000081.1, from coordinate 2,305,947 downwards.
AGTTGGTAAGGACCAACCTTTTCCTTAAGTTTTCGTCCTTGCATTTTGTTTCTTCCACCTGCTTTCTGCTGAGCCTTCTCAAGGTCAAGCGTTTCCCTTTGGCAGAAGCTCACTTTGTTCCTTCCTCCCCCCCACCTCAAGGCTGACTATGACTGTGTGTCTCCACAGGGAAGACCACTGGGATCCCCATCCATGTCTTTGGCACGGAGACTCACATGACTGCGATCGTGGGCATGGCGCTGGGCCACCGGCCGATCCCCAACCAGCCGCCCGCCGCTGCCCACACCGCCAACTTCCTCCTCAACGCCAGCGGCAGCCCCTCGGTGAGTTCCCCCCGTGCCGGGAAAGGGGACGCGGGTGAGGAGGCTGGAAATGGGTCTTGGCCACCACTGTATTTGTAGGAAGCTTTAGGCAAACGAGCGGTTTGAGGAGGGGCCACCCCCATGCCCGCCTGGCTCGTGCAGAAAATGCGACCTCTCAAATCCAAAATGTGACTGTTGTACCTACTGGGTCATCAAGGAGTTTTCCCTTGCCTGACTGAAACAATCTTATCTTAAAATCAATTTTCTTTGTAGCAGGCCAGCGTAGCCCAAGTGGCCATCTCCTCCTCTGTGCTCCAGGCATTCCTGGCACTGTCCCTCACTGACTTGGTTTCTGGATCTTTCAGACTCCGGCACCAAGCAGAACCGCCTCCTTCTCCGAGTCCAAACCAGATGGTATTGCTCCAGCCAAGAAGGCGAAACCAGCAGCACCTCTTGGTAAGTCCAGCCCTGGGAATGCCTGCTGGCAGTGCTCTGCTGCTCCCACAGGCAGGACGGGCATGAGACAAATGCGCTTTTTTTCTGGATATACAGGGAAGCAATTTTGTGGCACCTGCTTATCTCTGTCTTGAGTGCAGTTAGGTGGTTTTAGCTGTCACTAGTTTTCTAACAGAAGCAAAACCCAAAAGCCCTGAGCGCTGTGGGGAGGAGGGCAGCTCAGCACCTGCTCGGGTGCCCGGCAGGCAGCAGCCAGCTCTGTCACGCTGTTGCCTGAGTGATTCTCTCTTTAACAGATTCAATCCCAGCCTCGACACCTGGCTCAGGTAGGACCCGTGTGACCAGCTGAATGTGCCTGGCCTTGCTGGCAGCTGACTTTTAGTTCTTAGTTTTGTTGCTGTCTTTTCTCTCCAAAAGTTTGCCGTGTTGTCTGGTCTTCCCTCCTGCCCAGCATATTTAGCTGTCACCATGTGACCTCATCTGGTTTTTCAAGTGTAGATCACATATGCCTTTGCACAAACACTTTATTTCCAGGGGGAAAAGGGACTGTTCTCAAACTTCAATTTTTCTTCCCTCCCCACAACCATTCCAGAAAAGAACAGCCCCACACACATTGTGTTCCCTTGATTTCCAAAAGGAGGAGTCGCTAACTGTGCCCAATAACTGGCATCTTGTCTCAAAGGGAAGCCAAGTAGTGCAGGGGCCCTGCTTATCAGGCTTGGAAAGTACCTTTTAAGATTCTCACGAGCTCTGTGCTGGGTGAGAATAAACTGCTGCATCAGGGGCAAAGCAGAGTTTCAAGTTACCTCCCTTATCATGAAGAGGAACAGTAGAAGGGGAATTCTCAGATTATTGCTTGTGTGCTCTCAGACAGACAACATCACCTCTCTGGGCCTGCATTTTTCTGTTCATGGGAACACTCGTGCTGCCTCTTTGCAGGCACCTATAAGATAAACAGAATTCATGGTAAGCAAATCCCTGATAACAAGTCAAGTTGCAGTTGAATCTGAACTGTGAGTGTAGGTGGAGAGCAGGGGCTGATTCCTTGTTGAAGCCAGTGTCCTGTTTCATCCCTAACACTGTTTACCTTTGATTCAAAGCCAGAAAGAACTCAGCAATAGCTTGAGTTGGCATCAGCAGGTGGACCAGCTCTGAGTTTTTACAAGTTTTAAAATGAATTCTGCTTGGAGTCAAAGGGAGGGACCCAACGTTGTGCTGTGACAAGTGGTGTAAATAGACTTTAGGCCAACAGTCCATCCTCACTGGCTGAACTGTTGCCTTTCCTGTGACTCTGTCCACTAAAGCCAAGTTTTGTGCTATATATAAGTTCTTGGAGCCATCAAATTTGTGTTGGATTATGGTCATTAAAAAAATCCCCAAAACCAAAAAAACAACTGAAAAGCTGAGTGCATTGAGCTCCTTTACTTTTTGTCCCCTCCATTTCCTGCTTTTCTTTTTATTTCCTATTGTTCTTCTGTGGTGCCCTGACAAACCTCCTGTGGTCCACATGCAAATAACTAAGTAAAATTCAAAGTTCTCTTCAGCTTTGCAGAAGAGAACTGGGAGGAAGATGAATGGCCCATGAGAGGAGAAGAAGCAGTTTTCACTTCTCTCCTCCACCAATTCACTTGCCCATTTTGTGAACCCCAAAACCTGGCTGTTGTGTTCAGAATCCGGGGAAGGGGGTTGCTGTGCTTCATTTACAGTTTCTTCCTTAATTTTTGACAGTGTGGCTACTCCATCCTGCAGTTCACGTCTTGGTTCAGTCTGGAGGGAGGGGAATATGCTCACTCAGGAGCCTTCCCAGCAGCCGTGTGGCAAAGCTGCAGTTTGGGTCTCGCTGGGATGGACAGTTTGAACGTGGTTTGTTTCTTTTCCCCTCTCTGAGCAGGTAAAGCCACAACGCTGTTCAGCCGCCACACCAAAGCGATCGTGTGGGGGATGCAGACCCGGGCTGTCCAAGGAATGCTGGACTTTGACTACATTTGCTCCCGGGACGAGCCCTCAGTGGCTGCCATGGTTTATCCGTTCACGTAAGTAGCCTGTGGCTGCATCACTTCTGACTGCTTCCCTGTAGCTCTTCTGTGAGCATCCTCCTCTCCCAGTCTCTCTGGTTCTTCAGTGGAGCTCTGCCCTGGACTCCATCCCTGCTGGAACACCTTCTCCTCCGCTCCCTGCCACCCCCAGGTTGGCTTTGCAGGCCGCTCAGTTTCCCTCAACCATTGATTTTGGGCTGTGCTGTTGAAACAGCTGAATGTTCACCACAGAACTGAAGTTTCACTTCATGTGGCCTTTCAAAAGGTGCCCAGGTTGTGTTCTTCACTCAGTGAGTAAGGCAGGTGTGACTACCTGGGCTTTCTGTACAGCCCCAGGCTCAGCAGAGGCAGACAGGCTGTGTAAGGCTCCTTCCCTGCATCTGTTCTTAGGCATGTGCTTGTCTGAGACACCTTGATTTAGGCCTGCAGCAGCAGGAATTTCCTCTCCAAATATTAGCCAGAATCATAGTAGCTCTGCTAAAGCAGCCTGGCTGGCATGTAGCCAAACAAAACTTAAGAAAACCCTAAAATCTTGTTCGTTTTCTTTCCAATAGCAGCAGTGATTCCTTAGCAGGCAGGAAGCCCATGGATCCTTCAGTGGGATAGAGAGTTCCCTTGTGGTGTTCACTCTCTTTTACTCATCCCTATGGGGATGAGGGGGACTGCTGAGTGTTTCAGGTCACCCTCAGGAAGAACTTCCAGAGTGTGGCTGTGTGTGAGCTGTTTTACTGAACCTCCTGACTGTGGGGGTCTTGCTGTGGAAACAGGACAGGTAGGGAGAAGGGAAGCAGTGGCTGTCACTTCCAGTACAATGAGGTGGGAGCACAGAGCCAGGCAGGAGCCTTGGTTCATTCCTGTGCTATTTACAGACATCCTGGAGAGCTGATGTCTAATCAGCCTCTGTCCAGCAGAGAATTTCTCCTCTTGACAGTTAAGACCTTGTACTGTTAGTCTGCAGCTCTGATGGTAATTGCAGCTCTGTAATAACTTCTCAGCAAGTGCAAACCTCGGGGTGCTGAGTGCAGACACAGCCATGTCTGCGGGTGAGTGGCAGCCCCTGGCAGAGCTGCAGTTGATTACGGAAGAAAAAGCAATAGGGATTAAAGTTTAAGGCTACCTGTAATTACCTGATTCTGCTTGACCTTTTGGAGGAAGCCAAGCTGGCAAAACCTGGAACGTTCTGTCACAAACGTACCAGTATGGGAACACGGCCAGTATCTCTACACTCTTAAATGACTGCACAGTCAGAGTTAATGCGGTCCCGGTCGGAGCATCTGCTGTGTACAAAATACCTACAGTGAAACCTTCCCCTCCAGTGCCTGTGGGGTGGGCAGTGTCTCACTGCAGCAGGATTGGGAAAGCTGGCCCTCCTGTTGCTGTCCTGGCTGTTCCCCACCAATGCCGATTTCCCGTTCCCCCAGCCTGGTGTTTGCTCCAGCCCAGCGATGCAGCTTCGCACGCCTCTCATTCATTGCTCTTTCTGTGCCTCATTCTGTCTTCCAGCTTGGAGTAGAGTTTAAGGCTCTGGTAACTTCACTGTGGGAGAGCTTATTCATCTTGCTGGATGCCTCTGTCCCCATTAGCCCGTCTCCTTCCATACGCTGCTCTGTCCTATACTCTGAAGAACCTCCTGCTGTCATATGGTCCCTCCCCACACATGCTCACGTGCTCGTGAGTGTCTCAGTCAGTCCCGGGGGCTGAGAACGGGGTTTGTAAACTCCTCTGTCTGCATGCACTGTGTCTCTTTGCCTTTCCAGCAGCCTAAAGGTCAGGGCTTTTCCGTCTTCTCCTCCACAGCGGTGACCACAGGCAGAAGTTCTACTGGGGCCACAAAGAAATCCTGATCCCAGTCTACAAGAATATGTCAGATGCCATGAGGAAGCACCCGGAGGTGGATGTTCTCATCAACTTTGCCTCTCTGCGCTCTGCCTACGACAGCACTGTGGAAACCATGAATTATCCCCAGGTGAGCGTGGGATCCAGAAGAAGCCCAAGAGAAGACCCTTCCAGCAGGGTACCAGTGTTTCTTACGCTGTGATGGCATTAGTGAATTGTCTTGATCTTCCAGCTTGGCACATAAACACCCCAATTCTAAGCCCTTACAGACTGTAAGGAAGGTACTGGGGTTCCATCACAATGCTGATGCTGGGCTTGCAATTAGTGTAAGAGGAACTCTGTGCCTCTTGATTAGGAGTAACTACCTCAGGCTGATTTACATATAGTGTTCCTCTGATGTGCAAGGGGGAGAAAATTCCCTGACCAGAGCATTGAGACTGCTGGGAAGATCACGGCAGACTGTGGATCTGTGCACTGGGCCTTCCTGAATGAGAATGCATGGAGTGACCTCTCAGGGGCCTGACAGGGGGGCAATTCTGTGGGTAGTAATGGTTTTCCTTCCCTTGCTGCAGATCCGCACCATTGCCATTATTGCCGAGGGCATTCCAGAGGCCCTGACGCGCAAACTGATCAAGGCAGCTGATAAAAAAGGAGTCACCATCATTGGGCCTGCAACTGTAAGTACTGATGGCTGCCTTCCCGTCTTCCTTAACCTTCAGATCGTCTTTCTCCAGTGGATGAAGTGCGTCCTTTAGTTCACTTTGTTTTTAGTCACAGGAGTTGTGGGTTAGTCTCTCATTTTAAGGTTCTTGCCATCCTCCCTGGTCTGCACAAATGCTGACAAGGCTGCCTTACAGAAACATTCCTCAGTTTCATGGGTTTTTTTAAAGGGCTTTACATCTTCCTTGTAGGTTGGTGGGATCAAGCCAGGTTGCTTTAAAATAGGCAACACAGGAGGCATGCTGGATAACATCCTGGCATCGAAGCTGTACCGCCCTGGCAGCGTGGCCTACGTGTCCCGATCTGGAGGGATGTCCAATGAGCTCAACAACATCATCTCCCGAACCACCGACGGGGTCTACGAGGGGGTGGCCATCGGAGGAGACAGGTACGAGTCGGCACCTTCAGCAGACTGGTTTTAAAGTCAGTCAACAGAAGAATTGTTGGTAATTTGGAGGAAGGAAGGGCAGATTGGCAGTTGATTTTGGGTTTTTTTCTTTCAGAAAAGTTTATGAAATAATTTTCTACCATTTTACTCTGTATTGCACACAGATATCCCGGCTCAACTTTCATGGATCATGTCATGCGTTACCAGGATACTCCAGGAGTGAAGATGATTGTAGTACTGGGGGAGGTGAGTGAGACCACTTCACTCCTACCTGAGAAATACCCATGTGTGCTCTTGTTTTGGGAGCATCTGACCTGCTAAATAGCAGCTTCCTATACTGTTCTTGAGTATCCCAGTTTTTATTTCTTGCTGCTTTTATCAAAAGAAATTTGCTTGCATTCCACAGGCAAGTGTAGTCTTCCCTGCTTAAGAAAAATCAGAAAGCTTTGTTCTGAGACTTCAGCTGTTACCTGGTGAAAAAAGGAGGAAAAATCCCAGCAATGCCTCCGTGTGTGTCGCAGAGCTGGTTTCCACAGAAGTGCAGTTTGGAACCATGTCTCTCTCCCTGCAGATCGGAGGCACAGAGGAATACAAGATCTGCAAGGGCATTAAAGAAGGCCGGATCACCAAGCCAGTGGTGTGCTGGTGTATTGGTACCTGTGCCACCATGTTCTCCTCAGAGGTATGTGCAAAAAGGGGAAAACCACATAGAACAAGGACAAATCCACAACAGGAGGAAAATCCCAATTCTCTCACTGTGCCTAAACCTTTCAGAATTGTCAGTGGCAACTTTCAATATGCAGAAGTTCACAAATATAAATCATAAAAGTTTTTCGTGCTTCTGTGATGTGTCGTGGGAGATTTCCAGGGGATTCTGCTTACTTGTGAAGGGAGCCCAAAGATCCCAGGGAATGCAACAAATTCCAACAGCCACCTGCTTCTGGAGTGGGAATGGGAGCCTGTAATCCTTACTGTTCTCCCTTCTCCTGTTTGTAGGTGCAGTTTGGCCATGCAGGAGCTTGTGCCAACCAGGCCTCTGAAACTGCTGTGGCAAAGAACAAGGCCTTGAAGGAAGCTGGGGTGTTTGTCCCCCGGAGTTTCGATGAGCTGGGAGAGGTCATTCAGTAAGTCACACTCACAGAGCACCTTCAGCAGAGACTAAAGCAGTCAGGGCAGTGATTCTGGCCTCATCGGGAATATATTCCTGCTTAAGGAAAGCAATGTGGGGTTTTAAGGTCTGGGATAGGACCCACCTCACTTGGATCCCTTAAAAGGACCGAATGGATTCTCTCCCTAGGTCTGTGTACCAGGACCTTGTGGCCAGAAAAGTGATCGAACCAGCTGAGGAAGTGCCTCCTCCAACTGTGCCAATGGATTACTCCTGGGCAAGGGTGAGCTTTTGGGTTCCTTGGAACCAGACAAGACATCTGCTGGGATTCTGGATGCCATGTTGGGGTTACACCTTGTGCTTTAATAGTGTTACTTGTGAGCTCCCTGGCTGTGCTGGTTCTGAGCTGTGGAAGCTGCTCGGAGGGCAAGCCTGAGGCGTTGCTGCTTGCCTGCTCTGCTGGGCACTGCCCTTGCTGCTGGTGTGGGTGTTTAACATCCCTTCTCTACTCTGCAATTCCAGGAGCTGGGGCTGATTCGCAAGCCAGCTTCCTTCATGACCAGCATCTGTGACGAGCGAGGGCAGGAGCTGATCTATGCTGGGATGCCCATCACCGAGGTCTTCAAAGAGGAGATGGGAATCGGAGGGGTTCTGGGCCTGCTCTGGTTTCAGAAGAGGTGAGGCAGCTCTTGTGAAAAATCACACATTCTTTGCTTTGGCGTTTTCCTTGTTTATTATTAGACTTGTAAGCAAAAAAAGTAACTCCAGGATTCCTTTGTGGAGGTAGATTCACTGGAATGCCATCTCTGTAATCCCTCCTTTTGACCGTGTCGGCATTTCAGGCTACATACACTATAGTTTAGCCTAGGGATGGAGTTTTCCACAAGTTTTATGGTGCACTGAGGAGACTTCTCTGTTCTAGGCCTGATTCACACTCTCTGACTACTTGTTTATTGTGTCACCTCAGCTCTGGAGAGACTGGGGACTTGACAAGCATTTTCACTTGTGTTCTGTCCCCTGACTGACCCGGTGTCTGTGCCCAGGTTGCCCAGATACGCCTGCCAGTTCATCGAGATGTGCCTGATGGTGACAGCAGACCACGGGCCGGCCGTGTCTGGGGCTCACAACACCATTGTCTGCGCCAGGGCTGGCAAAGATCTCGTCTCCAGCCTCACTTCAGGCCTTCTCACTATTGTGAGTACCCGAGATCCAGGAGGTTTAGCTTCTGGTGGTGTCTGTTCACTCACACCTTGAATTTCAACTCTAATAGTCCAGTGCTCCCTGTTTCAAACTGTGCCTGTTTTTCCAGTAAGCCAGACTAGTTTGTCTCATTTGAGTCTAGAAGTATTTTGTAGCAGCCAAATGGCTGTCAGTGTTGTCCCTGTTTGGTTGCCTTGTCAAGACTGACAAGTAAAAATGTGACTGAAACAGACTTCTGGATTGCATTTTCCCCCACATCTGTTAGCAGAGATGTGTTGACTACATATTGGCACTTGTGTGAATTAAAACCAGATGCTGTGCCTGCCCAACTTTAATGCCATGGGTGCCACAGAGACCAGGGTGGATGGGGGAGATAACTTTGTGTTTGTTTTGTACCTGAACTGTGGAGTCCTTTGCTGCAATTCCCTTTGTGTCCTGCACCCAGGGCGACCGGTTTGGGGGAGCACTGGATGCTGCAGCCAAAATGTTCAGCAAAGCCTTTGACAGCGGGATTATCCCCATGGAGTTTGTGAATAAGATGAAGAAGGAAGGGAAGCTGATCATGGGCATTGGACACAGAGTCAAATCGGTAAGAAAACTGTCTTAGGGACAAACAGGAGGGATTTTTACGGAAGGTGGGGGAGAGCAAAAACAAAGGAAAGCAAAATGGCAAGTTTGAGGCACCTGTTGACCGAGTTGTCCCCAGCCTAGGATGAGTAAAGCTGACGTCAGGTACCTGTGTAAGAGGCAATGTCAGTGACTGTAACATGCTCTGAACCTGCAGATAAACAACCCTGACATGAGAGTTCTGATTCTCAAGGACTACGTGAAGCAGCACTTCCCGGCCACTCCACTGCTGGACTACGCGCTTGAAGTCGAAAAAATCACAACTTCCAAGGTGAAAGGCGCCAGCACTGAACTGCTCTGAGGACTGGTTCTCTTGGGAGGGAAAGTGACTGAGATTCACAATGTGTTTTAAGTGCAGTGCTTCAGAAATTGTTCCTGGGGGTTGTGTTTCTGTGGTGGAGTTGAGGCCATGTACAGCTGCAGTTGGGAACTGCTGAACAAGCCAAACCATCATCTCTGTGGCCACTGTCCACACTGGCCCTGCTGGATGTAAATCCAAGGGCAGTGGCACGCGTGTTGGGCCGTGGCAGAGAATCTCTGTGGCTTGATCCTTCTTTGAGGCTGGTTTTCCAGCATTCCCATTAAGAGCCTGTGGCTCTTGCTCAGGCTGCTGAGCTGCCTCTCCATTGCTGGGCTGGTGTATCCCCAGTTACAGGCAACCCTGAAGCTACCCTTGGGGTAGAAGGTGCCAGGTGAACACCATTTGCACTGTTAACATCTTCACTGGGGTGTTTTCATTTCCTGCAGAAACCAAACCTTATCCTGAACGTAGATGGCTTTATTGGAGCGGCCTTTGTTGATCTACTCAGGAATTGTGGCTCTTTCACACGGTGAGTAGGGAAGGGGCTGTTCTTGGATCATGGTCCTATAAAGGGATGGGAGCTGCACTGCCACCTCCTGGGGGGGGAAGGATTTCAGGACACTGAGAAGGAAACATAGCCTACCCTTGGGGGCAGAAAGGTGTCACATGAATTCATGTGGCTTCTGGCACCAGAGCAGGTTCTCAGCCTGTCTGACATAGATTCCTTAAATAGATCACTACCAGGAACTATTTAATTTCCTTCCTTTTGCAGAGAAGAAGCAGACGAATATATTGATATAGGAGCTCTCAATGGCATCTTTGTACTGGGCAGGAGTATGGGATTCATTGGTGAGTTTGCCACATCCCCACCCCAGGAACCCCGGACAAACCTGAACCTCCAGGGGGACTCGGTGTACTCCAGAACTCCAAGTTGTTTCAAGGCAAAGAGGAGGAGGAGGAGGGATGGGAATTCTGTAACATAAACCATTGTCATTTCAGGACACTACCTGGACCAGAAGAGATTGAAGCAGGGTCTGTACCGTCACCCGTGGGATGACATATCCTATGTCCTACCGGAACACATGACCATGTGAGAAGCTGGTGTTGCCCTGGAATGTCACTGCACGAGGACAGAAGCCTGTCCAGGGGACAGCCACGGTGGGACTGTGGATGTATAAAGCCCGCTGGGACAGAGATGTCGAGCTGCCTGGTCAAACTGTGCAAAGCGACTGTTTTATAAGACTAGAAACTTACTCTAATAAAACCAAAACTTGTGCTATTCCCTCTGTTACCTGCTGTATTTAATACTGTCTCTCACCATTTTAGTTTTTCTACTCTCTCGTTTCATTTCGTTTCCAGAAAAGATTAAGGGTCTTTTGGGGAGAGTTTGGCTCATGGGCACAGTCTTACTGAACATTACTCTGGTAACAAGCTGTACCTTTTCTGTGAAGGGGAATGTGCCCATCATTCCCATAAGCCATGACTTGGGCTTTTTTTTTTTTTTTTTTACTGTGTTTTCATCCTCGGTCTGATTGTACCTCAATCTTGGGACCACTGCTGATGTATAACCAATGTTACTCAAGCTCTGGTGTAGTAATTTAAACTGTAAAGTTGTAACATACTGCTGTGAAAACTGTGAAATCCCTGTACTCCGGTGTCTGTATTTATGCAAACAACTTCTTTCCTCTGACTGTTGCTCTGTGCACTGTCACTCATGTTACCTGCAGCTGCAAAAAATATCTCAGTTAATAACTTCAGCGTCCTCCTTGTCTGTGTATTGTAACTGAACTCAAATAAATACATGCTACTAATTTGTTCCTTTTCCATTTGTGGCTTCTGAAAGTTCATCCTAAACATTGTCTGAGGGGTGTGACAAGCTGGGAATCAGTCACTTAACAAACCACCACCCTTCAAAGTGGTTACTCCTTAAGAGTCTGTGTTTCAGGTGATTTAAAAGTGGGGGGAAAAAAACAAAGTGCGTACACATACCCTTGTATGTTTCAGTGCAGGTAAAAAGATGAAGTTTAGCAAAGTAAAAAAGAAACAGAAGGAAAGAGACTAGTTATAACTGATACAGCATTATACATGAGTTAGGGAACTGCACTGTGTGAAAAGCAAACATGAAATAATCAACTGCAGCTCACTTCATTCTGACTAACAAAAAGCCCCGTGTACCTTAGTTGGATTCTGAAATCCCTATTCCTCAGGTGAAGCCTCTTCCCCGCAGCCTGCCTGGGAGAGCAAGAGTGAGGAGGAAAAAAATGATCAGATGGCCTGATGTGGAACCGGGTGCGTGTCTGATCTGGGGTACCTGAGCGGGACCAGGTGCGTGTCTGATCTGGGGTACCTGAGCGGGACCAGGTGCGTGTCTGATCCGGGTACCCGAGCGCCCCGGTGGAGCGCGGTGCCCGCGGGCCGAGGCTCCGGCAGCCCCGGGGAGCTCCTGGGGCGGAGAAGCACCGGGGGCGAGTTGGAGGGCAGGGCAGGGCGGGCTCGGGGCGGAGGGACGGGGGTCCCTGAGGGTCCCTGAGGGTTCCTGGGGGTTCCTGGGGGGTCCCTGAGGGTCCCTGAGGGTCCCCGGCGGTCCCGCCCCCCTCACGGCGCCGCCGCCATTTCCCTGCAGCGCCGCCCCCTCGCCGCCAGGGGGCAGCGCCGCGCCCCCCGTGCCCGCTCTGACAAGATGGCGGCGGCCCCTCAGCCGCATCCCGGCCCCGGCCCGGGCCCGCCGGCGGCCGAGGCGGAGCGCGGGGGCCCGCGCGGCGGCGGCGGGGCGGACGGCGAGGCCGAGGCGGAGGAGTTCGGGTGCCCGGCGCACTGCTCCGACCTGGCGTGGCGGCAGAACGAGCAGCGCCGCCAGGGCCTGTACTGCGACATCACGCTGGCGTTCGGCGGCGCGGGCACGGCCCGCGAGTACCGGGCGCACCGCTCCGTGCTGGCCGCCGCCACCGAGTACTTCACGCCGCTGCTCTCGGGGGGCTTCGCGGAGTCGCGGTCGGGCCGCGTGGAGCTGCAGAAGTGGAGCTCGGAGGGCGGCCCCGACCCCGAGACGGTGGAGGCCGTTGTCGGTTTCATGTACACGGGCACCATCCGCGTGAGCCCCGGCAACGTCCACGAGGTGCTGGAGATGGCGGACAGGTGAGGGGGCCGGGGGATGGAGTGGGGGACCGACAGGTGAGGGGGGCGGGACCGGGGCCGGGCGTGCCGAGTCGCGGCATCAGTGGGTCACAGACCGGTTTGGGTCGGAAGGGACCTTAAAGCCCATCCAGTCCCGCTCCCAGGGACACCTTCCGCTAGACCAGGTTGCTCCAAGCGCTGTCCGGCCTGGTCTTGAACACTTAACACTTGCAGGGATGTTCCTGTTGGTTTGTCCTGCAGGTTTCTGCTGACGCGGTTAAAGGACTTCTGTGGAGAGTTTCTGAAGAAGAAACTGAACCTCTCTAATTGCGTAGCAGTTCACAGCTTGGCCCACATGTATTCCCTGAACCAGCTGGCCCTCAAAGCGCAGGATATGATCAGGAGAAACTTTCACAAAGTCATCCAAGATGAGGAGTTCTACACTCTGCCTTTTCACCTCGTCCGGGACTGGTTCTCGGACTCAGAGATCACGGTGGACTCTGAAGAGATCCTCTTTGAGACTGTTTTAAAGTGGGTTCAGAAAAATCCTGAGGAAAGAGAGAGGTACTTTGAAGATCTCTTTAAGCTGCTGAGGTTGTCTCAGATGAAACCCACGTACCTGACTCGCCACGTCAAATCCGAGCGGCTGGTGTCGAGCAACGAGGCCTGTGTGAAGTTGGTGTCCGAGGCCGTGGAGAGCCATGCCCTGCGCTCCGAGAACCTGCAGTCCGGGAACCTGCAGCATTCCGCCTGCCCCGCCGCGCTGCTGCCGCGCTTCGGCCAGAACATGGACGTCATCATCGTCATCGGCGGCGTGTCCGAGGGCGGCGACTACCTGAGCGAGTGCGTGGGCTACTTCATCGACGAGGACAGGTGGGTCAACCTGCCGCACATCCACAACCACCTGGACGGGCACGCCGTGGCCGTGACGGAGTCCTACGTGTATGTGGCTGGCTCCATGGAGCCGGGGTTTGCCAAGACTGTGGAAAGGTACAATCCAAACAGAAACATCTGGGAGCAGGTCTCGAATCTGATCACCAGGAAGCACTCCTTTGGCCTGACTGAGGTGAAGGGCAACTTGTACAGTATTGGCGGGCACGGCAACTTCAGTCCAGGCTTTAAAGATGTGGCCGTTTATAATCCCGAGCAGGACAAGTGGCAGAACCTGGAGTCGGCCCCAAAGATCCTGCGGGATGTCAAAGCTGTCTCCGTGGAGGACCGGTTTGTGTACGTGGCCGCCCGCACCCCGGTCGACAGCGACAGCGAGGACGGGCTGAGGGCCGTTATTACCAGATATGACACTGAAACCAGGCAGTGGCAGGACGTGGAGTCCCTGCCCCTCATCGACAACTACTGCTCCTTCCAGATGTCCGTTGCCAACACCAACTTCTACCACACGGCCTCGTGCTGCCCCAAGAGTTACCCCATCGACAACGAGGAGGCCAAGGGAAAGATCTCTGGCAGGGCCTCGGATGAAATCCTGGAATCCTTGCCCCCCGAGGTCCTGAGCATTGAAGGGGCAGCCATTTGTTACTACAAGGATGACGTGTTCATCATCGGGGGGTGGAAGAACAGCGATGACATTGACAAGCAGTACAGGAAGGAGGCCTATCGCTACTGCGCCGAGCGCAAGCGCTGGATGCTCCTGCCCCCGATGCCACAGCCCCGCTGCAGAGCCACCGCCTGCCACGTGAGGATCCCCTTCAGGTGCCTGCAGGGAACACAGAGGTACCCCATGCCACAGAACCTGATGTGGCAAAAGGATAGGATAAGGCAAATGCAGGAGAGGCAGATGCAGGAGATACACCGACACTCCCTGACCTTGCGGAGAATGCCGCGCTCCCAGATCGAGTGCTAGTGTGTGGAACACCACTCCTGATGATGGGCCTAGGAAGTAAACCCTTTTGTTAGGCTTGATATGTCTTTATAAGGCATGAGGGCGTGGATTGGATTTGATGCATAAAACCAGCATCTTTTGTGTACTGAAAAGTCAGAAACTCGGAAGTTGAGGGTGGGTGGGAATTGAGACACTCCGTGAATCCAGCAGTATTCCTTAGTGGTGCCCAGGGAAAAGCTGTAGCCTGTATCGGGCTGTGAAATGTCTCTGGGTGCATTAAGCCTGTTACTTCTCTCTTCAGATCTTTGGTTCCAAGGGTTTCCGTAGAGTTAGTCTCTAACAGTTCTACTTTGAAAATCAAAGATCTCTCTCTTAATAATTCAGTGGTTACATTTGTGTGTGCTTGAAAGCACCTATTTTATTTGCACTTATCTCTTGACATTCCTTTGATTCTCTCCTCAGTGACTAAATTTCACAGGATTGGTGTTGGTGTACTTGGCTTTCCCAAGCTGGAGGCAAGTGCAATAGTTCTGTGTGAAACAAAAGCACAATCTTTCTTTATGAAATTACTTCAGGATGTTTCTATGTGTATTAAATATTTTGTATCTGTGCGTTGTAGAGAGGCTGCCCGGTTTGTTTTTAAGTGGATGATGGCTAGGACACAAGATGCTGAAAGAGAGAACTTGAGGCAGTGGATTTTATTTCAGGTGTATCTGCAGGTTTGAGTCTGTGTTTGACAGCTTTGTTAGAATCTCGGGTCAGCAGCCTGAGACAAGGAGTGACAACGAGTGTTGAACCACCCACTCACACTGACTGTTCACTTCTGTCCGAGTGGAGCAGTGAGAATGGGATTATTCCATGGGAATAGAGTGAAACCTGAGCTATGCATAGGTCCTTTCTCAAACGTTGCACATGTTTAAATTCTAGTGAAAAGTGATGGAAGAGCCCCTGCTGTTCCCAGCCTGTCTCTGACAATCAGAACCCTTTGCCTTCCTTGTGCTGTCCCAAGGAATTCCCAGCAGCTGTGCTGCAAGCTCCCTCCTCTGGTGGGGAGAGATGGGTTTTCAGTCTTCAAATATCTGAATTTCCCCACTTGCTTGGGGTGTGAGATTTAAGCTCATGTAAACACCTTTTGGCATTCTGAGGTGATTTTACATCCAACTGCCCTGGTTGACTCTGGGTTTGTTCCCACTGTACTCCCAGGGAATAGAATGTGGAGTATTCCCTTTCATCTGTCCCACTGAGCACTCCTGCCCAATCCAAGGAGCTCCAGGACCCTTTAGTTTACCAGCAGTTTCAGTGCATCCTTCCTACCTCCTTTTCTCTCCATCCTTCCCTTCTTTTGAATGTTCAGTTTTTCCCAGCAGTGTAACTCAGGATCTTAGGGAAGGGAATGGGAGGAGTAATCTTGGTGTTCTGAAATCAGTGTAGACAAACCCTGTTGGAGAATCTGTTACTGTTCCTGGTTCCTTGATGTTTGCTGTTGGTTTTGATGTGGGCGTCTTCACTGCAAAGAACTTGTAACCATTTTGGGGTTTGTTTTGTTTTTAGTTGGTTTGCTTTCTGAGCTGCTCGTTCTCCTTTTCCAGTTCATCAGGCAGCCCAGATCGTATCTGAAACTTGGGGTAAGTCTTTCCACCACTCAGTGTGTAAAGGTTGCTCTGATGTGTATGTTCCTTAACACACCACTTTGCAGTTCACAGGCCACTTTGATATCAATAACTTGCCTGTTCATGGGTGACTCTCCAGCCTTGGTTTAAAAAACCCACCAAACTTGAAAAACCCTGAACGGTTTGTCTCAGTTGACCCCTCTGTGGTAACTGTGTTGTGTTTTCTTTTTCTGTTGGGTTGTTGGGGCAGGTGAAGTTTATGCTGCTGGCCTCATGCAAGAGGAAATAGGTGAGTTTAAGGTGGTGTTTGAAGGTGACTGTTCCCAAAGAGCTCCTGCAGGCCTGTCAGCCAGGGGCTGATCCGTGGAGTTTGGCCCACAGATTCTTGCAGGTCTGGAGTAGAATTGCTGCCCCTGCAGGTGGTTTGTGATACAGTGTGCAAATGCCTCACAGCTCTAGCGCTCAACCCACCAATGTAACAGCAAGTTGTGGGAGCTGGTTTTAAGATACTTTCCCAGACTTTGCACCAAAGCAACTGAGAGGAGTTCACATCCTCCACCCCGCCGACGTGGCTGGAGGGATTTAACAAGCAGTTGGAGGGTGGTAGTAGGTCACACCACCACAGCTCTATCCAAGCCCTCCTGTAGCCTGTCATGGAATACAGACGATTTTTAGGGAGAAACGCCGAGATGATTATTTCAGTTGGAATAGCAACTAAATATTTAATGCATGGCAGTGATGCAACAAAGAGGCAAGGACAGACCTTGCAGTCTTGCTTTTTCTCTAAACAAAATTGATATTGCACTTTCCCAGGAGGACTTTGGGCTGGCAGACAAGCTGTGTTGTTTACGGATAGCACTCCCCTCAGAGGCAGTGTCAGCCCAGCCCGTCCCTGGACAGGTAACCTGCGTGTGCCAGCCGCATGCCACGTGTGCTCCGTGTGCATGGCACTGGGGGGCCCTGGCAGCAGCATGGGCTGCTCTAACCTTTGCTCTGCCAATTCTGGGGTAGTTTTTAAGCATTGGTGCTTTTTGGCCTTGACTTTTAGTGGACTAATGGCGTTGATGTGGTTTGTGGCTGACGGGCTGAACAGTCCTCTGCATCACATGAGGTGTTGGGAGAATTGCATTCACAGCTCGGGCTGTAATTTAGCCCGTGAACCTGTGAATCCGTAACAATTCCTTGAGGCCCTTGACTGCCATAGCTTACTAGGTGTTTATCAGATGATCCCATAAACAGAAGCCTGGTGGTTCTTTCCATGTGTTTGTAGTGGCTGGTCAGCTGTCAGCAGGGTGGCAGTGTGTGTGAACGAGGAGGCTGACTGCTGGCCTCGCTGTACTGGCGGTCACCAGAGTGACTCCCAGGGGCCATACGTGTACAGAATGTTTTATAACTACCTGGATACTCCGCTAGTAGCCTGGGGGTGTCCATGTTTTTAGTGCCTCCCTTGCACATAGTAGAGACGACTGCAGAGCTGAAGCAAACAGCTTACACGTGCTGTGAACGGCTGTGCCGAGCATTCCACTATTGCAATGGCGTTTTATCCCATTACAGTAAATGTCAAAATCCAAACCCTTGGCTGGGGTTATGTGTTGTGGAATAGCCTGGTGGCTGCTGACAAACCAAGTCCTCAGGAATGACAGCTTTTCAGGTTGTTCTTAGCACAGCCTTGTAAGAGGATGTTGTAACGTCCCAATGGGTTTTGAAAAGCAAGCGTAAAGTAGGTGGTAGGTGGCTTGGGTTCATTTTCAGCTCTGTCCACCTCAGGTACAAACCACCTCTTCTGTGTGACAGTCCTGGGTGGAGTCTGATGAAACAGGTGCTCCTGAGGATCTAACTCTGTTACTAATATGAATGTATAGTGTGGAACTAACAAGCTCTTTGAAGACCATTAATAGGCAGATCCTCCTCGTGGATCTGTGTCACTGTGGGTCACGGCAGCTCTGCTCTCCTGGGACATTAACGGAGGGGCAACAGATTTCTGGGGAGCAGCACTCCTGTCCTTACCTGTGAGGTAAAGTAGTGTGTGTGATAGGCCCTTTGAAACAAATCTTGCTTGTCATGTTCTTGACCTTAAATACACTGTACTAAAGTTTATTGTAAGAGGTGAATTAATGAAAATAAACCTTTTATTTCTCTAGCATTCTGTTTTACTTTTGATTTTTTAAGTTGCTGTACAGGCTGTGGGCGAGAACACATGTTCTGTGGTGCCATAGAGTGAAAGCTTTAAACCCTAATGATTCTTTTGGCCTGTAGCAATTGTTTCTGTTTTAGAACAAGAGAACCTGCTCCCTTTCCTACACTGGAGATTTTATTAGCCTGTTTACACAGGCATCCAGTGGTGGGGATGCTCAGAAGACTTTATTAGCTAAGCAGGACTATTTACAGGAGCATCCAGTGATGGCTGATCACGAGACTTAGCTAAGGGGAACTATTTACAACGGCGAGCTCCGAGTCGAAGTGCTGAACAAGATGTCCATGGAGGTGTTGTGCCGGTAGTAGTGCTGCCTGGCGATGTACTCCATGACGTTGGAGAGCCCTGGCACCACGCAGCAGCTGACGGCGCTGCGGGTGATGCCCATGCTGTGGGCGTCGTACCACTCGTTGGTGTCCTCCTCGTAGCACTCGGCAGCCACGGTGGTGCTGAACCCGTTAAAGCCCCCGACCACGAACAACAGCCCGTCCATCACCTCGATGCCAAAGTTGCTGCGTGGGTTTAGCATGGAGGGCACGGCGTGCCAGGCGTTGGCGACGGGGTTATACGCTTCCACGCTCTGGAGCCGGCTGTTCCCATCAAACCCTCCGACCTGCGAATGCCAAAGGGACAGAGCTGAAAGGGGCCTTCCCTCAGCCAGATCCTGTCACGCACCAGTGAGATGGGAGCTGCTCCTGCCTCCCTGGCGGTGGTCTGAGCATGGCGGAGAGCACGGGATTTCAGAACACGGCACTTGCTTATTGCAGTCTGTTCCCTCGGGAGCTTCCCAGGGCACTTTGTGCAACTGTCAGATTTGACAGTCCTCCAGGGGTTGGATGCAGTCCATGGAGAAGATAAACAATGAATGAACAGGCCCGAGCCCTGCTCTGTGCTGCTGATGCTGTCTGCAGTGGCAGAAAATAAGTTGTTTGCTGCAGCTGCTTAAACATTGCCCGCATCTTTTTATTACCAAAAAGTGTGTGATGGGTGATAACGTTCTTGGCAAGTCCGTCACCTGTTCCGGCTCTGACTTCCCCAAACCTCACATAAACACATGGCCAGCCTGGTGTGGGAGCTGCAGCCACGCAAAGGCCTGCAGGGCTGTGTGGTGGTGGCCCTTACCGCGTACACCTGGTTCCCGTACGCCATCACCCCAACCCCGCTCCTCCTGCTGCTCATCGGGGCGATCAGGGACCACTGGTTTGTGGCGGGGTCAAACACTTCAGCTGAGCTCAGGCACTGATCGCCGTCAAACCCACCACAGATGTACACCTGGGGACAGGAGAGAGAGGAAAGTGTGAGGGGAACAGTTAGACCATTGGTGAGACAATCTGTTGGAGAGAAAATGAATGGTGTGGCTGGATTTTCGGGGTGTCTTTGTTTTAGGAGGGGAATGAGAACGTCATCCTGGCTTTGGAGTAGCAGCACTGCAGGGAGTTGAAGCCAGCAGGATTTAGACCCTTAATTTCCCAAGCTGCATGAAGCAGACAGGCCTGGTATTGCACCTTTGGCCAGGAAAAGGGTTCCCGGGCACTGGGTGGGCTGCTGGGAGGCAGCAGCTCCAGAAGAGTCTTCACGCTCCTGGTCACGTCTCTGCCACACCAGGTAGGTGCTGTTGCGTATCTGTACGTCCAGGATTTAATGCACTGTTACAAATTCAGTGAAGGTTGATGTGAACTTCCTTCACGTTGCAACTCTCCACCCTCTCCCAGTCCCGTTTACCTTTCCGTTCAGCGTGGTCGCGTTGGCGTCGCTCCTCTGCTCGTGCATGGGGGCGATCAGGGTCCACTGGTTGGTGTCCGGGTCGTAGCGCTCCGCCGTGTTGAGCCGTATGTACCCGTCAAACCCTCCCATGGCATAGATGAAGTTGTCCACGACGGTGACGCTGACGTAGCAGCGCCGCGAGTGCATGGGTGCCACCTGCTGCCACGTCTTCTGGAGCGGGTCAAACCGCTTGACGATGTTGAAATAGTCCGTGCCATCAAATCCGCCGATGACGTAGACGTGGCCTTTCAAATACGCCGAGCCGTGGTAGGCGACGGGGCTCTCTTGCTCCCAGGGGATGTTCAGCCACTTGTCGGTGCGGCCGTCGTAGGTCTCGATGGCGCTGGTGGCGCCGCCCCCGCTCCAGCCCCCGATGGCAAAGAGGATGGCGTAGGGCAGGCGCGGCCGGGTGAGTGGGTTGGCGTTGGCCGAGGAGCTCTGGCCGTACGAGTTCAGGTCGTAGATTTCTGACAGGGCACTGATGATGAGGTCTTTGCACTCAGCATTGTCCTTCACGTACTCGTGAGCTTTGACGTTGTTCATGAAGTAGTCAGACTGTAGGAGTGCCAGTCGAACCTGGAACATGCAAGGAGGAGGTTAGAACGCTAACGCTGATGGTTTCCCCCTCGGCAGCCTTTGGGGACAGCTCCAAAGCTGTGCTGCACCCACCTTGCCCAGCAAGCAGGCGATGTACTCCCTCCTGTTCTGCGGATCGTGAGCAATCCACCTCAGCACGGCCTCGAACACGGCTTCTTCTCGCTTCACGTTGAGCTCGTCCTTCTCGATGATGTGTGCCAGCTCCTCAGCAGAGAGGTCTAG
The DNA here is from genome assembly GCA_036023395.1 of Myiotriccus ornatus. NCBI lineage: Eukaryota > Metazoa > Chordata > Aves > Passeriformes > Tyrannidae > Myiotriccus > Myiotriccus ornatus. The sequence continues at coordinate 2,285,635 of JAYRBT010000081.1, read as the reverse complement.
GAACTCCTCAGACACCTGGGACACCTCCTCGAAGTGATGCAGGATGTACACGCAGGCGGCTGCGCGCAGGTCGGGGCAGTGGTAATAGTCGGTGAGTCTGCAGATGCCAATGCAGTTCTCAAAGCACAGCCTGGAACTGAGGAACTCGCAGCACAGGTTGACGATGCCCATGACGTTGAACTGGTCTGCTGCAGCCAGCAAACTCTCAACGTTGTCCTCCGTGATCGGTACTGTCCCGGTGTAGGCGTAATTGATGATGAGACCCATCATTTCAGCTGAAACACCAGGGATTTGATAGACCATCTTGTCTGCGCTGTCCCAGTTGGTAAACAGAGTCCTGAAAACACGGCATTGCTGCATTAAATCCTGTTCCTGGGTCCCCTGTGTTTCCTGAACTCCCAGGGCACCAGTTTAGGCACTGGCAGCAGCCCTGCTGGGAGGCCCAGTGGTTTATTAATTAATGTTTTACTTGCTGGTTGTTTGAAAAAGGAGATACAGCCTCTGGCTGGGGACAGGGAGCACCAGGGTGAGCTGCCCCCATGCTTCCACAGGAATCAAAATCACAGAATGGCCTGGGTTGGAGGGGACCTTAAAGATTATCCTGTTCCAACCCCTTGCCATGGGTAGGGACACCTTCCACCAGCCCAGGTTGCTCCAAGCCCTATCCAGCCTGGCCTTGGACACTTCCAGGGATGGGGCAGCCACAGCTTCTCTGGGCACCCTGTGCCAGGGCCTCACCACCCTCACAGGGAGGAATTTTTTCCAAATACCTGATATAAACCTCTGTCAGTGTGAGGCCATTACCCCTTGTCCTGTCACTCCAGGCCCTTGTAAATAAATCCTTGTGTTTCCAGAACTGACCTGAAGTAGACACTGCAACAAGAGAGGATGAGCTTGTGAGCCTTGAATTCCACCCCATCCACACTTATGATCACATCACAGAATCTCCCTTCCAGGCGGAGCTCGTTGGAGATGCTGCAATTCCTTTCGCTCATCTTCCTCTCCATGCTGGAGGATGACTATCTATCTGGTGGGTGCTGAGCTATCCCCCACGTTGGGGTCAGAGGCAGTGGACCTCGCTGACGCGCGTGGAGCACTCTGGTGTTGCCCGCAAACATCCAGCGCTGAAGCCACTCGCTGGCTCTGGATTGTGCCCCGTGATGACATCACAACCACAGGGGTGACCCAGGCCTAACATTCCCTGGTTGCCCCCAGCCTTCACTTCCCCTCAGCCCAGGTTATGCTGGACCCCTGGTCTGCACCATGTTGATGGTTGCTTGGAGCAAAACCGTCTGTGGGATTCCCCGCATAATAATAATAAATAATAATAATAATAAACAATCCTCAATATTATTTTCCCAGAGTATTAAAGTTCCTAAAGGTGGGCACTGACTGCTGCTGAAGTGCCTTGTGCCACCTCACCCAGGAGGAAGCTGAGGCACAGCCCAGCTCCTGTCAGCGCTGAAGTCACACACACTGTCCCCGAGTTGTCACTCAAGTTGTTCCAGGGGAGGTTTAGGTTGGATACTGGGAAACTTTTTTTCCCCAAAAGGGCTGTCCATCCCTGGCACAGCTGCCCAGCGAAGCAGTGGTGGCGTCCTCATCCCTGTAGGGGTTTAAAGCCGTGTGGCTCTTGGGGACACGGGTTAGTGGTGGCTTTGGCGGTCCTGGCGGACGGTTCTCTGCGGGAATTTCCCGCACGGGGGTTCCGCGACTCCGTGTCCCCGGCGCCGCGGAGCCATTCAGCGCCGGGCGCCCTGCGGGCACGAACGGCCACGCCGCCGGCTTTTTTATTGGAATCTTTCCCTTCTGTTTCGCCCTCCCCGCTCGTTGCGGCGGCAACGAAACCGCCGGTACCGCCCCGCGCTGCTGCGGGCGCCGGGCGGGGGCGCAGCCGGAGGGCTGGGGTCCCCCCCCGGCCCAGAGCACCCCCTCGAGCATCCCCCGAGCCCGAACACCCCCCTAGCATCCCCGGATCCCGGGCACCCCCGGCCCCCCCGGCCCCGCGGCGCGTTCCGGTCCCGCCCCCCCGGTCCCTCCCAGCGGCTGCGCGGCCCGGCCCGGCGGGAGCGGAGCGGGGGCCGGAGCGATGGTGAGCGGGCGTCGCGGGCCGGGAGCCCCGGGCTGGGGCAGCGGCGGCCCCGGGGCTGGGCGGGGGAGGGTCTCGGTGCCCCCCCCTTGGGCGGCACCGAGCGGGGGTCTCTGCTCTGCCCGCAGGTGCCCGAGCTGGAAAAAGCCACGGTCCGGATCCGGCAGCCCGAGCGCGTGCGGGGGATCATCCGGTCCCTCCGGGAGCGGGGGGCGGACAAGCTGCAGGTACCGGCCCCGGCGGGGGCAGGAGGTGCATCGCTCACGCTCGGCCCGTGTCTCGGCTGCCCCTTCCTCACCCTCCGCACGGCTGCTCCCGGCCCCGCCAGGAAGCGCTTGCGGGCGCGGTGTGCGGGCGGAGGGGGAGAAGCCCCGGAGGAGAGGGAGGACGGGGCTGGTGGCTGTCCCCGGACTATCGTTTTGGCTCCCCGTTATGAAGCTATAACCGTGCGGCAGTCCCCGAACCCCTCCTCCCTAGCCATTCGCTGCTGCTGATAGCTCCGGGGTGGGAGGGTGAGGACACCGTCTGCCCCTGTGGCTGCCGGTGTGCGCCCTGGCGGCACCTTGGGCTCGCTCTGGCTGGGGCAGAGCGCGCTGGGGCACACACAGATGTGTTTTTCTCCCCTCTTCCAGGTCGTTTCTGACTTTGACATGACGCTGAGCAGGTTTGGGTGCAACGGCAGGCGCTGCCCCACATCGTACAGTGAGTGGAAGCTGCTGGTTTTACTGTCACTAATCCTGTTTGGTTTCTGCATTTGTGTTTTCCATCACTGTGGTTCCTGTCGTCCTCGGTCCCCTCCTCTGGCAAACCTGACCGCTCCGTCCTGTCCTCCCTCATGCGTCTCTGGGTCTCGCTGCCTGGTCCTGGCCACACACCGCCCATTGCAGGGGCCGTGTCCTGGGCTGTCCATCTCCAACCCACTCTCCCGGCAGAGCCAGGCCCTGCAGTCGGTGCCTGTTGGGGCTCCACAGCTGTGCCATCAAAGCTTGTTTTGGGAGGAGCCGGCACTGAGATGCAGGAGAGCTGCTGTTAGAAAGTCCTTTAATATCTCTGTGCCATCGTCATTGTATTGTCCTTGCAGATATCCTCGAAACCAGCCGTGTTGTCAGCGAGGACGGCAGGAAGAAGGTGGGTGCTCTGTGTAGGACGCACTGTCACCCGTCTGTGAGAGGTCACACTGGCTGGTGTGGCAGCTCTCCTGGCTGTGCTGGCTGCCAGGCTGGAGGGGGAAGTGCCCAGGCTGCATTTCAGCCAGCAGAGACAGAGGAAAAGTTCAAAAGGGAAATTGAATTTGCATGTACAGCTGTGGGTGTTGCAGCTCGGTAAGAGGAGGAAGGGGAGGGGTGTCTGGACGTGCAGTGTCTGGAGTGAGGTGAGGGTCAGCCAGGCTGCCAAGAGCTCCAGGTGTGCTCGGAGGGAGGCTGCTCAGTGACACAGTTTGGTTGTGTTTAGGAAGTGTGATGCTTTGGAGGACTTCAGAAATGCTAATTTTGTTGTTTACAGTCTGTTTAGACCTGATGTTCACTCTATTCTTGTTTTCCCTCTGTATGATGCTCCAGCTGAGGGATCTGCTGCACTATTACTATCCCATTGAAATTGATCCCAACCGGACCCAGGAAGAGAAGTGTCCCCTCATGATAGAGTGGTGAGTGCTGTGTGTGATGATCTTGACCTTGTCCTGACAACCTGTCATCCCCAAGGACTGCAGGACACAAGGCTTGAGCTGTCCCTGGGCTTTTTGGCCATCCCGGGGGATTTAGTTGTGTTTCTGACTGCCGAGGGCCCCTGCCCCAGAGCTCACTGCTGCCTTTCCCCAGGTGGACCAGGGCCCACGAGCTGCTGGTGCAGCAGAAGATCCGCAAAGATGACATAGCCCAGATCGTCAGAGAGTCAGAAGCAATGCTGAGGTATGGACATGGGGCTGAGATGCTGAGGTACTGGCACAGGGCTTGGCTACCCTCAGCCCTTCCCTCCTGCCTGTTCAGCCAGGTCTCTCTGCTGTCTCCACGCTCTGCTGCCTCCCTCTCTCCCTCCCTGGGGCTGAGCTCTAGCCAAGTCAGCGCCATGAGCTGCAGCCTGAGCTCACTCCCTGGCTGCAGGTTGCTCCCTTCCCGCTCAGAAACTGCTTCCCCCTCCCTTGGGCCTTGGCGAGGAGCAGCCAAGGGGCCGGCACTGGGCACGGCTCTCCATGTGCAGGGCGGGATGCGGGGGCAGCTCCTCGCTTTCAGCAGAGATTTGTTCTCTGCACTGGAACAGCTGGGCCTTATCCAGGCCCTTGGCTCACCAGCGCATTTCACCCACAGCACAAAAACTTTGCACTAGAATTTGCTGCTGTGGCCCTAAGGCTGGCTCAGGGAGCTGGGCTCTGACTGGGCTCCCAGGCTCAGGGAGGAGATGGCACCGTGTGTCTGGGTTTTCATGAGCCCGAGTTCCCCTTCTGCATGGAATTGTGTCCTGGCAGACTGAGGCTGTCACAGGTTGGCCTGATCGTCCTCCCAACCAGTCTGACCTGTTGCACATCTCCCACGTGGTTCCTGGCAGTGCCCTGTGCCCCCGCTGAGCAGGGGGTGTGATCAGGAGGTGCCGGGCAAAGGGCTGGAGTGCTCCATGTTTCCATGAGCACCTGCCTGACCGCTGTGCCCAGGGCCCTCCGGGGTTCTGCACGGGGAAAGCCACAGGAATGCTGATGCCCCAGAGAGCTCGTGCTGTTTGCAGAGCTCACCCGTGTGTTTCTGTCTGGGAAGTGCTGGACAGAAACGGGAGCTGGGCTGGGCGCGCTGCCAGCCTGCAACACCGGGCACCGTGCTGGGAGCTGGTAACACAACCCCATGCAATGGACACTCCTGCTCTAGGGATGGCTTCAAGGAATTCTTTGACCGGCTGCACAAGAACAATGTCCCCCTGTTCATCTTCTCTGCTGGCGTCGGTGACGTCCTCAAGGAGGTTATCCACCAGGCCAGCGTCTTCTACTCCAACGTCAACGTGGTGTCCAACTACATGGAATTTGATGATGACGTGAGTTTCTGCACCACACTGGTGTGGTGAGGGGAAAAGTGTGGGCTGGGCCCGAGGGCTGGGACACAGTTAACAACGCCACTGGCAGGTTAAGAGCTGTCTGTCTGTCTGTCTGTCCCATGTGCTCAGGGAGTCCTCACGCACTTCAAGGGACCCCTCATCCACACCTGCAACAAGAACAACACCGTGCTGCAGGGCACGGAGTACTTCCAGCAGCTGAGCATGAGGACGAACATCATCCTTCTCGGGGACTCCATGGGTGACCTGACGATGGCAGACGGCATTCCCAGAGTGGAGAATATCCTCAAGATTGGCTTTCTCAATGACAAGGTGAGTGTGAGGAGCAGTGTTGTGTTTCCCTGCCAGCCTTCCCCAGGTGCCAAACCTTGGGGCAGCAGGGAGGGGCAGTGATGTGGAGGGGTGGGTACTGAGCTCCTGCTGTGCCTGGGGCATTGTCAGCGTGGTTATTGATCCCCTTTCCAGTACAGAGGGCTGTGGGTGCACTATCTCCACCCTCAGCTGTTGGTGTTCACAGTCTTCTCCCCCTCCCCACCCTGTCCTGTGCTGTAGGTGGAAGAGCGGAGGGGGAAGTACCTGGAAGGCTATGATATCGTGCTGGAGAGCGACGAGACGCTGGACGTGGTCAACGGGATTCTCCGGTACATCCTTACTGAGACATGAGCTGGGAAGAGGCATCCCAGCTCCGGCCCCACAGCAGGCACTGGGCAGGGAACATCCTCCCCGGGACAGAGCTGGAGGGGATCTGCTGGTACTGGCTGGGCTCCGTCCTGACCTCACTAATGCCCTCGGCCCTGGAGCGGGAGAGATGAGATGGAGGAATCTTCTCCATTCCCTTTACCCCAACTGCCTGGCTCTGCTGCATCCCCCTTGGACTGACTTCATCCAACTTGGACTTCATTCTACTAGGAATTCATACTCTCTACCTCCCAAGGCCACAACAAACCGTTCTGTGTTTCAGGAAGAGACATTCTGCACCTGCTTCAGCAGCTGAGTGTGGAGTGAAGGTGGTTTACTGTGGGCTGAGGACAGACCCGGCTTAGGTGAAGTTTTAGAGTCACTGTGTTCCTCACTAAGAAAACAAATCTCTCTCTTGTCTGGTTCTCCTGTTTCTGAGCCCCGGTGCCACCACTGGGCTGGTGTGGCCCTGCCAGGCATCGCCTTGCCCAGCCCCACATCCCCCATGGAAACCTGCAGCTCCCCGGCCCCGGGTCCCACCCCGTCCCTCTTGCACCAGTACAACTCTTAGTGTGGACAAAAAGCTTTTCAAGCCTTCCCTGAAGGCCCCAGGACTCGGCTGCAGCTGCTGCCCAAACCCAGAAGTAAGTTGGTCTGCCCGGGCGGGTGTGGGGGTTGGGGGGGGGGGGGAGAGGCCAGCGGCAGCATTTTGGGTTTTAAGGAACGTTTTTCTGTGTTTCTGTCCTAAACTTCTGGGCCGATCCTAGACTGATCCTGGGCTCTCGGAGCAGCAACAGGAAAACCCCTTGTTGTTTCTGTCTCCCCTCTGGTTATGTGGGACTTCGGGAAGTGCCGACTCTGTTCTCCATGTTGGAATAAAGATGTTATTGGCTAAAGCTGGGCCACAGGTGGTTTGTACCTGGCACCAAGGGGCTGGAGCTGCTCTGCTCCCCAGCTCCAGGTCCCTCCATCCCACCAGAGCCCCCCAGCTCTCCCTGGGCACTGGAGCTGAAGCTCCAGTAGCTTTTTCTGGAGGATCCCAGGAGAGGATTTTGGGTTCTCCTGCTGGACCCAGCAGGTGCTGGAGCCTGGAATCCCCCCTGGGCACTGCCAAGGCTGGTCCCTGCACCGCTGCCCCAACATGCAGGAATGTCTCATGGCAAAGTAACCCGACACAGGCAAACTCCTTGGGAACCAGGAGGAATTCTTTATTTGGTGGAAGGTAGATTCACCGTTTGAGGGGGTTGCTCTGCCCTCTGCACTGCTGGGTTCCTGCATTTCTTCTGTCCCTGTCTGCAGGACAGGCTGTGCAGAGGTTTTGGGAGCCCTGCTGGTCCCAGCTGGAGAACCTGAGCACCCCGAGGTCATGACCTGCATTTAGGCACTGAAACAAAATTGGGCTGATTTGTCTCAGTCACTGAGGGCTGGGGGTTGGGGAGGATGTGGAGGGGGATGATGCTGCTCCCTGAGGGCCTGGAGGAAGAGGGGATCTGTTTCCCTTCTCCCAGCTCGTGAGGGGTTTGCCAGGTCTCATCCCTGCAGTTTTGGGGGGCCCAGACTTTTGGAATAGCAGATGCCTGTGGGGTATTGGGGTTTAACCCTGGGAACCTGAGCCCCCTCCAGCTTCTCGTCCCGGGGAGGAGGCAGCTAGGACAGAGCAGGGACCGGGACAAAAGTCTTCTCTAATTCTTCTCCCTATAGAATTAAAAGTGTGTATATTGAAAAACCCCACCCCCAAACCCTAAACTACAAAATGCTGGGGTGGAGGTGAGGGGAAGTCCCCCCACATCCCTCCTGCCCCCCAGGGCAGCACAGGTGGGCAGGGGGGCTGGAGCAGGACCTGCAGTCACTGGCGGAGGATGAAGGGGTTCAGGGAGGGGACACCTTCTTGCCTGGGTTTATTAGCTGGGGGTTAAGTTTTCCTGCCCAGGAGGAACACATCAAAATACCCTCCCTTAAATAGAAAGGGGGAAAATCAAAATCTGCCCCTCCTGCAGGGCTGGGGAGGGGCAGGGGCAGATTCCCGGGGCAGCCAGGATGGGAGACCAGCCATGGCGTGGCCAGGATGAGTCCTGTCTCCAGGAACAGCATGGTCTGCTCCTCAGAGCTCCTCGTGAATCTTCTCCTGGTCCTCGTCCGACTTCAGCTTCAGCTCCTCGGGCGTGATCTTCCCGTCCTGGTTGCGGTCCTGGTTCTGGAACATGTCGGCGATGACTTTCTCGGGGTCAGAGCTGGGCATGAGGCGGCCTTTCCCCTCCGCCACCTGGGTCTTGATGAAGGTGGAGAACTGGAGAGGGGAGAGATGCCGTTTGGCTCCACACAACTGGCACCAGGCAGGGCAGGGAGACCACAGCCCGTGCCAAGGACAGCAGGGACCGGAGCGCCAGCCTGGGGTCCCTCGGCGCCCTGGGCCCACTCACCTCGTCAGCGGGGATCCCCCCGTCCTTGTTGAGGTCCATCTGCTCGTAGAGGTTGGCCGGTGGCTCCCCGTGCCAGATGAAGAGGTAACCCTCGGGAACCCCCTCCTCCATGGAGATCAGCTCCACCTCGAAGCGCAGCACGGCGCTGCCGGGCACCCCCCGGGCTGGAGACACAGCGAGGGCTCCAGCACCGCGGGGAGCACGGCAAAGCCCCGGCCCTGACACCCCAGCCCCAGCAGGGTGAGGGGGGACGGGGCCCTGAGGGGGCTCAGCAAGGCTGAACCCCCCAGTTTGTGTGGTCATCATCGGTCGCCACTCCCCTACCTCCGCTCTCCCCGTGGCCCAGGTGGGGGGGGATGATCAGCACCCGCCTCTCCCCCACACACATGTCCAGGAGGCCACTGTTCAGCCCCTCGATCACCTTGTTGGCTCCCAGGGTTACTTCCTGGGGTTTCTCGTAGTCGTGGCTGCAGGAGGCACAGAGAAGACAGCGCAGGTGAGAAAGCCCCTTTGGTCCAGTAGGGAACACCGAAATCCCAACCCCTCCATCCCGCTGTGCCCCAAAATCCCACATCCTCCATCCTGCCGTGCCATAACGTTCCCCCCTCTCCATGTCACCCCCCACGTCCGCCCCACTGTGCCTCCAAACCTTGCACCCTTCTCCCTGTCGCCCCACCCCGCTGCCCCACGGCCGATGCTCCCGGTGCCGCCCGGTGCCCGCCCGCCCCCAGCTCAGCGCCGGCCAGGATTGAGCCCCGGGAAGGGCAGGCGAGCTCGGGGCACGCACGAGGAGAAGAGCCGGGTGCCGTCCAGCAGGGAGCAGTTGTAGTGGTAGCGCACGAAGTCCCGGTCGCGGGTGGTGACGTTGCAGCCCTCGGGCCGGAACACGGTCTCGATCTCCACCGGGTCCGCGGGGTTGTGGAAGTCCACGACGTGGACGTCAAAGATGAGCACGGCCGAGCCGGGAATTTTGTCCCCTGGAAGAGGAGGTTGAGGAGAGCTGCGGAGAGAGCTGCGGGAGTGCTGCAAGGCTGGGAAAGTCTGTACCTGCTTCTTCCCGTGTCCTGTGATGTGCCCATCCCTCGGAGCCCGGGATCTGCGCATTTACCTGCACCGTTCTCCCCGTAGGCCAGGTGTGGGGGGACGACCACCCTCCGCTGCTCTCCCACGCAGACCCCCTGCAGGCCCTGATCCATGCCGGGGATGATGTAGCCCTTCCCGATGTAGGTGTTGTAGGTTTGATTGCGGGAGTAGCTGCAGCAAGAGAAGCCCCCGGTGCCATCAATCCCCCCCTAACCCCTACACCTCAACCCACACCCCTTCTCCCAGCCTCTCCTGCTCCTGCAGGAGCAAACCTTCTTCCTAGGGATGCAGCAAACAGGTGTTGCCCTTTTTTAGCCTATTTCTTGCCCGTTACCACCCTCTTCTCCCTGCCAGTTCTCCAGGGTTCCCTTGAGGCCGTGAGGCAGGAGGGGACATCAGGGGCTCTCCCCACACCTGGAGTCGAAGAGCGTCCCGTCCATGAGCGTCCCGTTGTAGTGGTACCGCACGAAGTCCCCGGTCACCGCCCGGCGCTTGCAGGGCTCCGGCACCTCCAGGTGCTCCAGGAAGACGCCGTCCTTGGGGTTGTGGAAGTCCACCAGCAGCACGCTGAACACCAGCGATGCCTGAGGTGGGATCACGGTCCCTGGGGAAGGGACACGGCTCAGCCCAAACGAGGGTCCTGCTGCACCACAGGGCCTCTGGGCAGGGCTGGGAGGGAAGGGGCTGGTATGATGGGGTGGGGCCTTGCTCACCATAGCCCTTCTCCCCATAGGCCAGGAACGGGGGGATGATGATGCTCCTCTTCTCCCCAGCGCACATGCCCAGCAGCCCCTGGTCCATGCCCTTGATCAGCCACCCAGTGCCCACGTAGGTGTCGTAGGTGCTGCCCTTGCTATAGCTGGTGGGGGAAAACGAGGGTGGGGACGGCTCCAGGGCCACACCAGCACACCAGTGCCGTGCCAGAGGCTGGTTTGGGGGCCATGGAGCTGCACCAGCAGAGCAGGGAGTGCCCCGTGCCCCGGGGCATCCCAGTGCCCCATACCTGGAGTCGAAGGGGGTCCCGTCCAGCAGGGTGCCGTTGTAGTGGTACCGCACGAAGTCCGAGTTCTCCACCGTGCGGTTGCAGCGCTCGGGTTTGGACACGGTGGTGACCTGCAACTTGTCATTCTTGTTCCAGATGTCCAGCATGACCACATCGAAGTACAGGGTGGCGTCTGGGGGGATCAGCCCCGCTAAAGGCGCGGCAGCAAGGACAGAGCACTTCAGGTGAGATCAGCAAGGCTCTGTTCCTTGAAGCCCTCCCAAGCCCAGGGGAGGCTCAGGGCTGCTGGAGACCCGTGCCAGCCCCTGAGAAAGCAGCAGAGCTCAGGCTGGGGACAGGACCCCTCATTCCCAGGGAAGCACCACTTGCCCTGGCCATGGAGCTGCCAGGTGGGCACTGGAGCCCTGTCCCTGCTGACACCAGCCCCAGGGGGGTTGCCCCCTCCATCCCCCCGTGCCGTGGCCCCTTACCCACGCCGATGCTGCCGTAGCCCAGGTGGGGCGGCACGATGAGGTGACGCCGCTCGTTCACGCACATGCCCTGCAGCCCCCGGTCCATGCCCGTGATCAGCCGCCCGACGCCCACCACGCCGGCCACTGTGGCCCCTCGGTCATAGCTGGGGCAAAGGGACAGACCCGTCAGAGGAGCAAAAAAGGATGAAGCTCCCACAGCTGGGGGACAGGGCTGCCGCCTCCCCAAGCTGCAGGTAACCCACCACAGCCCGTGAGTCCCTGTGCTGCAGGCAGAGCCCACAGCTCAAAAACACGGATCCTGACGGGCTCAGTCCTGCACTGCTGGGGGGCAGCTGCCACCTGCAGCACTGGTCAGGGCTCCAGCCTGACCCTGCACCCCCAGAACCCACCAACCACCTCCCCAGGTCTCACCCACAGAGCTGGGCTGGAGGCCGGCAGCTCCCAGGCTTCCTGCTGCTTCCAAATCATTTTGCATATGGCACATTGGAGCTTTGTGCAGCAAGGAGGAAAGACAACGTCCCGGCCTCATTTTAAACTGCAAATTTGTTTTTATTTTTAGACCTTGAAAAACTCCCAAGAGGTAACCGGAGGCATCTCAGATAAACCGAAATCCTTAATCCCCTTGTTTCTGTGTCCCCAGTTCTCCCCCTGCTCACTGTGCTGCAAACCAAGGGCTGCCCCAAGCTCAGTTCCCAGCCAGGGTGGGCAGAGCAGGAGCAATGCAGGGCCGAGGGACACTGAGTGGAGCGAAGCCTCTGGGGTAATGAAGGGTTTTGCCGCTGCCACGTCTCCAAGTGCTCTAAGCGTTTTCCTGCCTGTGCAGCACAAGCAGACACATGTTCCTGAGCGCAGAACGCCCCACTTGGGGCCGAATCCTGCCCGTGCCCGGGACAGGCTCCCCCACGGCACTGTGGAGCTGAGGGCGTGCAGGCTCCCCGAGGGGCTGGGGGGAGCTGGGGGACCCGGCAGGGCAGCCCAGGCAGGGGCTGGGGGAAGGGGCTGCAGCCTGGTTTGGGGGTTTGCTTGAGGCCAGGCCGGGCCCCCCAGGCTGACACGTGTACAGGGCTCCCCAAGTCCATGTTCTCGCCCCAACACCCACCAAAAGCCCTTCTTGGGGTCAAAGCTGGGGGACTGGGCACTGTCTGGAGCGGGCATCTGCCTGCCCTGGCCTGGCTGCCCCTGCCCCGGGGCTGGGGGACGCATGCGGGGTCCCCGCAGCTGCCTGCCCGCCCCGGGATGCGGGATGGGGGCTGGGGGAGACATGCAGGGTCCCGCCGCAGCTGCCCCCCGCATGCAGCCGGCACAGAGCCGCGGGCGATACCTGGAGTCAAACTTTTTGCCATCTTTAAAGGTCCCATTGTAGTGGTAGCGAATGAAATCCCCCATCTGCGCCTCCCGCAGGCAGATTTTGGGGATGTAGTATCTGTCTATCACCACGTCTTCCAGGGGGCCGGGGTTGCCCAGCGCCGGGGCCCCCAGGATGCCCAGGAGGAGGAGGAGGAGGAGGAGGAGGCAGCGGCTGCCCGGGGCCACGGCCATGGCGCTGGGGCTGCGGCGGCGGAAGGGACCGGCGGGGGGAAGGCGGAGAACGAGGGTCCGGGACGCCCCTTCCCTGCCCGGGACGCCCCTTCCCCTCCCTTTCCCTCCCTTCCCTTCCCCTGCGCCCGCCCAGCCCGGCCCTCTTGGAATTTCTGTAGACGTGTCCGGGCCCCGCCGCGCTCCCCCCGCAGCGCCGGGAACAGACACGGCGGCAGAGAACGGTCCACGGCGGGAGGGGTTATTTTTGTCCCCTCTTTTGTTTTTCCTCTTATTTTTTTCTGTGTTTGTTTGTTTTGGGTTTTTTTTTGGGGCCCCCCCTTATTTTTACCTTTTTCTTTTTTTTTCTTTTTCACTTTCTCTCTCTCGCTCCTTTGTTTTTTTTTTTTGTTTTCCTGGGCAGTTCCTCCTCCCAAGGAAAAGCTGACTGAGCCTTTGGGGAGCGTCTGTGCGGCTGCAGGCCCGGCCCCAGGTCCAAGCGCTGCCGCGCCTCCTTCTCTTCTTCCTCCTCCTCTCCTTCCTTCTCCTGCCACCGCCAGGTCATCACACCCAGCCCAGGATGCTGCTGCTCAGTCCCAGCGGTTTGGGAAGAGTAAATGGAAGGAATTAAGTGCTTTAATAACGTGTCTGCTGCTGGCGGAGCCTTTACTGAACGGCAGTAATTAAAAATGTGAAACCCTCGTCTTAACAATCCTTACCAGGCAAGTGCAGCCTCAAACACACACAGGGGTGTCCCACACATTCCTGCTCCCCCAAAACCATTGGCAAGAGCCCTCAGCAAGTCGCAGGTGGGAAATGCAACAGGCTGTGAGCCCAAACTCAAATCCAGCTCCTCTGAGGCTCAGCACTACCGATGAAAGCAAAAGCTCCAGCAAAGCAGCGTTGGCTCCCTCACCCTGGACTCGGGGTGCTCTGGAGCCCCCCAACATACCACACCGGGGCTGAGCAACCTCAGCCCTGCTTGCAGCAGCTCAGGAGGACTCAGGGCTCTCCCCATGGCCTGCCAGGGGGCAGGGCCTGGCTGTGACAGTGAGTGCTGGCAGGGATGGCGGCACCCCAGCCACATGCGGTGCTGGGCACTGCCAACAGCCTCTGCTCCACGGGAGAAACCTCAGCAGCGTCCTGGCTCCTGCCCCGCGTTGTGACATCCCTCAGCACCGCTGTCCAGCCGGCGACAAAGCACTGGGCTTGGGCCGGGGCCAGTGTGGCCATGCCGAGGCCTGGCGTGGGACAGCCCTGGGGCCAGGATCTGGCACAGTGCAGGGCGTGTGGCCTCAGGCTTGGCATCGGCCGGCAGCGCGGCCACCTCCGGGCACCGCGGGCCTGGGCGGGGGCGGGTCCCGAGCAGCTCATCTCGCTCTGTGGTGCTCAGCGCTGGTCACCCCCATCCCGAGCGCTGCGCGCATCCCCTGCGCGTCCCTCCTTTGCGCGCCCCGCGCATCCCCTGCGCGCACCCCCACGGGCCGCCGGCGGAGCCGCACTAAGACCCTGCGCGCCCGCCACGCACCGCCCACCCGCGCCGCCCGCCCCCTGCGCGGGGCCCGGCGTGCAGCGCTGCGCGGGGCGGTGCGCGGACGCTGCGCGGGCAGCGAGCGGCGGCGGCGGCGGCGGCGGGGATGGGCAGCGCGGTGCCGGTGCCGGGTCCGGTGCGGGCGCTGCTGCTGCCGGTGCTGGCGGCGGGGCTGTGCGCGGCGCAGTACGAGCAGTACAGCGTGCGCGGGTTCCCCGCGGCCGCGCTGGAGCCGCTGCAAGGCGCCTACGCGCGGGCGCTGGCTCAGTACGCGGACGCGCAGTGGGCGGAGAGCGCGCGGGGGCTGGAGGCGAGTCTGCGGCTGCACCGGCTGCTGCGGGACAGCGAGGCGCATTGCCACCGCCGCTGCGCCGGGGAGCCCCCCGCGGGGTGGGGGGACCCCGCCGGGGAGCCCCGCGCGGAGCGGGACCCCGCGTGGGAGTGGGAGCGGGAGATGCGGCTCTTCGGGCGGCTGCTGCTCCGCGCCGGCTGCCTGCGCGCCTGCAAGAGAGAGCTGCCCGTGTTCCAGCTGCGCTACCCCCCCGCGCAGACCCTGCGCGACTTCCAGCGCCGCCAGCCCTACCAGTACCTGCACTACGCGCTCTTCAAGGTGAGGTGGCGCAAGTGGCGGGGGGGCGAGGGTTGGTGGGGGGGGGATGGTTCTGTGCCTCCATCCTGCCCCACTCTGATCTAGGCCCTTCATCCTGCACTCTCTTCTCTGCCCCCGGCTGGGCACACCCCTTCGCGTGTCACCCCTTCCCGTGTTTCAACCTGCGCCCCTCATCCTATACCTCCTCTTCTACACCCACATCCTGCATCCCCTCCATCCCGTGCCCCCATCCTGCACCGTCAGCCTGCACGCCCTGATCTGCACGCCCTGCACACCTCTCTCCCCTATCCTGCGCTCCCTGAACCCTGCTCCCCCCTATCCCGCACCCTGCTCTCAGGTGCTTTCCCATCCTGCACCCCCTTTCCTTCACTCCCCTTCTGGCATCCCACCCTCCCCCAGCTCCTCCATCCTGCTCCTGCACCGTGGCACGTCAGCATCATCTGGGACGCGTCAGGCAGGACGTGAGGGGTGCACCCGGGATTGGGGGCCCCTGTGGTTGTGTCCCCCCACCCCACCTTGTGTTGCCCTGGTCCCCCAAGGTCCCCCTGGCCAGGCAGAGCATTGCCTAGGGAGGGGACACAGGGGCTGCCACAGCCGAGGGGCCCAAGCTGGTGGACCAGTGCCACCGTGATTGCGGTGGGACACGTGTCTGGATGATCCCTCAGGGAGAAGGACTTGCTTGGCCCCACAGTGCAGACGTGGAGGGAGGTTACGTGGAGGGAGGTTTTGTGGAGGGAGGTTTCATAAGGCATTGCCCTGCATTGGCCAGAGCAGCTCTGGCAGGGGGCAGTCCCCTGGTCGGGGTCCCATCCCTGGCTGCCTGCCCCTGAGGGTGCTGTTTTAGCGCTCACCTGGCAGTGCTGAGGGACAGCCTGTCCCAATCCTTAATGCCTTTTCCTTTTGCTGTTCTGGCCCAAACCCACTTCATTGTCAGATCATTCAACCACCACCCCCCCCCAACAATTCCCTCCCCTGAAGCTGCAACATGAGAGCCCACAAAACAGCAGGGGCTGACCTGGGCTGGTGGCAGTGCCGGAGAAGAGCGGATGTGTGGATCAAACCCACACCACGTGGATCCATCCTGCACCACGTGGATTGCTCGCAGCTGGATGTGGGGGCCCATGAGGGGCTGAGCTGTCCCTATGCCCACCACAGGTTGGTGTGGCTGGAGTGACCTGTGATGTCCAGGTTCCCAGATCCTGTCTGTCCGCCACTGCCAGTGGACAACTGTGCTCGGGGCTGGCACCATGGGTGTGGGACTGTTCCCCACAAGGACCATCTCTGTGCCCTGCACTCTGTTGGGGTGCTGAGCCCACCCTGGCTGCAGCTTCAGCCCCGGTTGCCCTGCAGCAGGTCTGCACCACCTCTTCCTCCCTCCCTTAGTCAAATAAGATCGAGAAAGCGGTGTCTGCTGCCCACACCTTCCTGCAGAAGAACCCCAAGCATGAGATGACCTTGAGGTACCTGAACTACTACAAGACGATGCTGGATGTGGATGAATACCTGGTTGACCTGGAGGCTCAGCCCTACGAGGTGAGGAGCGGACGGGGCTGGGGCGGGAGAGGGAATCCCCTGGGGCTCGGTGCATGCCTGGTCCTGCCAAACCCCAAGGGAAGCGGCTCTGCCTCGCTAAGCAGTGCCCGCTTGGCCCCTGGCAGCCGATATTCGTGCGCTCGGTGAAGCTGTACAACAACGGGGATTTCCGGAGCAGCGCGGCCGACATGGAGCAGGCGCTGGCCGAGTATTACAAGGCATACGAGGACTGCCTGGCCAGCTGCGAGGGCGCCTACGAGCTGCAGGAGTTCAAGGACTTCTACCCCGCCATCGCAGGTGCTGGGGCGCAGGGGGATGGCAGACCCCGGGGAGGGGGGGTTTGCTCAGGGGTGCAGCGCCTGACATCTTCCCCCCAGACCACTTCGTGAGCGTGCTGCAGTGCAAGGTGGACTGCGAGACCGAGCTCACCCCCAACGTGGGCGGCTACTTCGTGGAGAAGTTTGTGGCCACCATGTACCACTACCTGCAGTTCGCCTACTACAAGTGTGAGTGCCGGCGGGAGCGGGGGGGGGCTGCACCCCGGGACACCCCAGGGTGGGTGCTGCGGGCCCTGGGCAGGGTGTCACCCCTGTGTCACCCCCATGTCACCCGCAGTGAACGACGTGCAGGATGCGGTGCGCAGCGTCTCCAGCTACATGCTCTTCGACCCGGGCGACACCGTGATGCAGCAGAACCTGGTCTACTACCGCTTCCACCGCGAGCGCTGGCGCCTGCGGGAGGAGGACTTCGAGCCGCGGCCGGTGAGGACCCCCCAGCCCCCTGTCCCGTGGCTCTGTGCTGGCAGGGGTGGGGCTGACGCAGCCCCTCTCCCCCCGCCGTGCCCAGGAAGCCGTGCGGTACCACAACCAGACGGCCGCCCAGAAGAAGATGCTGGAGTTCGCCCGGCAGTTCCTGCAGGCTGATGACGAGGTACCCGATGGTGGGGTGCGGACAGATGCTTTTGAGGGTGCTGGGTGGCGTGGGGGGTGTCTGACCCCCCAAACCAGCCCTGGAGCAGAGGCTGCAGATGAGCCCCCCTGCCTCCTCCTGCCCTCCCCCGTTGCAGATGGAGGTGGATGGTGGTGAAGGGCTGGAGGCTCTGGACCTGCCCTCCGACAGCGAGTTCGAGGGCGAAGGAGACTACGAAGAGGGCTTCTTCGCAGAGTGGTGGCAGGAGCCCAAGACCAAGGGGGACAAAGATGACCAAGGTTCCTGACACAAGGGCTGGGGGCTGTGCTGCAGGGTGGGGGGGCTGCTGCCCATGTCCCAGTGCCACTGAACCCTCCTTGTTTGCAGAGATCCTGTGATGAGCCACGTGAAAGGGTGCCTGGCCCTGACAGAGCTGGACGGTGGTGGCTCTGTGATGCCATCCCCAGGGACACTGGGCTTCAGGCTCCTGCCAGTCACTGCATGGACACTCAGGCTCGTGGAGGAGGGCTCATCCTGCCCGGGGTCCTGCAGCAGGGCTGCCTTTGCTGTCTGGATGTCTGCTGCCCTGGCACAGCCCAATTCCTGCCGGTGGAGCACCCCTGAACCTCCTGCCTGCCCAGGAGCTCCCCCCAGGCCACCCCTGTCCCCAGTGTCCCCAGGAGCCCTGGCCAACAATGGTGCCTCACAGCACGGGGATTTGCTGTATCCCTCAGCTCCATCCCTGGAGCTGTGGATGGTGCATAGGCATTGACCCCGTGTTGTCCTGAGGGGTTTGGGGGCTGCCCCTTGCTCCGGGAGCAACGCACGATGCTGCTGGAGCCAGTCCTGCCCCTCCCTGGGGCTCCTGCTCCTGTCTCTCCAGCCTCCCAGGCAATTTGCCAGTCCCCTGAGCCCGGGTCCCTTTGGATCCTGGCCTGGTGCTACAGGGGCTGCTGGTGTGGCACGTCCGGGTGGCACCATGGGGGCTGTTGGTGCCCGTGCCCTGCTGTGCCTTGAATTTTCGCCACACCAGCCCTCTGTAGCCTTAAGCTCTGTTAATTTAATATTTTCCCACTTGGACAGTTGCTCCTTTTTTAAATATTTACTGGTGCTGAACTTTTAATAAAACCCGTACCAGTCTTTCCACAGGTGACTCCGCCAGAGGCTCCCGGGCTGGGGTGTGCTGCCGGAGGGGGAGGGACAGGCCTGCGTGCCCCAACGTAGGTGGGGGGTGGCAGGGTGGAATGACCTCCCTCCTGCCGGCATCAGGGTGTTTTGGGGGCCCGTGGGGGGGCTGCTGTTGGTTCTGACGGGCCTGTGCCCGCCCTGGGCACGAGGCATCGGGCAGCGCGTGGCCGCTCGCTCCTCCCTCCGCGTTCCCGCTGCGCTTGGAAATTGGCTGCGAGGACTGAAACCGAGAGGCTGAATCACAGCGTTGGCCCCGGGGGAGGGAAGGGACGGGAATGGAAGGAAGGTGGTGGCAGGAGGCTGCCAGCACCCCACCCTGCCCTGCCCAGAGCCCCCGTTTACCAGGGCTTTCCCAGCTCTGCAGGGCACTGGGCTGGGGGCACGGCTGAGCTCCCAGACCCGCAGGTGGAGTTTAGGGATGCAGCGAGTGCTGGGGGGAAGCACCCACAGCACCCCTGCGCTGGGCAGAGCTGTCCTGTCCCTGGGGAGGATTGGGGTTTGTCACCCATGGGTCACAGCCACCTCGGCCGGGGAGCGCCAGCCTGGTGGGTGCGGCTGGTGGCACATGTGCCCAGATCAGCGGGAAGCGCTCGTCCCAGGGGACAAAGGCTCGTGGATCTTCCCAACAGCTGGGCGAGGGTGGCACTGAGCCCACAGGGCCTCCGCCCTGCTCTGACGCGCACCTGGGAACCGTGTCCCCTTTGCCAGCCCCAAACTCATGTGGGAGAACACGGCTCCTTGATCCCACTTATCTGCTGGCACCGGGCAAAGCCCCTTGCGGCCCCAAGATGGTTTTCCAGGGGTCCCTTCCCTGCTCCCACCTGCAGCCACTGGATGCGCAGATGCCGGGTGGGACCAGGGCTCCTGGGAATGCTGGGCAGGAGCAGCACTGTGGGACAGTTCCAGAGGAGCAGAGATGGAATGCAGGGGCACGGGCAGGGACACGGAGGTGGGATGCAGCAGGATGCAGAGGACAAGGCCACAGGACGTGGTGGGTTACACGGTGAGGGCAGCACTGCACTCCCCTGACCCCTCTGACCTTGACCAAGGGGGAGCATAAATGAGATTTTTGGCTGTCATCTCAGCTGTGCTGTGCCCTGCCGTGCTGTGCCATGTGCCCCTTTCCTCGTGCCGGGAGGACTCCGCCGTGCTCTGGATTCCCCCCCCCCTCAGCGAACAGCGATGAATTCCCGTTTTCCTGCAGGGGCGTTGGAAGCTGTCTCTCACCTCCCTGCGGAGCGGAGATTCCCCGCCCGGCAGCGCCCGCAGCCAGACGTGGCAGGGGCCGTGCGGGGGTGCAGGATGTGCCCCCTCGGCCCCACCCGAGGCAGAACCCTCCTGCTCCCCACACGTGGGGGTCCTGAGGATGCCCCCAGCCCGTGGGCCGGGACGCGCCCCGGGGGTGACTCGGGCGCGGGGGGGCGGCGGCAGCGCCCGGCCGGACCGGTCCGGCGGCCCCGGCGTGACGCAGCACCGGCGGCCCCGAGCCCCTCCCGAGCGCCGCTTCCCGCCGCCCCCGCCCTCCCGCCCGGGGGTCCCGCCCGTCCCGGGGTCCCCGCCGGGGGTCCCCGAACCCCCCCGGCCCTGCCCAGGTGCGCCCCGGCCCCGCCCGGCCCCGCCCACTGACGTCACCCAGGTGGTCCCCTCGTGGTCGCGCCCTTCCCCTCGCGCCGCCGCGCCCCGCCCACCCCGCCCCGCTGCCCAATCAGCTGCTGGAGAGGGGCGGGGCGGCCGCGCCCCCGCCAATGGGCAGCGCATAAACACGCTCGGCGGGGGCGGGGCCCGGCGCGCCGAGGGCTTGACGGGCGTGCAGAGCAGCCAATAGCGACGCGGCGGAGCGGGGGCGGGGCCTGCGGTGGGGCGGGGCCGCGCGCGGGGCGCTGCTCGCCTTTTGTTCGGGCAGGAGCGGGGAGAGACGGTAAGAGACGGGAACGCCGGGAACGGGGAGGGGAGAGACGGTGAGAGATCGGGACACCGGGAACGGGGAGGGGAGGGACGGTGGGAGACGGGAGCACCGGCGACGGGGGGGAGCCACGGTGAGCGGGGACACCGGGCACGGGGGTACCGGGCGGGGACCGGAGTCGCCGGGCATGGGATAGGGACGGTGAGTGGCACCGGGGCAGTGGGCGAGGAACGACGGTGAGCGGCGATCGGGCGGCGAGACCGCGCAGGGAGCGCTCCGGTGAGCGGGGCCAGGAACGGGCAGCACCGGGCGCCCCGACTCGTCCCCCCGCCGCCGCCAGCCGGGGCAGGGCTCCCCGTGTGCTGCTCGTGATCGCGGCGGGTCCCGCGCAGGGTCGGGCGGGCGGGTACCCGGGGCTCCTCCCGCGGGCGGCCGCGCCGCCCCGGCCCCTTCCCAGCGCTGCGGGAGCCCGTTTGGAAGTCGCGACCCCGCGCCCCGGTGCGTGGCGGCTGCTCCGGGCCCATCCCCGGCCCCGCCCGGAGCCGCCGCTGGGCGGGCGAGGCCCTGGCACGGTGCTCTTATGGGGCTCTTACGCAAACTGGGCTGCTCCGTGCCCCGAGTCACACCTGGGGACACCGCGTGCTGCTCTCGAGGCCGCACCGGAGCCCCTCGACACCGCCGTGCCCACCCGCGGAACCGGGGGGCTGCCCCTCGCCCACGGCCGGGCATCTGGGCTCGGGTGGTTGAGTGGGCCGAGGGGGATCCGGGTGACCCGGCATCACCCAGGTGGCCCCTTGAGGGTGAGGAGTGCTGGGCACAACGCGGCGGGGGGGTCTCAGCTGAGCCCCTGACAGCGGATATCCGCACCGGGAAACATGGGGGGAGCGAAACTTGGCTGTCTGTCTGATGTTTGGGGAGGAGAGAGCACTCTAATTGCGTTAGCTGAGTGATTAGCTTAATTAATCAGGTTTCCAGCACAGATGAAAGGATAATGCTGAAATGTTGCTGGGAGTTGCCCGGAGAAGGCAAACGTGGGCTGTCATACGAGCAACGCGGAGAGCGAGCGAGAGCGCTCACCGAGGGCACGGCGGCTGCCGGGGGTGGCCCGGAGGACCCGTCGTGCCCATAGGGGGTATGAAGACATCAGCCTGCTCTGGCAGACCCCCGCTCTGGCCGGGCTGCAGGTCCCCTGCGCTGTTGGGGTGCCTGAGTGAGCCCCGTGTCTGGGGTGATGCTCCCTGTCAGATTCTCCCTACCGGAAGGATGGTGGGGGTTGGGGGCGCCCCGGGACCCAGCTGGGTCTGGCCCCCGCAGTCGCTTCACCTCCTGCTGCAACCCACGTCGTGCTGGTTTTGGCGCTGGTGCCCGTGGGCCTGGTGTCCGTCTGCCGTCGGCTGGCGGGGAGCCGGGGGCGCAGCGACTCCCGCCAGCTGCCGCGGGGACGGGGCTGGAGCGGTGCCGGAGGCTGGAGCGGTGCCGGGAGCGTTTGCTCCGGGCTCTCACTCAGCCTCATCCCGGGCAGGTGCGGTGCCCGCGGGGGCTGCTCCAGGCCCCGCTCTCGGGGTGTCCGGCCCAGCTGGAACCGGTGCTGGGAAGGTTTCAAGGTCCCTTTCTGTGTCCTTGTCGGTGTCAGAGCTGCTTGGAAAGGTGCAGGGCACCCCGTGGAACCGTCTTTGTGCATCTGAAGCCTGTGGTTGATCGCTGCTTTGGAGGATTTCCCTGAAGTGTCATGAAAAACCCATTTTGCTGCTAATTTGGCTTGAGCAAGTTGGCTGGGGACTGGCGCCCGTGGCTGAGGGTTGTTCTCCCTCCCAAGCTCGGCCGCTGTGCGGGGGCTGGGACAGACGTGGGTCCCCAGTGCTCAGGGCGCTGGGGGAAGGTGTGGCGGCCGCGCGGGGCCCTCGCTCAGACAATGGCGTTACAATCTATTGTCTGGGCGATGTGCCGTGTCCTTGCCGGCTCCAGGAAGCGCGTTCGTCCCCGGCGGGGCGAGCCGGGCCGCTGAGGGGGGTCTCCTGGGGCTGGGTGTGCGAATAGTTTGTGCACCGTGCCCGGAGCCCCGACCTCCGCGGCAGCACGGGCGGCTCATGGCCGGGCCGCAGCCGGGGACCTTGGGGAGTGTCCCCTCTGGTCCCGGTGCCGTATTTCAGTGTATCATTCGCTGCCCTAATCCCATTAACTCTCCCCTTTGTTTGCCCCACCTGAAACCCTTACTCAGCCGGGCGGGCACTGCGGAGCAGCTGCACAGCTCCTTCAGCTCAGCCTGTTCCTGGGCGGACGGTTTCCCTTCGAGGCTGTGGTTTGGTGTGGGAGCGCTTGATGGGATTTGGCTTTTTATCGCACTTCCAGATCTCCGGGATTTAAGACGGCGCTTCTGCCGGGCGCGCTGCCGCTCGCAGATGGCAGAGCCTGGGAGCAGAGCTGCCCTTGGCCCCGCTCCGCAGGCTGGGGGAGAGGAGTCTCTGCTCAGGGAACTTGTAGAACTTTAATTGCAGCATCTGCACCGAGGCTTGCGCTGGTCTTGAAGGTTTAAATTAGACTGGCTTCTAATTAGAAGTTACAAAGAAATGTAATGCCTATTAAAGAAGTACAAGCCTACCTTGGACTTCAGGTGGTGTTTCCCCACCTAGACAGGGTGTGTGGGCACCAGCATCACCCAGAGCCGGGCGTGGGTGGTGGCTCTCAGTACCGTGGTGTCCCCCAGGTGGATCTGTGTGGATGGAAGCAGCTCAGGAGAACACCAGGGCTGTGTTGGTCCCTTGAATCACGCTCTCTGTTTTGGGAGGGATGGTTTTACCCACCCTTTCCCCATGGACACTATTGGGTGAAGTGGTGGAGGACAGAGGGGGTGGGGAGGTGCAGGTGCTCCTTCCTAAAAAAAGGCCTAAACACCATGTCTGTGCTTAAACAGAGCTGACCTTGGAGCCACGCAGGTCCCTCGATGTGCAGAGCTCCTCACCCTCTCCCCTTCCCACCTCTGGCGTGGGAATGCTGCCCGGCTCGTTGATGGCTGGGAGTGGGGGAAGGTGAAGATGTTTCTATTTAGGCAGAGGCTTCAAATACCCTTCTAAATACGCCAGCCCCGATGAGTTCTGCTGCGGCTGCTGACAGGCCCTGAGGCATCTTGACACGCCTCGGCCGCCCGGCTGCGGAATCGCTTTGGAAACTGGGCAGGAGCCTCGAGCCGAGGGTGCCGGGGCTCGTCGGGCAGCCTGCGACATCTGCGCCGTCTGCTCCCAGCGAGTCCTCGGGCTCCTTCCCAGACCCGGAGCTGGCAGCGGGGTGGAGGAGGAATGCTCGGTGTTTTCCCAATATCCCACGCCTGGCTGATCAGACCTGGGAGGGGGTGGGTGACGGCGGCAGTGCCCTCCCCGGGGGGGTTGCCTGGTGCTGGCGGGGTCACGGATCCCGTGGGGTGGATGTGTTGGGGTCCCGCGTGGGTTTGGGGGTGGGTGGCCGGATGAGGCGCGTGTGTGTCCGCAGAGGGGGAGAGACCTTTGGCTGCTGGCAGGAACCTGCCGTAATCGCGGTGACGCGCGGGCAGAGCCCTGGTGACAAATCATTAACTTGCTCCGACAGGCCGGGTGCTGACGGCTGTTGGTGATAATTTCATGTGAAGCGTCTGAACTTTGCAGCTGTAATGCAACTGGATGGAGAAATTAAGCCGGGGCTCAGCACCTCCACCTCCCTCCCCGCTGCAATGGCTTCTCCAGCAGGGCCAGGTGGCAAACCCCATGTTTTGGACACTGGCTGGAGCTGGGAACAGCCTCCAAGCCCCAGAGCCTGCAATTATCGTGTTCTTAAAGAACATCTAGTTCTTTGTGCTCTTCGAAACAAAATAATGATTTTTTTATTTTTTTTTTAATCCAGATGGAGTTATTGTGATTAATTGCACCGTGCCAGTTCTCTTTTCCATGGGCAAGTGGCAAATTCCCATCTTTCCCAGCCGTGACTCTAATGAGAGCAGCAAACTCTATTTGAGGAGGGGATGTGCCCGTGTGGGTCCTTCCAATCCTCTGGTGCCTCTGGGGGTCGTGGTGTCTGTGCCAGCAACTGGGGATGCAGGAGGGGAGATGCACTGCCAGAGACCCTGCCGTGGGTGTTTGGGAGGTGAATGTCCCTGGAAAAACCTTCCTGCCATGGGGCTGGTGTCCTGCCGTGGGCCTTGCCCCACGCGCAGGAGCGGGGAGGGCTGGGCGTCATGCCTGGCGCTGTGCGTGCGCTCACAGCGGGAGAGCACTTGATGGATAACACCGTGTCGTTTTGTGATGCCAAGTGCCAAAACATCACAGCCTGGGCCTGGCGTGTGCTGGAGCTGTCAGGAGCTGTTAATTCAGGTGCAGGCGAGGCATTTCGGGGGACGTGCTCTGGGTTGATGGAGAGCATCAGCTGAGCGCGGCGGGTTGTGGTGGAGCTGCCATGTGCCGGGGCTGCTCTGCTGTCAGAGCCTCAGAGCCTACTCCTGTGCTCAGGGGGGATGCAGCATTCCCGTAACAGGAGAGGGGGCTTTGCGTGGGGCATTTGGCAGCTCAAACTTAACCTCATCAGGAGCAGCTGAAAAACAAAAAGGGTTTAGAACCCTCTCCAGTGAGGGAGCTCAGGTCTGTAGCTCCTTCAGCCTGCTGCCCTTCCTGAGTACCCTGAAGTTGCTGAAGCTGGTGGGGAAGCTGGGAGCTGCTCCGGACATGGGAGCATCCATGAACAAAGGCCGTGGGCTCCTTTGTGTGCAGGGCCAGGCCAGTGCTGTTTCGCCTGCTCTAACAAGAGGCCGATCCCCCGCTGCCATCTCCTCCTCATTAAACTTCAAGCTGCTCTCCTTCCCCTTTGAATTCTTCCACTCATCTTCCCTATAAAGCCCCATTGAAAGGGCTCCCGGTGCCGGGATCTGACTCGAACGCTTCCCATTGATGCTGGTGAGGTCTTGACAAGCTCCTTTCTCTGCCTGCTCCTGCTGCGTGTTCCTGAGGATCCTCTTCGAAACTGCTGAAGCTTTTGTACAGTGTCCGCGGGGGCTTCGTTAGTGGCTGCCCCGGCTTCGTCAGCCCTCGGTGTCGCTGCTGGGCTGCTCTGGGCGGGGGGTGCACGTGGTGGGGGATCTCGGGGTACAGTTCTCTGGGGTGCACTGGGCCCTGGGTGCCCTTGTCTGTGGGAAGGCTGTGCTGTGGCTGCTGAGGCCGGGGCTGTCTGAGCGGGCGGCCGCTAATCCCCGGCTGCTCCAGGAAGGGGGGGAACCGGAGATCGCTTGTGTGTAGCGTAAGTGCTTCTAAAATAGAGTCTTTTCTTGTGCTGCATTTATTGAATTGCTTTAACTGCCTCTTCCCCTTCCTTAAAAGCCTCAGTGACTGTAATTGCAGCTGCTTGCACGTTCCCACCACCGAGCTCAGCCCCTCACATGCTGCGGCTGCGTGATGGGGCCCCCAGTGCTGCTGCTGCCCTCGGCTTCTGGGGTGTGTGTGCAAGGACAGGGCTCTGGGAGCCCCCATGGCACCCACACTGCTCCATGCCAGGAGCTGCTGGAGCTGGACATGATGAGCTTGGGCTGTGAGGGGATGCTTTGTGCACTCCCTTTGGGGTGACTCCACACTGGGGGTCACAGCTGCTCTTCCCGGGAACCCCCTCTCTCCAAGAAGCCCCTGGGCTGTAGATATTTTTGCATGAAGCACCACTCAAGGCTTCCCTGCTGCTCTTCTGGGCAGCTCAGCTCCACGTCTGCTCGCTGTGTCCTGCCTGGCGAGGCAGAAGGCCTCTCCAGCAGCCGGAGGGAAGGGTTGGTCAGGCCTGGGGCTGCATGTTTGCCAGAGACTTCCTCTGCAGACAGTGTCCCGGGGGGCCAGTGCTGCCTGGACGCTGATCAAATGGCTCCGGGGGCGGATGAGCCGCTGGCCAGTGCCCGACAGCCGCGGGAGCTTCCTCTGCCTTCCCCAGCGTTCCTGGCTGCAGGAAGTGGTGGGAGAGGGATTAACCTTCTCCTGCCTGTGACCTGTGTGGGTGACTGAAGCCCCTGACTGCCCCACATCCTATGGCTGAAGCCCCCCGTGTGGCTCGGCCCCTTCCCCATAGTGGTGCTGGGGGCAGGCTGGAGGTTCTCCCCGAGCGTTCTGTCCCCCATCTGCCTCACTCATCCCACCAAGGAGGAGGGAGGACACCTGAGGACAGAGCTGGAGGACGGGGAGAAGCTCGTGTCAGCGTCTGCCCCTCGCTGAGCAATGAGCAGGAGACGCTTGACACGGGGTTCAGAAAATGTCACTGCTCACCGCAGGAGCGTCTGACATTTGCTCCACTGGCCCTGTCACCTCGGGTGCCGCTGTCCTCGCTGGCCCCTGTGGTGATGAGCAAACCCTGCTGGGGGGATGCTCAGGGGAAGGACAGATGCTGTGTTTAGCAGGGTGCCTGTGGTCCCTTCTGGGTGGCTCCTGGACCCAGTCTCCTGCTTGGAGGTTGTCTGGGGC
Source organism: Myiotriccus ornatus (assembly GCA_036023395.1). Classification (NCBI taxonomy): domain Eukaryota; kingdom Metazoa; phylum Chordata; class Aves; order Passeriformes; family Tyrannidae; genus Myiotriccus; species Myiotriccus ornatus. Next base: position 2,259,218 of record JAYRBT010000081.1, on the reverse strand, counting down.
CGATTGCCTGAGCTGGTGTCTGGGCTCAAGGAGCTGTGCTGGCTTTTGATGTCCCTGGGTGCCTCGGTGCAGACGGAGGGGGTGGCTCATGCATAATGCAGGGCTCTGTATGGTGTCTGAGCCCAACTCCTGGAGGTTTGGAAATTTAAGTGCCTGTCAGGTGCCTATAAATTGTAGAGCAGATGTCATCCCTCAGTGATGGTGCACCAATACCAGCCCCTGCCTGCTCTGGCTCACTGCTGCCTGGGGTCCCTGCCCTGGCTGCAGTGGGTGTTTGGGATCCCTACAGCCCACTTTGGAGAAGGGAGCTTTCTTTCCCTCAGCCTTGCTCTGCCTGTACCCGCCTTGTCCAGGGCAGCTTTCCAGTGTCGTCCTGAGGGTGCTGGGGTCCTGCACGCCAGCTGGGATGGCTGATGGCTTACCCATCTCCTGCACCAAGGCAATGTGCCCTGCCAGTGCCACAGAACGCTCTCCTGCCCACCGCATTTCCTCAGGTGTGATTATTGCTTCTCTCGGGCTTGCTGACACGATTTGGAGGGTCTGCCGCCGTGGCCGGGATGACCCAGCTGGAGGACTTGCCCTTCCAAATGCTGACGCAGCAGCTCTCAAGTGCGGGTGTGGGGCACCGCGGCACTCCCAGCGCGGCGCTGGGGTTCTCCCAGCCGATCCCTGCTCCGGCGCGGGGTGGGGAGCGGAGCTGGCTCTCCCCTCGCCCCTGGTGCCGTGTGTCACACACCGTCCTGCCCCACTGATCGGCCCTCCCAGCTCCCACCTGCCGTGGGAAGGTTCTGCCCCCGCCGCCCTCCATTAGCGGGTCCCCCCGCTGCCTGACCACCGTGCATTTATGCCGCTCTGAGCCTGCCAGTGCTGCTTGACAGCACAAAAAAACATTGGATTGGCAGGAGGAGCAGCGCCCTGCCGCGGCTCCGGGAAGGCGGCTGGGGCTGGCCGTGGATGCGGGGGGATGCGGGATGCTCCCAGCCGGGGGGGGCCAGGCTTGGCGGGGCTCCTGTTTCCCGTCTGTCCGCCGCTCCCAGGAATGAGGGCTTGGGATTTCTCCCTGCGAGCGCCGGCCCGTGCGTCTGGCGAGGGCTCGGCCGCTCCTTGGGAACAGCCGGCAGCGCTGGGACGAGCCGCGCCAAGCCCGTGCGCGCCGGGCCCCGCCGGGACGCCCCACGGAGCCGCGTCCTCGGCCACCACCCGACGCCCTGAGTCAGCCGGCGGCTCGGCGGGGGGCTCAGCCCCGTCCCCTCGCTCCCCACGAGGGTGCTGGAGCCGCCCCAAGCCCGGCTGGTCGCTGCGACCCTCGCGCTGTGCCGGCGGCTGGAGCGGAGCCAAGGGCTGCGCGGCTGCCCCGGTCCAACCCCGGCGCAGGAATCGGGGCCGGTGCAGGTGGTAATTAGGTTGTTTGGAAGTGGGTGCTGCTGCACCCAGGTATGCCGGGCGGCAGCTGCTCCCTTCGCTGCTTATCGCCTCTGAAACTCTGACTCATCCCACTCCTGCGCGGCCGGGAAGGGGCAGGAATCCCGGCGGATGCCTGGGTGATGGGTCAGCGGCGGCAGGGCTGGGCGGGCGCTGTCTGCATCCCTCCCTTCCTCCCTGCCTGCTTCCATCCCTCCATCCTTGCCTGCCTCCATCCCTCCTGGCCGTGCCGGGGGCCTGGATGCAGGGCTGGTGACTCACAGCCCTGCAGCCTCCGCCTGCGCCCTGCTGAGCTCAGGCGTTAATCCGTGAGCCATCCTCCCTCCCCCTGCGTCCCCAAATTAAAGGCAAGGAAAGCCCAACCCTGCTCCCAGCAACCTCGGCTGGTTTGTCCTGAGTGTTGGGATGTGCCGGGTTTCCCGGCACCGCGTGGGGAGTGCCCAGCCCCGGACCATGCCGTGGGTGCCTGTGGTGCTGAGCACCCACGGGAGAGCCGAGCTGGTGGCTTTGCCTGCTTATTTTTAGGTGCTTTAGGAACATCCCAGAGAGCTTCTAAAAAGGTTCATTTTATTCTTGGAGCTCTAGCCATGTGGAGCTCGGAGCTCCTGGCATGTCCCCAGCCCTTCGCAGGTCGTGTCTCTGGAAGGGGTCTTAAAAAGCTCACGGGAAGCTGGGGGACCCTGGAGTGGGAGATCTGACTGAGGGGTCCCCCTGCGCCGGGCAGAGCCTGCCCAAACCCTGACTGTGGTGTTGGTGAGACACAGCCTTGTGAGACACAGCCGTGGTTCATGTCTGAACAAGAGCAGCAAAGTGCTGAGCTGTGGGTTCATCATCCCGGTGCCGCCTTTCATCTCCCATGGGGGAGGAGGGCAGGTAGGGATCAGCACACCATTGGGGGCAGGAGAGGGGCAGGAGGGTGCTGTGGCGACCTGGGCTCTCCCAGAGGCGTAACCTCTCCTCTCCCTGCCCTGCAGAGCAGCCATGGAGGTGATGAACATGATGGAGCAGCCCATCAAGGTGACGGAGTGGCAGCAGACCTACACCTACGACTCCGGAATCCACTCTGGCGTCAACACCCAGGTGCCCTCTGTCAGCAGCAAGTGCCTCGGGGACGATGACGAGGTGTATGGGAAGCAGTACACCATCAAGAAAACGACCACCACGAGTTACTGCCAGGGAGGGAACCAGGGCCAGAGCCAAGCGCAAGGTAAGGGGCTGCGGGGCCCAGCACATCCGCGGGCTCAGCTGCTCGGCTCCTGCCTTCCTCTTCCTCCCCCGTAGCCGTGCTGCTTCTGGGCACTCCTCCATGCTGCCTTCCACACCCCAGGAGTTGTTGCTGCCTAAAATATGCTCCCTCCCATCCTGCTCCCCAGCGCCAAGAGGCTCTCGCGTGGGGGCGGCGCGGCCGGCCCGCGCTGGTGCTGAGCTGCGCACACATCCGAGCAGGCTGGCTTGAGATGGGAACAGCTGATCCCAGCCCACGGATCTGCCACCTGCTCTGCTGCCTGTCTGCCTGCTGGGAAGCCTGCCCTGGCGTGGCTGCCAGCGTGTGCCTTAACACCACAGCACCAGCCCGGCTCCCCCCACTGAGGCCAGAGCGACGCGGAGCTGCGGCCCCACAGTGAAGGAGATGCTTCCCCCCAGCTTTATCCCCTCAAAGTGGGATGGTTTGCTCCACTCACCTCTGTGGTTTCCTGTCAGCAATAGGCCCTGAAAGGTTTATTTTCCAGCTCCCCCAGGAGTCAGAGCCCCCCTGAGCCCCGTGCAGTCCATGTGCCCTAGAGGTGGGGACCGCGGGTGGTGCCACAGCATCTCGCTTATCTCAGCATCCTTGATGGGGAAGGCCTCAGTGTCCTTTTTCCCAGTGCCAGCTGGTCCCAAGTTGCAAATACCCTTAATTTTTTAATTAATGGGCCTTGTGTGACAACTGCTTCATCATGCTGCCTAATTGAGTGTTGTCTTATCTCTGTGCTGCTGTATCTGTGTGTGCTTTGAAGCTCCGGCTCCATGCAGAGCGTGCCGGGACTGCTGACGTGGCCGGTGTCACTGCGCTAAGCTCTTGCTCATCTAGTTGGGATTGGGAAGCAGGGCTGGGAGTGCTCCTTGGAGAGAGCCCGAGCCTTATGCTGCCTCCCTGTCCACCCCTGCAGCGGACATGGAGGCTCAGCTGGCCATGACCCGCGCCCAGCGTGTCCGGGCTGCCATGTACCCCGAGACGGTGGAGGACCGCTCGCTCCTCATCACCACCCAGCTGGAGGGGCAGCAGACCAACGTGCAGCGCCTGGCAGAGCCCTCCCAGATGCTGAAGTCGGCCATCGTGCACCTCATCAACTACCAGGACGACGCCGAGCTGGCCACACGCGCCATCCCGGAGCTCACCAAGCTGCTCAATGACGAGGACCCGGTAAGGAACTGGGGTTTGCTGCGTGTGTCTGTCTCTGTGCGTTCAGCTGCTGCGCTGGTGGGTTGCACTTCCCCGGCACAGCTGGGCTCTCATCCCCACGGGGCTCCGAGGCCGTGTCTGGCTCCTTCCTCCGGGCAAAACTGTGGCTGCCTCCGCCCTGCACCAGGACTGAGCCCACGTTTGCTCAGCCATGTCCCCTCACACCTGTCCTTGCCATGGGACCCCCTCTCACGGCCGGCTGGTCTCCCCCCAGGTGGTTGTCAGCAAGGCAGCCATGATTGTGAACCAGCTGTCCAAGAAGGAGGCGTCGCGCCGCGCGCTGATGCAGTCGCCGCAGATCGTGGCGGCCGTGGTGCGCACCATGCAGAGCACCAGCGACCTGGACACGGCCCGCTGCACCACCAGCATCCTGCACAACCTCTCGCACCACCGCGAGGGCCTGCTCTCCATCTTCAAGTCTGGTGGCATCCCAGCCCTTGTCAGGATGCTGAGGTACGTGGGGGAAGTCCCTGGGGGTTTTTGCTGCATTTGGAGCCTGCAGGGGGGCAGGAGGAGGGGAGTGGTTCCCCCACACTGCCACGGCCGTGGAGATGGGGTTCAGGCTCTGCTCTGCCCTGAGGAGGGGGTGTCCCTTCCCTGGGACCACGCAGCGTGGTGGGCTTTCACTGGGTCCTGCTGAGGGGTGCTGGTGGGAGCCGGGTTTGGGGCAGCCCTGTGGGCTCCACTTCATCCCAGCAAGCCCGGCGGAGCTCCCGCGCTGACATGGTCCTGCCACCTGCCCACAGCTCACCTGTGGAGTCGGTCCTTTTCTACGCCATCACCACCCTGCACAACCTGCTGCTGTACCAGGAGGGGGCCAAGATGGCTGTGCGCTTGGCCGACGGGCTGCAGAAGATGGTTCCGCTGCTGAACAAGAACAACCCCAAGTTCCTGGCCATCACCACCGACTGCCTTCAGCTTCTGGCCTACGGGAACCAGGAGAGCAAGGTGGGACGGGGACACAGCCTGCCTGTGGTGTGGGGTCCTGAGGGAGGGAGGGCGGGGGGAGCTGTTGCCCAGCCTTGCACATCGGAGGTGGAAGCCTGGGAGGGAGAGGTGGAGACCCCACCATGTCCTGTGCCCCTGGCAAGGTGACCAGAGCACTCCTGCGTGCCAAGGGATGCATGGTTTGTGTCCTGGCATGAGCTGGGGAATCCTGAAGGGGGGTCCCAGGATCCTAAAGCTGCAGCATGCCCCAAGCCTCCATTCTTGATGATGCCTCATCCCTGGAAGGGATCCCAGACTGGACAAGGCCTGGAGTAACTTTGTTTAGTGGAAGGTGTCCCTCCCCACGGCAGAGGCTGGAACTGGGTGGTCTTTAATGTCCCTTCTGACCCAAACCATGCTGTGATTCTGTCTTGCAGCTAATTATTTTGGCCAACGGAGGACCCCAGGCCCTGGTGCAGATCATGCGCAGCTACAACTATGAGAAGCTGCTCTGGACCACGAGCCGGGTGCTCAAGGTGCTGTCGGTGTGTCCCAGCAACAAGCCTGCCATTGTCGAGGCTGGTAAGAGGGGCTGGGGGCTGTGGCAGAGCCTCCAGAGGAGGAGGATGGTGGGGGTCAGGGTGATGCTGCTGTGGGTGTGTGGGATGGGCAGTGTTTGGGACAGCCACCTGTGCTGGCCTGGATTCCTGCTCTGAGGATTGCTGAGGTGGGTTCCTGGCACCATGTGGGGACAGAATCCATCCCAGCTGTCCAGGAGCTCTTTCCACACCACACCACATGGCTCCGCTGAGCCATGAGGCAGCCCTGTGTGTGGGACCAATGGCTAGTGGTGTCCAGCCCACGCAGACCCGCTGCCTCTCACTGCTCCTCCCTGCTGGGACAGCTGAGGGTACTCAACAGGTGGGCTATCCCCTTCCCTGCAGGTGGCATGCAGGCACTGGGCAAGCACCTGACCAGCTCCAGCCCCAGGCTGGTCCAGAACTGCCTCTGGACCCTCCGGAACCTCTCTGATGTGGCAACCAAACAGGTGAGTCAGCGGGACCCCGGGTGGTGTTTCGGCACAGCATTTCGGAGGTGTGTCCGTGCTGGGTGCCAGGCTGCTGATGCCAGGCTGGCTCCAAAGCCACATGAACTGCAGCAGCGTGAGTGCCTGGCAGGGTGAGGGGATGCCCTACAGTGCCCAATTTCCCCTGCAGCATCACAGGGGCCTGATCACTGCCCATGGCCCCTGCCCGTGCCAGCTGGCTGCCAGCGCTGCTGTGCGTCCCCAGCCCGGGGCCGAGGCCACCGCGGTCACTCAGTGGGTGTTGCTGGGGTTTGCTCTGGCCCTGCAGCCCTGGCAGTCTGCCCTGGGCTGGCTGCCTGCCCGGCTCCCGCAGGAGCTGCCGGTGGAGCCGCTGCCGAGGTGGTTGTGCCCTGCAGCTGGTTCAGGGGTGACCCCAGCGCTGCTCTGGGACTGCTCTCCCAGCCCTTTGCTGCCTCCTGATGCGTTTCCCCATCTGCTGGGGCCGCTTCATGCCGATTAGAGTCTGATGCAGCCTGGAAACTATTTTGGCTGTCATGGGACATCCCTGGCTCTGCTGATTGAGGGGGGAACGTGGTCGTGGCGCTTTAACTCCTTCCTGCCCTGCTGCTGGCTGTTGACCAGCAGAGCCGGGACCGGGGTCACTCCGGCACTGTGCAGGGAGCGCTAGCGGGGGCATCAGAAGCACGATCCCGGTGCAGGGAAGCCGGTGGAGACATTAAACTCTGAGTGAAGCTGCACATGTCAGGGTGGCTGTGGCTCATGCTGTGCCAGCACCACAGAGGAGCAGCTCCAGCTGTGGGGGAACAGGAAGGGAGCTGTGTGAGAGTCAGGAACGCTGCAGCCCCTCCATTGCTGCCTGCTGGGGGCACACGGGGCCGGGTGCGGGGCTGCGGCCCCGCCGCTGGCTGAGCCCAGGTCTGGCTGTGGGTGCTGCTCCCACCTCCCATTCCCACTCCCGCAGGAGGGCCTGGACGGCGTCCTCAAGATCCTGGTGAACCAGCTGAGCTCCGACGACGTGAACGTGCTGACCTGTGCCACCGGCACCCTCTCCAACCTGACCTGCAACAACAGCAAGAACAAGACGCTGGTGACGCAGTCGAACGGGGTGGAGGCCCTGATCCACACCATCCTGCGGGCGGGCGACAAGGAGGACATCACCGAGCCGGCCGTCTGCGCCCTGCGACACCTCACCAGCCGGCACCCCGAGGCCGAGATGGCACAGAACTCGGTGCGGCTCAACTACGGCATCCCCGCCATCGTCAAGCTCCTCAACCAGCCCAACCAGTGGCCACTGGTCAAGGTAAGGGGCCAGAGGGGTGTTGAGGGCTGGTGGAAGCCAGTGCCACATTCAAAAGACTAATCTCTCCTTCCCCCCTCCTCTCTTCCAGGCTACCATAGGCCTGATCCGCAACCTGGCCCTGTGCCCGGCCAACCATGCCCCGCTGCAGGAGGCCGCCGTCATCCCCCGCCTGGTCCAGCTGCTGGTCAAGGCTCACCAGGATGCCCAGCGACACGTCGCTGCTGGCACACAGCAGCCCTACACAGTGAGCGCCCACCACTCTGCCCTGCACAGCCTGGCACCCCAAAACCCACCCCAAAACCTGTGGCCATGGCCCGGTGTGGGGGCCTCTGGCTGAGCGCTTGTCCCCCGGCAGGACGGAGTGAAGATGGAGGAGATCGTGGAGGGGTGCACGGGGGCACTGCACATCCTGGCCCGGGACCCCATGAACCGCATGGAGATCTTCCGCCTCAACACCATCCCTCTCTTCGTGCAGGTCAGGGCTGGGGGCAAGTGTGGGGGCTGTGCTGGGCCACCCCCGCCCCGATGGGCACAGGGAGCCGCGGCCCTGGGCCGGTGGCTCCGTGCATCGGGCTCCTCGCTGGCTGCTTCACGTGGTGCTGATGTCTCCCCACAGCTCCTGTACTCGCCTGTGGAGAACATCCAGCGCGTGGCAGCGGGCGTGCTGTGCGAGCTGGCCCAGGACAAGGAGGCGGCAGATGCCATCGATGCCGAGGGGGCCTCGGCTCCCCTGATGGAGCTGCTGCACTCCCGGAATGAGGGAACGGGTAAGTGCCACCGTGCCAGGGGCTGTGTGGAGGGGGGCCCTCTGTCTCCTGGCACTATCCCAGCGGGGGCTCTTGGGGCTCCAGTGCTACGTGGCACCAGGAGCTGAGGCTGCTGCCCGTCCCTGCAGCCACCTACGCAGCCGCCGTGCTCTTCCGCATCTCGGAGGACAAGAACCCCGACTACAGGAAGCGCGTCTCCGTGGAGCTCACCAACTCCCTCTTCAAGCACGACCCGGCAGCCTGGGAGGCGGTGAGCATCCCGACGAGCCCTTTTCCCTGGGAAAAACTGCCTCTGGCCCTGTCCTGCTTCCAAAAGCTGCTGCCAGCACCTCTGACCAGAGCTCGGACAGGAGCGATGGGCAAATGTGGGGAGGTGGTGGGTGGACGGGCTGTGGCCTCAGCTCCTGCTGCCCGGGATGGGTCTGGGTGCCGAGTGACCCCTGAGCATCACGCAAATGTGAGCACGAATCCCTTTTCTTCCGTAGGCTCAGAGCATGATCCCCATCAACGAGCCCTACTCAGACGGTGAGTACTGTGCCAGCCCTCCCCGGGGGGGTTCCGTGGGCTGTGCTCTGGGTGGGCAGTTGTGTCATCTCACCAAACCAGGCTGGTTTTAAAACGTTTCCCTGGTGGCTGCCAGTCAGGTGCCAGTGCAGCGTGCTGGGGAAGCTCGGTGGGATGCTCATCTCCTCGGGAGCACAAACAGCTGCTGCCCTGGGTGCCTGGGCTGCCCCCCCAGGCTGGGGGCTGGGGATGGTGGGTGGCCATCATGTCCTTTGCAGCCCCATGTGCCACACGCTGCCCCGGGTGAGGGGGACCAGGAGGTGGCTGAGGTCTGGAGGTCTCCCTGGCTGGCGGGAGCTGAGTTTGCCACGTCCCTTCCCTGCAGAGCTGGACCCTGGCTACCGCCCCATGTACTCGGGTGACATCCCCCTGGACCCCATCGACATGCACATGGACATGGACGGGGACTACCCCATGGACGCCTACAGCGATGGTGTCCGGGCGCCCTTCGCTGACCACATGCTCGCCTAACCCGCCCAGCCCCGCACCAGGTACCCGCCGGGGTGGGGCTCAGCGCGGGTGGCTGGGGGAGGCAGGGCTGGCTGGTGGCACCCGGCGTGCCCGGGGTCCCTGGTGCTGCCGTGGGTCGATGTCCCCACCCCTTGTGGGCTCAGGAGCTCTGGTCTCGTCCCAAATTCCCCCTCGGTGGGTGACACGAGCTCCCTGCCGCCGCAGGTGTTCTCTCCACGCAGAAGAGGGTGGCCCCAGAGCTGAGCATTCGCGAGAAGGACTTGGGAGACAGAAGTGCCTGAGAAGACAAAACTTTTCCATTCCCACAAGAGGTTTTGTTTTTCGATTTGTTTTCTTCGCTGTGGGTCTGTGGAGAAGGTCCTTCCTCCTGGGACTGCTTCGAGCACCTACTGCCGCATCCAGCATCCAAGATACTGTTTCTGAAGCTTTAAAACACAAACCCTGCACCGTTAGCGACCTTTCATTGGCAAAATAGTCTTTTCTATGAATATATATTTCTTTTTTATTTTTAATATGGTGCCAACGGCTTTTGCCGTCTTTAAGTTTGTGCTTTCTAACTTCCCCCCGGTTTGTTCTGCGTGTTAGTGTTCTAGGAGAGGAATCTAACACGGGAAAACCCTTTGCTTCCTGCGAACTCCAGCTGAATCAGGCCAATCCAGAGTTTGCCGAAAGCAAAGGGTCCGTGTCCCAGGACCTTCGGTTTGGCCGTTGGGGTGTCTGAGGTTTAATTCTTTCCCATCAGCCGTTGGGAGCTGACTTTGTGTCCCTGCCTGTCCTGCCAGTCCCCATAGAGGAGTGACTCCAGCATTAGGAACCGTGTCCTTGTACCGATCTCTGTTGCACATTTTTAACCCATTTCCCTTCTCTTTGGTGAGTGGTGTGTTTCCGTCCCCTCCTCCCTTACCTAACGCATTTTTTAAAGAGGCTCTAGATCTGATGGTGGTTTAGCACTCCGGCTGGAAAGGGATGGACAGTTTACTGGAGTGTGGGTCAGGAATGGAAAGTTTTATTATTTCTGTAAGTTGTTTTTGTATAGACCAAAGCAAAGAATAAAATAACCCCTGCAGCCCTGTGCTGCCCTGAGCCTGTTCTTCTGTTGGCTGGGGACGGTCGGTGAGACCCTCGGGGCAGCGGGGGGTCCGTCCGTGGGGCAGGGTGACCTTGGTGAGCTCGTTGCCACGCTCGGCACCCGCTTTGCCTGGCCCAGGGCCCGGCTGCCGCAGAGCTCGGCAGGACGCGGAGCTTCACGTGCCGTGCTCCGCACAGGAGTGAGCAGGAGCTGGTCTGGGAAGTGGGGAACATCCTGCCTGAGCTCAGCGCCGTGACTTCAGCCAGCCCCGCTGCTCAGGGATACGGATCTGCTTCCTGCCACAGCCCGTGCGAGGGACCAGCGAGGAGCAAAACAACAGCTGCTTTCCGGGCAGCCCCGGCAGAGCCCAGTGCACTTCCCAAGGGCAGCGGGGCCAGGGTGACCTGCGGGATGAGGCTGGGGGTCAGGCAGCCCTCAACCTGCTGTGTGCACTGCTGGATCAGGGGACAATCAGTGACAGGCCATGGCTCCAGCCCCGTGTGCCTGGCATGGGAGTTTGGCTGTGCTGAGCCTGGAGCCGCCCTCGTGGCTCCCAGCCAGCCCCGCTGCAGGTTGCAGGAATGTTCCTGGTGTCAGATCTGGCTGTCCCCAAGGTGCCAGCGGGCCTGGAGATGCCTCAGAGCTTGTGCCCTAGGAGGGACTGGGTCCTGCGGCTATCCCAGGGCCATGGGCTGGGATGTGCCTCCAGCACACCCTGGGGTGCCCTCACTGGGGCAGGACTGCACGCTCTGAGACCCTCAGTCCCACTATGGAAGAGCTGCCAGGGGGCATGTCCGGGATTTTGGGGAAAAGCAGAGCCAGAGGACACCTGGAGCAGAGCAGCGAGTGCTGTTTGCGTGTTTCGCAGGGAGTGCCATCCCTGAGGAGGCTCCTCCTGGAGCCGCGGGACGGACTACAGGTCCCAGCATGCCCGGCCGCGCTCCTCACCTGCCGGGGAGCGGCTTCTTTACCGGCGGGGCCCGGCAGCGATGTCCGAGGGTGCTGCGCCGGGAGCAGCGCCCAGCAGTGAGTGCGCCCCGGGACCCCTCGGGGTACCCGAATCTCCCGCCCCGGCACCGCCCGCTGCACCCGGACCTGGCACCGAGCCCTCGGCTCTCCCGGTGTCCCGCATTCCCCCAGGCTGCCTTCGGGCACCCCAAGACCCTGGGCGGCCCCCGTGGGCGAGGCCCTGGAGAACTCGCCTCGTCTCGTCCGTTCCGGGCGCTCGGCTTCCCCTCGGGAGGTGCCCGGGAAGGAGCTGCGGGGCAGGGCAGGGAGCAGCGGGCGCGGGTCTGCACAGGGACCCGCGGCGGGCTGAGCCGGGACCTCCCTCCGCCTGGCCCGTGTCCCACCGGGACCACCGTCCTGCCCTCGCCCGGCTCCCGTGGGGCGGGTCCCGAACGCTGATGGCGGGGGGACAGTGGGATCCGAGGGCGATGGGAACGGGGCTCGATGGGAACGGGGGCTCGATGGGAGCTGCTCGCACGTGTCTGAACAAGGTTCCCCTGGGGAGAGTGAATGTACGTGCAGGAGCTGGGCCAAAATCAGACGCAGGGCTCTGGCAATCCCGGCTGAGCTGACTCACCGGCCGGGCTCCCTCCCCGGAGCCAGCGCAGAGCGGCACCTCGGCACGGTGGGTCCCTGTCCTTCCCCGGGGAGAAGAGGGGCTGAGGGGCTGGGGCCGGGAGCTGTTCTCTGGGCAGCATGGTGCAGGATGGAGCCCCGAGGTCTGCTGGTCCCGGTTCCATGGGACAGAGGACTGGGGGGGCTGTGGGTGTGTTTCGGAGCGTGCATGTTGCCTCTTGCCCGGCCTGGGTGCCAGGGGGGTGCAGGGCAGCCTGGCCTGGGTGCTGTGGATGTGGCAGCGACCCTGAGCATGTGCCAGGAGGGAGGGCAGCGATGCCCTGGCATGAGCCTGTAGACGGGGATGAGGGGCTGCTGGTGCCACAGCCCCCATCGGGGTGGAAGTGGGAGCAGGGGTAGAGATGGGGCAGGGAGCTTGCACAAGGGGCTCCTGCCCCTCAGTGCCAGCAGTGGGTGCAGCTCAAATCAGGACTACTGGAGGTAGCAGGAGAGCAAGAATATGCTGTTTTTATGGCCTGTCTCATGATGTGTTTATGATTGGGATGGGGCAGCCACAGATGCTGCCCAGCCCTGCCCTGGGTGGCACGACAGGTCCCTGCTCTGCATCCTGGCGCCGACAGAGGATCACAGACGGACTTTGCTCTCCAAGGTGGAGCTCCCAAGGGCTCTTACTGGCACTGCAGGTGTGTTTGCCTACTGCCAGGAAGCTCGACGGCTCCTTCCCTGCTCGCTCCACAGGCAGGGACCCAGCGGGGACCTCGAGGGGAGCAGGGTCCTGCCCCGTCCCTTCAGAGCATCCTCTGCCCCGTCTGGCCCTGGTGCTGATCCAGAAATCACCAAGTCTCTGCTTTGGTGCTGAGCCCCCCACGTCACAGCAGCCGCCACAGAGCAGGTACACTGACCCCTCACCACCCCCAAACCTGCCCCACGTTTGGGGTGGCTGCTGAGCTGGGGTCTGTTCCCACAGCCCCCCTGTCCCAGTGGCAGGGATGAGGGGCACCTGAGCTCTGGCTATGCCATCCAGGTCCTCACCAGCCCCCTGCCTGGCAGGTGTTGACCCCAGGAGGGGCAGGAAGCTGGGGGACATGGAGGCGCAGGGTATGTCCCTGGTCCCTAGAACATCACCTGAACAGCTCCTTCTCCCCAGGCAGGGCCCGGAGAAGGGAATCTGCTGCCCACCAGTGCTGCTCCAGGGAGGCAAGGTGGAAGGTGCCCCTCCCCATGGCAGCCGAGCCCCCACGTAACGCCAGCCAAACTGGACACCGTGGCCCCACGAGAGAATCCCCCCAGCCAGAGCCCACCGTCCTGCCACCTCCAGCCCAGCCCGGACTCACGTGTCACTGCCTGTCCCCACACTGACCCGGCGTCCCACGGGTCAGACACAGGCACACACCGCGATGCCTCAACCATCACTGGTGGGTAGGGATGGGCAGGGCCACTGGGTGGCCTGGGGGAACCGGGATGGGGGGTGGGAAGAGCTGAGGCAACTTCGGGCTGGTCCTGCATCCTGCCCTCATCCTGTGGCTGGGGCTGAGTCACTGTCCCAGCATCCGTCACCCCACACCATGCCCCTGTCCCCAGCACCACTCGGCTGGGCAGAGCGTGGCCAGGAGATGGCAGTAGGACCCTGCCCACAGACAGTGGGGGGGCGAGGGGGGAGCAGAGCAGAGCTTGGAGAGGGGGGTCCCTGTGTGCCACACTGCGGTGATCCCCCGGTCCCCACAAGAGTGGCTTTGCGGGCAGACCCATCTGGTGGCACCAGGCCCAGACCCCCAGAGAGGACAGAGGGGGATGAGGGGTGCAGGAAGTGCTCCCCTGCCAAGGCCCCCATGCACCCCATTCCCCTCATGTGGCCACCACCCTGGGCTGACACCGTGCCCCTCTGTCCTCAGAGCTGTGCAGCGGGGATGTCCCCGAGGTGGAGATCATCAGCCTGCTGGGCGAGCAGCTGCCCCGCTACACGCTGCGGGCTGACACGGTCTTCGGCTACGACCATGGCGACTGGCTACGAGCTTCCCCCGGCCCCCCGCAGCCACCGGCACCCCTCACCCCCCAGCAGATCGAGGAGACCCTGCAGTATTTCCGTGAGTGTCCGTGGGCTGGTGAGGGCGGTGGGGCTGGCAAGGGCAGCGGGGCACAGGGTGCAGCAGCTGCACGGGGTCGGGACGGCGAGGGCAGCCCCGGAGCTAATCACTGCTAACGGGATTGACGGGCTGGATTTCCTTACCCAGAACATCCCCGGCTAATTCTGAGAGCAGCTTCTGCTGAGCCGAGCCGGATGCTGGGGGAGAACCTCTGCCTTCTCCCGGGACCCTTCGCACGCCCCTGCTCCCCTGCACTCTGCCGTGGCTTGCAGGGGTGGGACACCGGTGGGGTTGGCAGAGGGTGTGCCAGTGAATCCCAGTGCTGCTGTCCCCCCAAACAGGACAGCCTGACAGGTGTGGCGAGGGTGCTGGTTCAAAATCCCCGGAGCCATGGGGTGTGGATGCCTGGGGAGAGACCCCCACAGCCCCCATGGCTGGGCAAGGCTGATGCTCACGGCGCTGTGCCGGGGCCCGTTGCTGGCGTGGGGCTGGGGTTCAGCGGGGGTTCAGCACAGATGGATTATCTCTGCTTTGATTCTGCCTCTGGCCTGCATGTGGCAGGGACGGGATTAGAGTGAGGGGCTGGGGGGGGGTGGATGTGGGGCAGCAGGAGACAGATGGGGCTGAGGCTCCCAACCCCCTGCCCACGCCAGGCTGGGCTGGGGGCGAACCCTCTCCTTGCCCTGCCTGTGCTTGCAGCCTTCCCCACCTGGCTGCTCGGCTCTCTGTTCAGCAGAAAGTGGGGTGCAGCCCCCCAGCCATCAGCACCTCTGACCCTGCAGTGACAGGACAAGGGATTGAGCCTCCAAGCCCTGTCCCTGTGCCACAGGACAGGGAACAACACCTGGCTCTGCAGGACCCTGACACCCCCATCCATTGGGCCAGCTGCTCTCAGTGCCGAACCCCTGCAGGTCACAGTTCCCCCCGTGCCTCTGGCACGTGTGGGTGTGGAGGGGCCCATGGCGTCATCCCTTCACCCAAACCTTTAAGCTGCCGTCAGAAATAGCCCCCTGTAATCTGCTTGAGCAGACACGGGGAACCTGCCCGGAGGAGCAAATCCTGGGGCAGGGGATTAGGAAGAAGCAGCTCTTGCCTGTCCACGCAGAGACGTGTGCTCAAGTCCTTGGGGTCCCTTGGGGGGTGGGTGCCCAGTTCTGGCTGTGTCCCTCACCTCACTGAGCTAAACACCAGTGCCAGGAGGAGGGAGAGGCTGGGACTGAAGGCACCTGCTCTGGCCCCTGCTCTGGGAGTGGTTATGGCAGGACGTAGTCGGTGTCAGGATTCCAGTGGGTGGGAGTCCAGCAGGCCAAGGAAGGCATCGCATGAGGGGCAGCTCCAGCCGCATCCATTCATCCACTGTTTGGGTACTAACAAGGAAGGGCACTGGGGCAGGTGATGGGTACAGGCAGAGCATGCCTTGGCATTATCAGCATCATGCCCACGCAGCTTTGTGCTACGTGCCAGCCAGCTCCTCCATAATTCAGCACGCCATGATTTATTCAGCTTTCCTGCTTCCGGGCTGCCTCTGCACCAGAGTGGTTGTGGGGAGCTGAGAGTGCCAGCCAGGGAGCACAGGGAGCCTGGATGGGGCATGGAGGAGGCCAGGCTCGTGCCAGCCCATGCTCAGGGCCAAGGGGTGCTGATTGGGATGGAAAAGCTGCTGGAAAAGCTTTCCCAGCTCAGGGACCTGGCGAGTCCCAGCACCACACTGGGCATTGCGTGTGCAGGGTGTGTGGTGGCTGTGTGGGTGATGATGGGGGGACCAGGCCTGGGATGGCAGAGCAGGGCTGGCTGGAAAAAGCAGACCCTGATCCTCACAGGGCCCAAACCCATTCCCTGTCCTTCCCAGGGGGCAGAAGCTGCTGTCTGTGCATAACCCCTGGGGTCAGCCCTGCGGAACTGCTGTTTGGGGGACCCCCCGTGTCCCCTCCGCATTCATCACCCTTGGGGACCCCTGTGTCCCGACCCACCGTGTCCATGACCTGGGACCAGAGGTGGGACACAGAGCCCAGCTGCACCAGCCCCCCGGGGCTGAGCAGGGCTGTCCCGGTGGGTGCCCCCGTGGGGATCCCGGTCCTGGGATGTCTGACAGACACCGTGTGCCCGAGGTGGCCCTCGCGGGAGTGGGGGGAGCGGTGGGCGCTCCCGAGCAGCCTCTGACACCCTCGTCGCCCCCGCCGGGCCCCGCCCCCGCCCGGTCCGGCCCCAGCCCCGGCCCCGCCGCCGGGGGACGCGCCGGGCAGGTGCGAGCGGACGGAGCGACCCTATAAATAGGGGAGGGAGAAGCTGCAGCGGCTCCGCTCAGCGCGGCGCGGCTGGGTGGGCTCGGCACGATGGAGATCTGGAGCAGCCCCGCCGCCTACGACGAGTTAAACGGGAACGCGGAGCGCTGCGGCGATGCCGACCCCATCGCCCGGGAGCTGGAGGAAGGTGAGGGCGGCCCGGGCGATGGGGATGGGGATGAGGCTGCAGCGGGGCCGGGCTCCCCCGGGGCTGGTCCGGAGCGGCGGGGCCGGGGTCTCCACCGGGACCGGGGCTGCTTTGGAGCGTCAGGGCCAGGGTCTCCCCCGGGACCGGGGCTAGTTCGGAGCCGTGAGCCCGCCTAGGGTCTCCCCCCGGGCGGTGCCGTCCCCTCCCCGCCCGTGCGTTCCCGCAGCCCGGTCCTGCTCGCCGTGTTCCGGCCCGGGGCAGCCGCCGCCCGGTCCCTTGGGGACCCCCAGGCTCACCCCGATCCTAAGAAGACCTGTCCCTTCGCCGAGGGCAGCGGGGAGCGGGTGGAGGGACTGGGTCTGCGTGTGCCCGTGGGGATGGGGGTCCCTCCCCCCTCCCGCCGGATCGGGCCTGCAGATGGGTGTTTACGTGTTTGCCAGCGCTGCAGCCCCCGTCTCCCAGGGCCAGCCACTCGCTCCAACCGTAACGATGCTCATGCTCTAATTATTTCCAATTAATGGCTCAGGGGCCTGACGAGGTGCAGTTGGGGACCCCCGCGGGGAGCGGGCCCTGGTGGGGTGTGTAGAGGGGGTTGAGGTTGGGGCTGGGGTTGGCCCCTCTGCCTGTGGACGTGTTTGGGGTACGTGCCCACTGGGACGTGGGGCAGCACCCAGGGCAGTAGGGACTGGACGGGACCGGGATGGCGAGTGGGGGCATTGCCATGACAACACACTCACCATTACACAACCCCAGCTGGGGCAGCCTAATGGGATTTGTGTGGCTGAGCCTCCCCGTTAACCCACTTCGTCTGCAGGACTGGGGAGTGGCTGTGACTGGGGACGTGGGTGGAGGCCCTGAGTGCAGCCAGCGCTGCTCTGCCAGGGGAAACTGAGGCACGGACCCTTGGGGCAGCAGAGCATCAGGAGTGCTGTGTGGTGTGGGCAGGGTGCGGGGTACAGGCAGGTCTTGGGGTGTAAGCAGGGTCTGGGGCGCAGACTCCTTGTTCCCTCTCACCACACAGCTCCAGTGCTGCCATCTGGGCGTGTGCCCGGCACTGTCTGGCAGCGCCTGCGGGCACAGTTGGCAGGATCGGTACTGGGGAGACAGACATCTCCATCCCTGTGCCTCCTGTCCCTGCCAGAGAGCCAGACAGTGGCCAGGGGAGGCAGGGCCGTAGCTGGGGCCCATTCCAGTGTGGTGGTGCTGGCGTTGGGGGCAGCTGCCTGTTCCCACAGCGTGCTGCCCGCAGCTGCCTCTGCCCCTGTTGCTGAGTGGATCGTTGTGTTGTGCAGCTGGAGGGGCAGCGGGTGGGTGCGGGATGCAGCATCCCCTCCCCCAGAGAGAAACTAGGGCAGGGCTGACTTCTCGGGGGGGGGAACTGGGGGAGGGGGCTGGGGACAGATTGGAGAGGACGCTGCCTGTGAGCCCGGCTCGGTGCAGTGCCACCCACAGCTATTTACACTGGAGCTCCAGCCTGCTTTCTGCTGGAAATGTCACCTCCAATCCCATCTCCACTGCTGGCCTTTCCCTGTCCCTCCTTCCCATCCGTGCATCCAGCAGTGGGGCTGGCACTGTGCCCGCACTGGGGTGGTGGGGTCTTGGCACTTTCCTTGCCACCCTGAGGTGCAATCAGGGTTGGGGGTGAGGTGTGAGCCCCTCATTTCCCATGATGCTGGCACGGCTGTGGGGGTCCCTGCCCACCTCTGCCTGGCACCATGCCAGGTGCTGCTCAGCAAATAAAAGGTCCTTTTTGGTGACCAGCCTGGAGCAGCCTTGTGCTGCCTCCCTTCCATTCCCTTCTCCGTGCAGCTCTGGGGAGAGCAGTGACATGGAGTGGGGGGACAGTGCTGAGCCCCTGAGCCAGTGTGGGGGTTCACCTTTTTGCCTCTCCCGCAGTCCTGTGTGCTGAGCGGGTGGTCAGGATCACCAAGACCTACCACGACATTGACGCCGTCACCAACCTGCTGGATGAGGTATGTTGGATCCCCCCACCTGTGTGAGGGCCGAGGGCTGTTGGGATCCTGGGGGCACAGGGGTGGGTGAGGACTGGGGAAGGGATGAGTCCTGGCTGAGGCAGATCTGCTCCTTGCAGAAGGAGCGGGACCTGGAGCTGGCAGCGCGCATTGGGCAGTCCCTTCTGAAGCAGAACCGGAGCCTGACCGAGCGCAATGAGCTGCTGGAGGAGCAGCTGGAGTTGGCCAAGGAGGAGGTAACAGCTCCTGGGCACAGATCCAGGCCTTGGCCTCCTCTGTGTCCCCCCTGGGGGTGGCTGTGGTCCCCTCGGCCATGTCCTGAAGCCCTTTGTCTCTCCAGATTGCGCAGCTGCGTCATGAGGTCTCCATGCGGGATGACCTTCTCCACTTCTACACCACCACAACAGAGGAGAGCGAGCCCACCACCACCACCTCCACACCGTGAGTGGGAGTCCCTCACTGCTGCTCCTGTGGGTTGGGCAGGAGCTATCACCACCAGGGTAGCACTGGATGTGCTCCCTCCCCTCCCTCGGTGGCTGTGGCTCCATCAGCACAGAGCTGAGTTGTTGCAGATTCTTGCCTGGGTGGGCAGTCCCATCCTGCCGGCACGGTGGGTGCTCAGTGCCATCCCTGCTGTCCCCAGGCTGCGCCGCCACGAGTCCTCACTGTCCCTGCAGCAGTACTTCCAGTATGACACCTTGCAGCAGAAGCTGAGGTGCCTGGAGGAGGAGAACCAGAAGCTCCGCATGGAGGTGAGCAGAGCCAGGTGGTGGATGCCCCTCGGCGCCCACCTCTGCCCCCCTCGCTGCAGGGGGACCCGAGCTGCCCCCCAGGGAGGGGGGGAGGTCCTGCCCATCACGCTCAGCCCCACCAACCCTCTCCCCCAGGCCACCAGCATCGCCACCGAGACCTGTCAGTACGAGGACCAGGAGCAGCAGCTGATGATCGACTGTGTGGAGCAGTTCTGTATGTGGGGCTGGGGGGTCTGCAGGCAGCGCCCAGCGTCGCTGCGTGGGCTGGGGCTGGGGGGCCGTGCCCCGGCGGTGACGGACCCCGGCCCTCCCGCAGCCGAAGCGAGCCAGCAGGTCATTCACCTGTCGGAGGAGCTGGCGCACCGGGCGGAGGACGCGGCGAGGCAGCAGGAGGAGATCACCCAGCTCCTGGCGCAGGTCGCGGACCTGCAGCAGAAGTGCCGCACGGTGAGGGTCCCCTGCCCGTGCCGGGGGGTGTTGGGGGGCAGCGGGCACAGCGCCCTGACGTGCCCGCTCCTGCCCGCAGTACGGCTCCGAGGTGGAGGAGCTCCAGCAGCACCTGACTGCGGCGAAGGAGGTGCAGCAGCAGCTCCGGATGGAGGTGAGGGCCATGGGTGCCCCGGCTGGTGGGGGGGTCCTGCCAGCTGCCCCCGGGGCCGTGCCCGAGCTGTGCCTCTGTCCCCCGCAGCTGCGGGACCTGCAGGACAAGTACGCGGAGTGCGGCGGGATGCTGCAGGAAGCGCAGGAGGAGGTGAAGAGCCTGCGGAGCCGCAGCCTGCCCAACAGCACCGTGAGCCGCTACAGCGCGGCCAGTCTGCTGCCCGTGGTGAGTGCCCGGGGCCGGGGGGTGGGTGTTGCCGCTCTCCCCTCGACTGACACTGTGTCATCCCTGTATCCAGGACTCGCTGGCGGCTGAGATCAAGGGCATGATGAGGAAGAGGACTGACAGCTCCTCCTCGGACTACAAGTGAGCGCTGGCACCGGTGGCTCGTGCCGTGCCATGGGATGGGGGTCTCAGGGGGGCCTGGCTCACCGCCACCTGCTTCCTGCTTGCAGGAGCTACCTGCGCGTCTTCGAGACGGTGAAGGCAGTGAACCAGGCAGCCAAAGCCAAGTCTTGCTCGGAGTCTCCCCACCACGTGCCAGGCTCCAAGCAGTTGTCAGCCGCCCACTCTGGGGGGGCCAGCACCCCCCACATCAGCTGCTCCGGCTCGGAGGGTGCCCGGTGAGTGCCGTGGGGGGTTAACTGGGACAGGGAGGGCAGGATCCAGCACAGCCCGGGGTGCTGCGGTGCGGGACCACGGCCCTGGGCACCCCAACACTGTGCCTGCCAGCAGGACCGAGGGGTCCGGCGGGGCCCCCCGGGCAGCCCCGGGCCGGCAGGACCTGGAGGCGGCGGTGCAGCGGCTGTCGGCGAGGCAGCAGAGCCACTCCTCCGAGGAGCGCTCCTTCTTCGAGGCCGAGCGGGAGCGCAAGCTCTGGCGCCTGAGGGACGGGGCGAACTCCAGCGGCGACCTCACCCCCAACGAGAGCATCGTCTCCACGGGAACCAGCCGCTCCGGGGGCTCGGAGCTCACCGCCGGCTCCACCTTTTCCCTCGGCTCCCTCACATACCTGCCCGACAAGCTGCAGATCGTGAAGCCACTGGAAGGTGAGGGGCAGAGGTGGTGGCAGAGCCGGAGGTGCCGTGAGGGTCCAAGGACACCGGCTGAGCCCCCCCCGCCTGTGTCCCATCCCCAGGCTCTGTGACGCTCCACCACTGGCAGCAGCTAGCACAGCCCAACCTGGGCGGGATCCTGGTGCCCCGTCCTGGGGTGCTCACCAAAGACTTCAGGCAGCTGGACATCGACCTGGAGGAGGTGTACAGCCTCAATGACCTGGAGGAGGATGACGTGGACGCCGGCTCCTTCCAGCTGCTCCCTACCTCAACACCCGCCAAAGCCAAGGAGCGCCCCAGGGGTGAGCGCGGGGCGAGGGGACGGAGGGGCCGTGGCTCCCGGGACGCCTCTGTCCTCCTGCCCAGGCTTCCCCTCGCTCCCCCCTGCGCTCTCGCCTCTTGCAACAGCCTGTCCCTGCCACCCCCCTGTCCCTGTGGGGACGTTCTGTCTGCAGCTGCACGAGGGTCTTTCTCCGGCAGCCGTCCCGGCGGGGTGAGCCCTCTCCGTCACCCCAGTGTGCCCCTGCTGGCCCCCGGCAGTGTGAAGGGGGCAGGTCTGGGACAGACGGCATCTCCTGGTCCCACCTGTGCTCGCAGCCCCCTCTGAGCAGGCACCAGACCCCCGTGCTGCTGGAGCTGTGCCGCGCATGGAGCTCCCGGCCCAGCTTTGGCTGTCCCGCCTGCCCCCAGCTCTCTGCCTGTTGTCCTGCCCCCCCCCCTCCTCCCCGTTGACCCCTTGTCTCCTGTCCCTTCCAGTGTTCCTCTCTGTTAACAACCTCCCCCAGACCCCGTCTACCTTCACCATCACCACCTGCCACATCCTCCACCCCACCACTGCGATCACCACCACGGTGCCGTCCAGGTAAGGCACGTGGCCCCTCCCCACCGCCTGCGCTGCCTGCACCCCGCCCCGCTGTGCCCCCTGCCTCTCACCCCCTGCCTGGCTCCCTGCAGCTCGAGAAAGCCGCGGGCTGGGGGCCACCAGCAGCACCTGATGCTCTGAGAGACGCCGGCACTTGAAGCATCCCCAAATCTGGCTGCTAGGCTGCGTGTGTGCCCGGGGATGTGCACCCCCCCAGGGGGCTGGGACCAGCCTTTCCCCCAACCCCTCCTGCGCTGCAACACCCTGAGGGGATGGAGAGCCTTCCTTGGAGGGGGCTCAACCTTTGGGAGCAGCGCCCCCGGCACAGAGCAGTGTGTGCTCCAGGGAACGGACACGGCTGGGCAGCAGCCAGGACATTTCCCCAGCTGGGGGCTGGGCTGACCCTTCATTAATGAACACCAGTGATTAGCCCTAATGAGCCCCCTCAGGCTCCTTGGGGTTCGGTGTGAGCTGGAGTTCACTGTTAGACAAAACCCTGCACGTCTGGAAATTGCCTGTGGAGCAGGGACTGTGTCCCACTCCTTTTGGCTGCTGAGGAGCTATGGGGGGCCATGGCCACAGCACCCCTGTACCCAGCCCTGAGCTTTGGGGTACTGGGCAGTTTGCAGCACGGGGGTGTCCCATAGCCCAAGGCTCAGTAGGTGAAGGGCTCCTCCCGCCCCCTGCAGCAGCATCCTCTGGGCCAGGGTCCCCCACTGACCCCTCACTTCTGCTCTCTCTTCCCCTCCAGTCTGTATCATGCCGTCGTGCCTTCTTGTGGGCCCTTTGAGGGGCTGAGCCTCAGCAGCCCCTCACCAGAACAGTCTCCCCCCACGCTGGTGCTTGGCCCTGGACCCCCGAGCACCCCCGTGGGACTCTTCAGGCTCTTGCTGGGGCGAGATTCCCACTCAGCACCAGGGACTGGATTGTGGTGGGCCCCCTCACTCTGCTCCCAGGACTCCCAGCATGCTGAGCCCCCACCATCCCCTGTGCCCCGGGGGCAGGATGGACCCCTGCCCAGGAGCAGCATCTTCAGCTGGAACCTGGTGGAGAAGCTGCGGCGCCTGGGCCTGGACAAGGTGGTGGCCAGAGGGGAGATGTCCCATGCCCAGGGAGGGCACAGGGGCGCCCGGGGCACCCTGACGTGACACTGCTGCAGAGCCCCCAGGCTCGTGGTGAGACACATCCTCTTCCTCGCCCATCCACGGGGAAGTGGACACAGGACAAGCTTCAGCCTCCTCTCCAGGCGCTGCCCAGGACCGGTGGCACTCCCGGCACTTGTGGAGTGCAAGGACAGAACCCAGCGCTGCTCCCCATGTGTGGGGGTGTGCAGGGGGTACTGACTGACCCCGTCCCTGCTGGGGGTAATGGACCCTTCACAGGAGCCAGTTTCTGGCACTAAAAACTGTTCCTGCTTCTGCTGAGCCTGTTCGAGGAGCGAGGGGCAGCTCGGCCCTTCGGGGCCCTCCAGACGCTGCAGCAAAGGGCGATGCTCAGGTGGGTCCCGGGCGAACCTGCTTGTGCCAGGGGGAGACCCCCCCCAAGCCATGCTGGGCCCCTGGCCAGCACCTGGACTGGCTTTTAAAGGGAATGGTGGTTTAACTCTTTCTCACTCACTGAGTAGCAATAGTAGCAGCACCCACAGCTCGGGGTGTTTCTTGGGGTGCCGCTGTTGCTCCCACCGGCCACGTCCCTCACCCCGGGCTGTGCCCTGTCCCCTGGCAAATAAATGTGAAGTCACAGAGCAGTTCGTGTGTGCCGTGTCTGCTGCCGTGGGCGGGTGGGTCTCTGCCCTGCGGGGCTGGGCGCGAATGCCCCTCGCCCACCCTCCCAAGCTCTCCCCAGCACAGCCCTGGGCGCCGCAGCCGTAGTGCCAGAGTTTTATTGCAGGAAGGGACATGCACTGAGCGCGAGGGTGCCCTGGGAGGGCAGCCCAGCCCCACGGTTACACGGCACCGGCCGTGTCCTCGGCGCTGCGGCGGCCGAAGTCCATCCAGTCGGGGTAGTAGTGCTCGTGCAGGGCCTCCAGCCCCTCGTCCTCGTGCACGAAGCCCTTGTGGTTGTTCAGCTCTGCCAGGGCAAGGGTGGCAGTTAGAGCTGGCACAGCGGGGGCGGGGCTGTGCCCCCCAGAGGACTACCCACCCTGAGCTCCCGGTGTACCTGTGAGGACGTGGGGCAGGAACTGGGACAAGAGGTGCTGCTGCTCCTGGGACAGGTACTCGGGCCAGTCGCGCCGCACCAGGCTGGGGGGGTGCTGGTGGGGGTCCCCCACAGCGCCCGGTGCCTCGGCCGCGGGCCGGCACAGGCAGGAGGTCACGGCGATGGTGAGGACGAGGCCGAAGCTCAGCGTCACCTTCATGGCTGCGGAGAGACCGAGCGAGGAGGGGAGCGGAGGGGCTGCGGCCCCCACAACGGGATGTGCTCAGCCTGCAGGGAGGGGTGACCTGGGTGCTCCTCCGGGGGCATGGCCAGTTCACAGTCCCCTCTGCCCCTCCCTGTGGGTCCCCAAGGCCCCTCCATCCCTCCCATCTGCTCCTCAAGTCTTCTCCAACCCTGACTCCCAGCTGGTCCCCAAGTTGCCAAGTGGCAGAGCCCTGTGGGACTCACCTGGAGGCTCCGGGGCTCGGTGGGTGTCCTGGCAGGGTGTCTCAGTGGGTGTCTCGGTGGGTGCCTCTATCCAGGGTCTCTGTGGCTCAGTCCTGCTTTTAAAGGCGCTGCTGTGGCTGCCCCACCCTGGGGCGGCTCCACACCCACCCACCCCTCACGGGGGGGCCCCACAGGCTCCTGTGTGTGCTCACAGACACACAGACAGACTGACACACTGGGTGCTCACACACACACACACTGAGTGCTCACACCCACTCACCCACATACACATATGTACACACATTTTTTTTTTAAATATATATATCTATATATAATCATATGTAGATATATATGTATATACATAGATATATACATATATGTTTGTGTGCATATATATGTATACACATGTATATGAACATACATGTATGCATATACGTGTATTATGTATACACATAGTATATATACACACATATACATACATACATGTATATGCATGTGTGTACACAGACATATATACTCACATGTCCACATATATGTGTGTTTGCACACACACACAGACACATGTATTTGCCTCCATACCCAAGTCTGTGTGTGTGTGTGTGTGTGTGTGTGTGTGTGTGTGTGAGAGGCCCTTCACACAGCCCCCATTCTGCAGCCCTGGGTCTCTCCCTGCACCCCAAAAAGCTCTGGGGTGTTGTAGGGAGAGTTTGGCACCGCTCACTACCAGAGCCCCCCGAAAATCCCTGTTTGCTACTCATTCGATATCAACGGCTCCTCCTGCCCATATTGACCCCCCCTCACGGTGTATTTTAGAAACCATTTGTCTCCCTCCTTCAATAAACCCTCGAGTGACATCCTGGGCTGGGCCGTGTCCCTGTCCCGTGTCCCTGCCGCTCTCCGTGTTCCCAACGATCCGTGTCGGAGCTCCTCAAACACCCCGAAACAAATGGCCTTTGGATGGCGGGGAGGCAGCGGCACCCGCCGCCCTCGCGGCCATCGATCGCTCGCTCCACCAAGGGCTTTTCACGAGGAACAAACAAATTGTTTTCCAATTTCTGGCTTTTAATGGCTCAATCTGGACCAAATGAGCCGTAAGGGTGACGGGGACAGCGGCCGCTCCCTCCGGGGTCAGGGGCTCGGCAACACCTTGACGCAGGTTTGGGGCCAGACCTGCGGGCACCTGAGCTGGGCCGTTCTCTGGGCAGACAAAGGCCGGGCTCGGGGTGGTCTCAGCGCCCCTCGCCCCTGCCCAGCCGGGTCTGGCTGTCCTGGCAGCAGTCGAGGCTGTGCCTCCCCCCTGCGTCCAAGCGCAGAGCCAGCAGGGAGAAATCCAGGCTGGACGTAATTCGACATCCCTTGCACAGGCAGGGGCTCAGGAATTTTTGGAGCAGCATCAGAGCAGAGACTGGGCAGCCTCGGAGCTGCCGGGGCCTGCTCTTGTTGTGCAGGGCTGGAGGTCACCCTGAGGTACAGGCAGGGCTGGAGGTCACCTCCCTCCTCGGTGCACTCAGCGTGTTGCACAGTCGCAGCAATTTGGTTTCCAAGGGCAAAGTCTCCCGCGGAAGCGGCAGCGCCGTGAACGAACCCGGCGCTCCCGTGGGAGACTGGGGTCATCGTGGCAGTGGGTGAACAGCCGTGACCTGCTGTGGGAGCTGCCAGGAGCAGGTGCCCAGGGTGGCAGAGACGCCCCCTCCTCCCCACAGCAGTTTTTGGGAAGCACAAGCGCCGGTCCTGCCCACAGGACTTATGGGAACACAAGCATCCCAAGAGCTGGTTTGAGGGTTGCTGTGCCTGGGCAGGGAATGACTCAGCACCCACCCACTCCTGGGGTTTTCCCTCAGCTTGGGCAGAAACAGCACCAATGGAGCTCAGGTTCCCCTTCCCGCAGTGGGTCAGAGTTACACCAGTTACACCAACCAGGCCCTGCTGGGAGAAGGGAAGCTGCTCTGGCTCCAGGGAGTGATGGAAGCCACCACACACAGGCTTTTGAAAACCAGCTTTATTTAAATAAGACTTTAAATACATTACACAAAACATTAGAAATGAAACCAAAGCCGTTGTTACTGTACAGGGCCGGAGGCAGCAGCGCTACGGACACAAAGCTCTGCAGCTCCAGCCACAAGGCTGCTCCTCGTGTTAGTCCAGAACTTATCCCTCGTCACAAGTTTAACCCACCTCGGGGACTCGAGCTGCGGCAATCCAGCCTCCACGTCACTCTTCTGCCGCTCTTGTTCCAAGCCAGGCTTCCCCAAATCCCTGTGCCAGTGGGAGCCAGCACTGCCCAGCAGAGCAGTGCCATGTCCCCGGGCCCCAGCTGAGCTCGGGGCCCGGGCTGGGCAGGACACGATTCCCATCGTCCGGGCTGGAAGCGCAGCTGGACTGAGGAGCCATCCGGGCAGGCCGAGTCCCTGGGCTGAGCTGGGAACAGCTGGGTACCTTTGGCTCCAGGCTGGAGCTCTGGGAAATGAGGGACAGGCAGACAGGATAGCATGGGCTCGTGTCAGTTTATTACATCACCAGTTACACCAGTCCAGACTCAACAGTGGACCCAAGATCGTTACATTACACAAACCGGCTGCTTTTAAACTTATGACAAGGGACAGGTGGGAATTTCATGGTAAGGAAGTCTTCTTGCATAAAGCTCCAGAGGCCCACAGGCACTTAAAACCCGTGGACTTTCAGCTGGTCGTCTTTAGCCAGTCCAATCTGCAAGACAGAAAACCCATTTACGGTCCAGAGCGAGGCCTCTGTGCTCCCCCACTGTGCCCAGAACTGCCCCATTCTCAGGGAGGGAAGGGGAAACCCTGCTGGGGAGGAGTTTGCCTCGAGCAAGGATTAAAGCAGAAGAGAAAGAATCATTACAGAGAGGGCTGGGCTGGAATAGAGTGTGAGATTCCAACCCCTCTGCCCAGGGCAGGGACAGAGCTCCCTCTCCCTTCCACCCTGCTGAGTGTTTCTTATTTAATCTCGTGTTCCATTTCACCAGCAGCACTCCGGGGGTGTCCTACCTCCACGAGGAACTGGCAGATGTTCTTGCGCTGGTCACCCTGCAACTGAATCACTTCTCCATACTCGGGGTGCTCAATTACAGTTCCATTGCAGGCAAATTTCTGCAGCAGGGAGACAGGAAAGCTCCTTAGCACCTCATAAACCTCCTCCCGCCACGCCTGGCCGCCCCCCCCCCAGCCCGACCACACCCACCTTCTTGAAGGCCTTCACCAGTTTCTTTTTATCGTAGTCATCCGCGATGCCCTGGACTGTGGTGAGGGTCTTCCTGCCGTTGCGCTGCTGGATCCTTATATGGATGTAGTCCTCAGTGCCGGCCGGGAGCAGGTCATCACCCTTACTTGCATCCGCAAAGGGGTCTGCGGGGGCCAGACCCCAACCCGCCGTCAGGGCCCGCCCCGCCGCGCCCCATTGGCCGCCGCGCCCGCCCGTCACAGGCGGAGCGCGCCCCATTGGCCGCCGCGCCCGTCCATCACCCGCCGGGCACGCCCCGCTCCCGCCCCACAGCGCCTGTCAATCACGAGCGGACCCCCGCCCATGCCCTCACCCCATTGGCCGCCGCGCCTGCCCGTCACGCCGAGGCCCCGCCCATGTCCTCCCTTCCCCCCCCCCCCGCCG